>JASAOG010000080.1:2737500-3062500 GCA_030265305.1 Biomphalaria pfeifferi | reverse complement strand
ACGGGTTTACCCGATTCGTTAAATGAATGGGATTATAAGTACGTCATGACGTCTAAATTCGCAGATAAAAGGAACAAATTCATGTAAAAATGCTTTTGAAACACAAATTTGAAGGTTAATTTTATTAAATAATGATATCAATAGACTATATTTTACATTTTCATGTGTCATAGTAAAAAAACAAACTATCTGTGCACAGTGTGGTTTAAAATTAGATCTAGATCTAGATCCTTTCGATATAAACATGGTAAACATGAAATAGTAATATTTGGGCAACTTTTTTTCTTTGATGGTCTTTAGTTTGTTTTAGGGCTGCTATGCATTAGTCACGATTCCAGTTAGTACCCAAAGAACTTTTGTGAAAAAAATAATATTATATTCCAAAAAAAAAAATCTTTTTTATTATGAGATCGTTTTGGGAAGCGATTTTAAAAAACAGTCGTACCGAGGCCACTTGGACCTAACCATTGAAAAGGAAAAGATTTCTCCCAGTAGCCTGGGAATGGGATCTTGTAGACCAGTGATGCCCAATCTACGGACCATATCAAATCCCAAGCAAACTAAAGACGCAAAGGATCGGTTCCATGTGTAAGAAAATTATATTGCCCTACAGAAAGAAAGCTTGGATAGCACCAGCGTAGCCTGTATATTGTCCAACAGAAGGATAGCCCAGATAGCATCAGCGTAGCCTGTATATTGCCCTACAGAAGGAAAGCCTGGATAGCACCAGCGTAGCCTGTAGATTTGACCTTCATTTCGGCCTTTCCTACAAATTCCAAATCGTTTAAAAAAATATTTTATAAAAAGGTGTTGTTTTTTTTTTTTTGGGGGGGGGGGGGGTAGAAGGAATACTAAAAAAAAAAAAGCATAGAAAAAAAAAAAGAAAACTTCAAAGATGACACATGGAGACAAGTAGATAAGCGAAACAGGTTAAAAATATGAGACAACAGTGCATGATAAGAAGAAATCAAAAGTTACATTCAAAATGAACACTGTTGATGGTGGAAATAGTAAGGAGAGCGGCGGCGTTGGAGCACACACACACAAAAAAAGGAATTATGGGAAGTGGGAAAGGGGACAGCATAGCGCTTCCATTCAAGGTAAAAGTTCACTCGACACCATACTTACTGCCGACATGACATCCTCTTCAAATAACTGACACCGATGATTTGGACGTTCGTCAAGAATAAGAAAGGGGGGGGGGGGGTAATCAGCAGACATCTCCCTTCCACCTCAATCTACGCCTATTATGCACCTCCAAGCTCCCTCCTGCTTCCCCCTCCCCCTCTCATCACCTTCTTTATGATCCGTCCCCAGAACGACGTCGCTAAAGTTGTTATTTTCCATTGAGAGTCCACAGTGTAACCATAGTGCCTACCCAACGTCTTCCGCCGAGCGACCGCTTGCCAAGGAGTTCAAGAAAAAAAAAATGTCGCGGCGTTTTACCGCTTCAGACAAAAAAGAAAAAAAAAGTAATGGCGCCATCGAGGACTTGAAGCGATTGAAAGACCATCGTTGAGACATTCAGAAACAAGAAAATGTTAAACCAAAAAAAAAAAAAAAAGTGGAAGAAATGTGAATGTCACTGGTTGAGATCGAGGCTGAATCGTTGACTTCTAGAAGTAGTACTAAGATGCGGTCTGGTTAAAAGAAGGCGCTCGGAATGTTCTCTATTATCCTTTTCTTGTGGGCGATTGATTGGTAGATGTGACATGCCAGGCGCTTGTGTCGTGAAAAAGAGGGACAGTAGGGGGGTGAGTTGGGAAGGGTGGCTGGGATGGGGGGGGGGGGGGAGAAAGGAAGGGTTATTGTCGAATAGTGAATGAAGAATTCCGGCTCGTGGATGAAGCTTGAAATAAGACGCACACTTGTGTTGCAGTGTTTGTGTGTGTGCGCGCGCGCATGTGTGTGTGTTACTTATAATGCGTATGTGTGTTTCTTTCATGCTTGTGTATGGTTGAGGTAGTGGTTGCGAACTGAGAACCGAAAGGAAGGAAATCATTTTTAAAAAGTGTGTGTTTCTTGCAAAGGATGAGTCGTAAGACATAATAGTCACCTGGACAGGTTTGAGGAACATGTACTCACGCGCGTACGTAACGTTGTAAGAACTGTACAGCGCACGCATGCAGACGACAAGTGTCCATCTCATCTCTTATGACATGTACACATTTCTTGATGCAGAATCTTTGGATTTCACAATTTGAATTAGTTCTACAGACATTCCGGTCATTAACCTCAAGTCTTTCACTTCTATTTGTTTTGTCACAAAGCAAACTTGCTACAAAGACCGCCAAAGTTACAAATAAGAATATACAAATAATAAATATAACTAAGATAATAAAAAAAAAGTAATAAAAATAATGATGTAAGTGGTAATATACATTATGAATTATAATTATAATAATAGTAATAAACAACGGACCGTACCTATTTTACAGTTTACAAACAATAAAATGGTTATAGTAACAGTTAGTCTCTACATCATCAGCCCTATAGAGAGGTATGTAAGTGTGGTATATGTGTTGGTTGTGTGAGGGGGGTATTGTGTGGGGGGGGGGGGGGGCATAGATTAATTGCCAACTAAATGATAGAAATTAATTTTGTTTACACTAGATCAGGGGTTTTCAACCTGTGGGTCGCGACCTTGCCAGGGGTCCCCATAAGACCATCTAAAATATGGATTGTTTTGTCTATTCTTCTATTGTTGTGTGTGTGTGAGGGTGTTGGGGGGTCGAGACAAAGTGAGGGATTGTAAAAAGGGGTCGCGGAGTGTCACATCAGTTTTAGAACCCCTGTAATATTTGGTGACTAGTAATTACTGAACCATTCCGTGCAGTTCGCACGAGATTTTGTTTGGTCGGAAGCTGACCACGAGGTGGATACCTCAGTTGATTTTGGACTCTCGTAGAGAGAGGTATATTGTGGATATCTTGTCTTGTGTAGTAATGTAGAGATATTAAGGTTGATTTTTGGAGTATATGTGATATCTGAAGTATTTCATTGGATTATAATATACTATGTTTTTGTGAATATTTCTTGATGGGTGGACTTGCCAACATCTTTTATGATTCATTATTATATGTAATAAAAACTATGTCTGCTACCAGTGAGTCTATTAATTATTCTGAATATTGTGGTCAGAGTTCAACATGTTAGTGTACTCACGCACTAGCAAATATAGTGCGTAGGAGAAAGTATTTAGTTAAGGCACACAAAGGCAGACCAACTCAAGACCGTCCAGACCTGTAACGATAACCAGCCTGTGACATATGGTGGCCAGTATGTCTTAAATGACAGAACGAACCTACACTCTTTAACAAGTAAATCGTCGATCGTCTACATATAATCTGGCGTAGAATTACAAAGAACTATTTCTTCCACTATGGCGGCGAAAACAAATAAACAGAACTTAGAGGTCTAACAAACTTTTCTTCAACAACAAAAAATTAACAAAAAATCAACAAAAAATTAACTCAGGTGACCTGGCTCCAACATGATCTCAGATCGATTCCTAGATCTAAATACGTTATCATAGATCTAAAATATAACCAACTAGACTCATAATACAATATCAAGTTGAAGGTAACATAACTAGAAACTTCACCTTACAAAGAGCCATTTTGAACCAAAATCTGATGCAGATTGATGATAAACACCAGGTCAAGGCCCATGCATCTTTAACTTTTAGAGATCTACTACTTTAACATCCTCATACACATAATAGTCTATTTAATTAGTGTGAATGAAACTGAATACAGTAATGCCTGATGAGCCGCAATCTGGGTGAAAAATTACTGAAGAAAAGCCGAAATCAGAAGCACAGCAACCTGTCTGTACTAATCAAGTCCGACGTCATTCAAGTCGACTATTCATCGTGGTGTACGTCATTTGAGACTCACATAATTATTTGTTCACAGTTCCAGTAACAAATAGTGGTACACTTGTGCACGTGATACCACCATATCGTCCTAACTGAATCTTCTCCATAACATCTTCTGTGAAGAACTTTTAATGTCTTAGTTATACTGCTAATTGAGTCAGTCATTCACTATTGGATTATCTTCTAAAAGCTCAAGTACTTTGAAATATATATATAGACTATTTGTCATACTAGTCATCATTACCCATATTATTTGTACTAAGCCTTTATTGGATTACTAGCTACCAGTGTAATTAATTCTGTTTGGATTATTGAGCTCACTATGGATATATTACCTTATTGCATTGGTTTATTTTGTGACTGGACTATTGGATATATTACCTTATTTCAATGATTTATTTGATGATTGGATTATCACTGGACAATGGATCTACACTAAGAGGATTGAGCTTATCTACATCAGACTACTTTAGAAAGCCCCTGTAAGTTTTGATTAATTATTGTATGTATTTGTCATACATTGACATAATTTAAAGTATCCAATTAAGTGATGTCGACTATTGAAGATAGTCACTAGTGAGTAACCATTTACATTTTTCATTTTTCTAAGTGTTTGTAAGGGTGGCTGGAGAGGGACTATTTTATGACTTATCATAATAATAGGATCTATTAGGGAATATCCTATCTGTTCTTTTACCTTCAATAAGACCCAACGCGTTTGAGGTCATCCTTGTTGGTAGGGAGGTACTAGATCATATCAGGAATTATTTATTAGCTGTTTTAGTCTTGTTTGTGTATTTTGTCAGAGTATTCTGTTTGTATTTATATTGTTGTTTGTGTAAAGTCTTGTATTTACATATCTGTAACTCTCCTGTCTCATTTCTCCTTTTTATTGATTCCTTTTATAGCAGACTGTGTCGTCATTCATATTGTTTCCGTGTTGTTGTTTTTTTATACATTGTACATATATTTTTTACTTCTTATTAATTTCAATTTTTTTTTTCTATTATAACTGGCATAAACAATAGCCATACATACTTTACATTGAGTAATATTTAAGCTCAAAATAATGCTACATTAAGAAATACTTGACCTATTGCATTTGTGAATAATATTGATTTGATACATGTACAATTATTTGAATATATGACTATTAATTAAGAAAGTTCATTGAACTTGTATTTATTTTGTAAAAATTCACTTTAGATAATTCACACACATTCTTCCAGTGTAAAATATCTGTAACATATCTCATTTTTGCAACTTTAAACTTTAATTTACTTCCTTAACTACTCATTTGACATAAATTTATATTAAAAATAACCATGGCATCATATGATAAAATTCTAGAACTTGTAAAAGTGATGGAACTAGAAGGTGATAAAAAGAGACAATTTATAGAAAAAGAATTAGAAAAAGCAGAAAAGAAAGAAAGGGAAGAAAAGAGACAAAAAGAAAAAGAAGATAGGGAAAAGGCTGAAAAGGATAAAGATAGGGAAGAAAGAGCTCATCAAAAAGATATGAAAGAACTAGAAACTAAACAAGAATTAGCCAAATTGGAAGCAGCTAAAATTAATCCCAACATTATTACCCAGCAAACTAGTAACAAACCATTCATCTCTAAGTTTCATAAATTTAACATTAGGAGGAAACATTAGAAAATTACCTAGTTCAGTTTGAACATATTTCATCCACCTACAATTTAAACATTGAGGATAGGGCAAAACATCTTTTAGCCAATTTATCTGGAGAACCCCTAAACATAATAAGCACACTCACAACTGAACAAAAAAAAGACTACCTTGCTGTTAAAACTAGACTTTTGGAACATTTTGGAAAAAGTGAAGACTATTACAGAAAACTCTTTAAAAAAATTAAACTAAACAAGGATGGAGACTTCAACAGGATTATCTTTGACATGAAGGCAAATATGCTTAAGTGGTTAGAACTAGCTAAGTGTGACATAAAAGATCCAATTCAAATTTTAGACATGATCCTAATTGACAATGTACTGTCCAATGTAACAGATTTAGTGTTCACTTTTCTTAAAGAAAAGAAAGTTAAAACAGAAACTGATCTTATTACTAATTTAAACCTTTTTAAAGATAGTCATCCTGGTCATACTATAGATAAAAGAGACCTACATCAATTAGCCGCAACAGTTAGTACATCAAACAGTAATACTAATGATAGATTTAAATTTTCTAACTCTAAGACTTGCTTTAATTGTGGCAAGAAGGGCCATGTTAAAAGCCAATGCAGACAAACTAATACTAGCAACTTTAAGTTACACTAATTACCACAACCCTAGCAACTACAATCAAAATAATTACAACAATCCTAGTAACTATAACAACCAATATAGAAACTACAGATCAAACCAGAGTGCAAGCCCCAGAGAAAGAAGGAGCCTTAGGAATAACAACTTCCAATACAATAACTATAATACTAATAGACAATCAAGGAGGGACACATACAACCAGCAGTCTAACTACAATACTAACTATCAAAACAGAAACAGAAATAGAGGCAATAACAATAACAACAATGTCCAAAGAGAAGAGAATGTTGCTTACCTACAAGCAGACATGTCTAAAGTAAATGTCTTTCCATCCTATGTAAATTCAGTAGAGATTAAAGCAATGAGAGATTCTGGTGCAACAACATCAATAGTAAGATCCAATCTAGTCAAACCAGAACAATATTTAAAAGAAACTGTTAAAGTGATCTATGCCAATGTACAAAAATTTGACATATGTAAAACTGCCAAGGTCTGGATTGAATCTCCCTGGATTACAGGTGAGATAAAAGTAGTTGTAATGGATACCCCTGCCCAAGACCTCATAATAGGGAACTCACATGGTGTTAGATATTTGACAATAACTCAGCTAGATGCATGGATAAAGAATAGACAAAAAAATTGGTATCTACATCAACATCAAATAGCAACTGTACAAACTAGATCACACAAAAAAATAGTGCCAGAGATTGAATTGCCAAATATTCTATTCAATGAATTAGGAACTAACAGACAAGAATTAATCAAAATGCAAAACAGTGACCGTATAGTACAAGATTTGTTAAGTAAAGACTATAACAAAATAAATTTAAACAACCATCATATCTTAGCAAACAACCTAGCCATAAGATGTAATAGAAACAAAGATAGCACAAGAATTCAAAAAATAATTCCACAAAGCCTAACACCCAAAATACTTAAAATCGCCCATGATGATCCAACAGCAGGCCACTTTGGCAAAAAGAAAACATATGCCAAAATTTCAGAAAAATTCTTTTGGCCCAAGATGAAGACTCAAATAAAAGACTATATAGATTCTTGTCCAGAATGTACTAAGCAAAAAGTCATACTTAAAGCACCTCTACAAAAATCAGATAAAGCCCATTGCTTCTGGGATAAAATAGCCATTGATATTATGGGCCCATTAAATACAAGTACCAAGGGAAATAAATATATATTGGGAATCATAGATATAGCAACCAGGTGGGCAGAAGCTTTTCCTCTTAGGGATATTAGGGCAGAAGATATATGCACCTCACTAAGAACAATATTCCTAAAGTTTGGATTCCCAAATAAAATTCTATCAGATAATGCATCCAACTTTAAATCAAACTTAAATAAAGCCTTTGCAGAAATGACCAACATCAAACTGGTACACAGTACAATTTATTTGCCACAATCCAACGGTGTGATTGAAAGATAGAACAAGACAATCAAAGAAATAATTTATAAATTAGAAACAGAAGCAATGAATACTTGGGATCAGACTTTAAACTATGCTATTTTTGCTTACAACACTACTACTCATGAAACAACAAAATTCAGTCCATATGAATTAGTTTTTGATAGGAAACCTAAAGGTCCACTAGAACTATGGGCTGATAATATGTTAGACCTAGAGAACTATGAAGAATTCCATCCATGGATAACACAAACAAAACAAAATTTAAGACAGGGAATAAAGTTAGCTGATATAAACATGGATAAAAACTTAAACAGACATAGAGATATAAAAAATATGAACAGAAAATTAAGGACATTAAACATAGGAGACCAAGTATATGTCAAGATAGAAAATAAGTATAGTAAAAACAAAAATGAAGGTCCATATAAGATAGTAGGCAAAATAAACAACAAAGTGTACAAAGTAGACAAAAATGGCAAAGAATGTAAACTGAGCACAGACAAATTAGTAAAATTTCCTAAAAGAAAATTTGAAGAAATAGAAGTAATTGATAGGGATACAGATTCAATAGGAACTATACAAGAATATGCTGCAAACACTATAACTATTCATGCTACCACCCAAGACTCATGTAATGATAGGACCAATATAGATAACTTGATAGGAAAATACAATGATGTCATTACATTGAAACTAGGCTGCACTGATCTAATTCAGCATTTAATACACTTAAATAAGACACTACCATCTAAAACTAAGGCATATAACATCCCAAAGGCCTATGAGGAATTAGTAAAGGTAGAACTAAAGAAATTACTAAGTGAAAACAGGGTAGAAAAATCAGATGTATGCTCTTATGCATCACCTATGGTAATTGTTAAGAAAAAAGATAATAGTGTAAGAATCTGTTGCGACTATAGAGAGCTAAACAATTGTACTATTATAGATCCTGAACCTTTACCTGATACAGACACTATAATTAATATGCTTAGTAGAGCCTCACTGTTTACCACCATGGATCTAAATAGAGGATTCTGGCAAATAAAAATGGAAGAAATGTCTAAACAATACACAGCTTTCAAATGTATTTTACCTGGGTTTGAAAGGATATATGTATGGAATGTCATGCCATTTGGGTTAGTTAACAGCACAGCCACTTTCCAAAAATGTATGAGCAAACTATTATCAGGCATAGACAATGTAATTTCATATGTGGATGACATTTGTGTTTTCACTAAGTCAGAAAAGGAACATCTAGACACACTTGAACAAATATTTGCTCGTCTAAAACAACATAAGATGACAATTGCTCCCAATAAATTAAATCTTGTAAAGGATGAAATTCAATTTTTAGGCTACAATATTACTAACAACAGAATAACTCCTACCAAGGCAAACATAAGTAAAATAAGAAACATTAAGGAACCTAAAACAAAAAAGGATGTCAGAGCACTATTAGGCTTGTGCAACTTTTATAGAAAATTTATACCCAACCGTGCCCAACTAATTCAGCCCTTAGTAGAGTTTACTAAGAAGAAACATTCAAATATAATAAACTTAGATGATAGCAGCAGAGAAGCACTAACCAGACTAAAGGATAAGTTTAATTAGAAACTAGAATTAGGGAGTATTGATCCTATTTCACAACTCCTACTGTACACTGATGCATCTAATAATGGTATAGGAGCATGCCTACTGCAACAGAGTCATATCTGAAACCTATAGTCCATACAAGTAGAACATTATCTAAAGCAGAAAGAAAATATTCAATAATAGAAAAAGAACTATTAGCTATAGTATGGAGCATAGTCTAACTGAAACATTATTTACTAGGAAGATTTTTTACAATTAAATGTGACCATAAACCATTGTTAGCACTTAAAAGAAAAGAACTAAAGAATAACAGAATAAATAGATGGTCACTAATTTTATCTGATTACAAGTTTGACCTACAAAGTATACCTGGTCATGAAAATGTATTAGCTGATTTTTTGTCAAGACAAGTAGATCATGAAACAGATACAAATGAGGACAATGATATTGTACATATCAGTCAAAGTATTTTAACTGAGTAACTTCACAATACAATTACAAACAACTTGACATTTTTCAATCAGGTCAAGCTGACATTTTTTCTTATGTAACTAGGTCATGACATATTTTTATACATTTACTGGTATCATTTTATTGGGTCATGATGACATTTTTTTTTCTTTTATTGATGCTTTTGTACTATCATTTTTTAATTAATTGTATATTACATATTTACTTATCACAATTTGACAATAACATAGAATATCATAATAACTAGATGTGCTAATAATTTATATGGTTAGTAAACACAGTAATGTGAACAAACATATTGTAAACAACAGTGAGCTACTTGAACTGTTGACCTTAATTTTTTAGAAAAACAACTCACAAATGTAAATATTGTTTTTTTTCCAAGTGGTACACACTTGAATGCTATCATTTTGTATGTTATATTATATAAATAATTTGATGTAAAATCTTTTAAATTTTTTTCTGTTTTCATAATTGAGATGTCAATGTATGTTAACAGAATGAACACATAGCAATTAAACATGCTCATGTAAAATATTTCAGTATAATTGTGAACAGATGATATATTATTAACTAGATTTCATGAGACTAAAGCCTCAAATTGTATTGATATTTTTTTCAATAACATACTTGTACAGTAGATGTAATCATACTAATGTATATTTTTCTAAGCAAACATTTTGAGAGTTGAACAATGCATTTGTCAATTTGTATATGGAACCATTCATAGTTAAAATGAATGACATGACATTAATACTTATGTATAATTGAGCAAGCAGTTTTGAAGTGATTAATTAGATCAGCTTGACATGAGTGATTAAGCTATTAGACATATATATATATATATATATATAGAACATTACTATCATAATATGTGCTTTTGTAAAAGATTTTTTTCAAAAAAGGGGAAGGGGCGTATGTCTCACCAGTTTTAGAACCCCTGTAATAGTTTACAAACAATAAAATGGTTATAGGAGGGATTGTAAAAAGGGGTCGCGGAGTGTCACATCAGTTTTAGAACCCCTGTAATATTTGGTGACTAGTAATTACTGAACCATTCCGTGCAGTTCGCACAAGATTTTGTTTGGTCGGAAGCTGACCACGAGGTGGATACCTCAGTTGATTTTGGACTCTCGTAGAGAGAGGTATATTGTGGATATCTTGTCTTGTGTAGTAATGTAGAGATATTAAGGTTGATTTTTGGAGTATATGTGATATCTGAAGTATTTCATTGGATTATAATATACTATGTTTTTGTGAATATTTCTTGATGGGTGGACTTGCCAACATCTTTTATGATTCATTATTATATGTAATAAAAATCATGTCTGCTACCAGTGAGTCTATTAATTATTCTGAATATTGTGGTCAGAGTTCAACATGTTAGTGTTCTCACGCACTAGCAAATATAGTGCGTGTGAGAAAGTATTTAGTTAAGGCACACAAAGGCAGACCAGCTCAAGACCGTCCAGACCTGTAACGATAACCAGCCTGTGACACGGAGCTTAAAAGGTTGAGAACCGCTGCACTAGATACACCAAGACGCCGTTCATGAAAATCTCCCAGTATAACACGTACTTGCAGACTCGCAAAGTAAATATCCGCATTGTATTTTCTTGTACTATTTAAAATGGTAGTAATATGTGTGTGTATTTGGTTGGGGGGGGGTATGCTTAGTTCACTGGTAATTAATAAACAGACCAATAAACCCGTACTACTTAGATTATAATTGAGGAAGCCAGCTTTACTAGCTAATCCAGCTTTAGAACCATTTGGAATAACTACCAACTTACTGACATAAGGCTGTGAGCCAGTGTAACGGGAGCTTTCTGTTACATCGCGAGGGGGCGCGCCCACACTGTCAACCCCTCCTGGTCCCCATATGCACCCGAATTAGCACGCAGGCAATCATCTATTGAAACTTTCGGAACATCAATTTTTTGTTCAGGCACACCCCATGTCAAAACCTTTGAAATTATTTTTTAAAAATCGCAGTGGGGGGGGGGGGGGGCAGGAAGTGGGGGAATAATGGTGAGGGGAGTTAAGCGCCCTTTTAATTCCACACCTTCCTAGATACACTGTAGAAGGGGCTAAATCTACAGCATTGTTCTCCATTCTTTGACTTCGGTGCTGTCAGAATCCTGAGGTTAGGGGATAAATTTCGACAGCCGAGGCGGTTTCGAGAGAGAGACAAAAATTGGGGCGTCCTGGGGTCGGTGGTGATGAGGACAACAAAGATGTTGAAAGAAAATGTAGGCGTTTATCACACAACACAGGGGCTTTTTTTTTCTTTAGGCAAGAACATCGTTCATATGTAATTATAGCACAACACACCAGAAGGGAAAGAATCCCGCTGTCAGAAGCTATCTTCCTTCTAGTGTACTTGTTTTACTACCTCCCTTTGTTGACAAGCTAGCAATCATCTCCCTTTTTATTTTTAACTTTAGATTTTTTAAAATAAAATAAAAAGTGGATAAGAGAGAGAGAGAAAGAAACATCCCGCCCCTTTCCCCTCTCTTTTTTCACTAAACAAGCACTCTCTGTCCCGCTCAATAAGATTGCGGTGACAACATAATTTCTCATCCGGGGAACTCGCTTGGTCCGGCTAATGTCTGCTGTCCGTCTGTTGTCTGTCAGGGCTGAAAATTGAGACGTTCCCCCAACCTCATTCTCGCTTAGCGTTCAACACGAGGCTCGTTCGCCCCTGCGGGCTGGCAGAATAAACTTCTCTTTAATCTCTTATAATTTTAAACTATATTTCTCTTCTCTTCCCTCTCTCCTTATTTCTTTCTTTGTATCTCTCCCTCTTTCTATCTTTCTCTCTCTTTTTCTGTATCTATGTCGTCTTTTAAAAACTGTTAATATAGTTCATCCATGTATACTTTCTTTCTGTCTGAATAATAATAATTTAAATGAAAAAAAAACGAATGGAGTTTATGCTTATGCACAAACTCGTAGGGGGCTCTTTGTTTACTTAGTGTTGCAGTTCAAAAGACAGCTTTTTTTTTAAACTAACAACATGCCTAAACTGTTTAATTAAAAATGTTGCTATTGTAGATATTTAGAAGCTTACTGAATCATACATATATAATGTACATACTTTTTAAGCTTACGGAGAAATTGGCTTTTTATGAGCTTTTATTGTTTTTTTTTCAATCTAGAAAATGACAGACGACACAAAACTAACTATGGTTTTTCATCTTACGGGGACCGCAAAACAAAATAAATAAATAAATAACAAGGTTACAAAGGCAGTTTGTGTGGAAACACAAACTTAAAATCGGCCCCCGAAGTGGTCCACCCAGGCAGGCTTCAATATTTTCAGAAAGAACATCCAAATGAAATTATATCAAAGACATATGAGAAAAGAATGGAGAAAGAAGGTTGACAAATCTTGTGTAGTGCCCCAATGGTGCTGCAGATCAAAGGATAGGTGCAAGTGAATGCAAAGTTAGAGGTGAACCTGGCCTAATTAATTCCCCTTTCAGACCTTGTGGTCTATAGCCGGGGTCGGCTACATGCGGCTCTTTGGATGTGAAGCTGCGGCTCTTTAGTTCCATAAGCTAATATTATTTATTTTATCGAAACATTTTTTTTAAAGATCTGAATCGTCTGACGAGGATTAGGCACCGAGTCTATCTCTCAGCCTCTTGTACTCGCTTTTCACCACACCCCTCCCACTTTACACGCTTCGTCACTATTGTCACTCCGTGGGAAGCTCTCGGCCGTCATTGGATGTTTCTAAGTGGTTTTTTATTTGCTTTCGACGCAAGGCGTCTTCATAACGTGATTTGACTGTGACGTATAGTTTGTTGTTTCAAGTCAATGAGTTAGAAGCGAAAAATCTTCTCAAAGTTAGAAGCAATGTAGAAGTAATGCTAATCTGGCGAGCTTTGCGGTACCACTAGAAATGACACAAAAAGGCAAACCATTTACAGATGGTGAGTATGCCAAAGGGTTCTTTCTACGTGCATCTGAAGAACTGTTTCGTCATTTCAAAAACAAACCAGAAATCTTGAATAAAAAAAAAGATTTGCAAATATCCGCTGAAACAGTACAAAATAGATAGCTAAAATGTCTTCAAATGTAAATGTAAATATGCAGGTGGAAGATATTCAACTTTCTTCTGCCGTATCACTTGCTATAGATGAGTCTTGCGACACAAAGACACGGCACAATTTGTCTTTTGGTCAGGTATATGTCGTTTCTAGGATTGCTACCGCTCTCGTGACAAACTAGAGGGGACGATAGAGCGAATACTATTTGAAATACCTTGAAGACAATAAGATCGATTTAAATAAAATAATTTAAATAGCAACTGATAGAGCCAGAAGAATGACAGGAAAAAATAAAAGGGCAACAACGATACGTCGGAGCAAAATAAACCAACAAATTCTTACGTTTCACTGAATAATGCATTAAGAAGCGCTTTGTGTCCAAAACGATTCCGACTGAAATAGATGAGGTCTTGAATTTGGTAATCAAGATTATTAACAGCATCTTGTCAAAAGCACTCTACCACTTAATCGAAATGAAGACTCAGTATTCCAACCTCCTTCTTCCCAAAAAGTGCTATGACTTTCCAAAGGTAAGGTGTTGAAACGTTTTGCTTTGTGTTTGAATGAAATAAATACATTTCTAAATTTAAAAAAAGGCATTTATCACACCTAATTAGAGAACAACAAATAGTTGCAAAAATTTTACTTTATGATTGAAAACTAAAAACTAAATAGAGCGAAATATAAATGAGCTGAATCTAAAACCGCAAAGAAAGGAAAACCCAGCCTATGTTTTGGTAGAGGAATTGGTTTGTTTTGAAGAAAAATTAATTCTTTTTGCAGAAGATAGTCAGAGCGGTCAATTACTTCATTTTGAATGTCTAAAGCAGTATCACGATAAAATCAGTGCAACTTTTGGCACAAATTACTTCAGCACAGTTATAAAAAAAAATAAGTTGGAAGAGTTAAAAGTCCAGAAATGTATGTACGTAACGCAACAAAAATGGACAGTTTTAAAAGGAATGCCGCGAGTTGATTCGGTGCATGGAATAATCTCCCAGATATTGCTACAGTGAGATGAAGTAGGCATCCAAAGTGCTGATTATCTTTGGATTGACTTAGTCGTGCGAGCAAGCGTTCTCTTGGATGAATAGAATTAAAAGTAAAGTAAGAAGCCAACTAACAAATGAAAATTTAGAGTCGTGTTTGAAACTAAAAACAAGTTATGAGCCAAATGTATCCAAACTTTCTAAAACCAAAGCCATCGCTCCCACTAAATTTGTTTGCTCGATTGTTTCTTAGTGAAGTTCGAGTAAATGCTTATCTAATTTGTTACGGTAACCACTAGTTATATATGAATTCGTTTGTTTTTTTTTCATTTAAAAAAATTCATTGTCTAAGAACGTTTTATAGTTGGCAAGAAAAAATCTTTGTGGATCTTAAAAAACCTAAAGATTTTGTTAAGTGTAATTTTTGGTTCTTCCGACTCAAAAGGTTGCCGACCCCTGGTCTATAGGGCAGATGATGTAAAGTTCATCTGTTTTTGTGGCCTACGGTTAACAAGGGTGTCATGTAGCCAGCACAACAACTAACCGCCTTTACTTTTCCCCAACTAATGTCAGGTACCCATTAGAGCTGGGTAGACTCAGAGACGCCCAAGGATTCCGAAGTTGAAAATCCCAGTCTTCACCAGGATTCGAACCCGGGACCCTCGGTTCGGAAGCTAGGCGTTTTACCGAGCCTCTCCTGGTCTTTACATAATGTAATTGTTTTGAAAAGGCTTAATCTTTATTTTGGTTTCTATTATCTTATCTTATATAATACAGACGTTACTTCAAAAAAGATGATTACGTCCTAGGCGTCATGCATTTAGTCATGCATATTAACCAATGACTTAAATTCTGCCAAGTCACTGGTTTTTCTGGCTGGCTCAGGCAACCCATTCCATGCTCTAATAGCACTAGGGAAGAAGGAGTATTTGTACAAATTTGTCCTAGCATAAGGGACGAGGAATGTGCCTTTATTTTTGTGTCTTTCAGAGTATTTTATTAAGTTTTGTTTTTGTATTTGAAGATTATGGTTCAGTGTTTTATGTATAATTGCTACTTTACTTTTGAGTCTTCTGTCCTGAAGGCTTTCTAAATTTAATGGTGTTTGTATGCTCACGTTGACCAATCAAAATAATCAAGAAAATAAAATTTATAAGATAACTATTCGTTTTAAATTAGGTCTAACTTATAATGCATACTAATTAGCTTTTTCTCTTTAAAAAACTGCTTGCATAACTGATTTTAAAAATTAGATTTTTCGCTTTCAGGAAAAAAAAAAGTAGCCGTTGCATCAGAACTTTGAATGGTCTAAAATATTGTGATGTCGGATTTTCAATATCTTTTCTAGTTTACGAGATCTAAACGGGACGGACGGACAGACATTTCGCACAAACATAATATAGACTGTATGGAGAGTAGCTGTATGATATGGATCTATTCATTCCTATGTTTCAGTGGTGACATGTACCGAAATCGATGACCTAAATTTAAGCGGAATGAAGTAAGCAAAATTGAGTCTGAACCAATAAGGCATATCAGAGCACATTTTATCATTTCTCTTATGGCTAAATGAAAATAATACTCTATATTAGAAAAAAAGTATAATGTCCACTAAACACATTTCTTGATAACCTTAAATGAACGCCTGAACATTAGTTCGAAACATTGTCACCCACAGAGCATTTCCACACTCTCCAAACAGCGACTCCCCCTCCCTAGACAGAGTTCCCCCTTCCACGCAGCAGTTCCCACATCTCTACACAACATTTATCACCTTTCCACACAGCAGTTTCCCACATCTCTACGCAGCATTTATCACTTTTCCACACAGCAGTTTCACACATCTCCACATAGCATTTATCACCTTTCCACACAACATTTTCCCACATCTCCACACAGCATTTATCACCTTTCCACACATCAGTTTCCCACATCTCCACGCAGCATTTATCATCTTTCCGCACAGAAGTTTCCCTCATCTCCACACAGCATTTATCCCCTTTCCACACAGCAGTTTCCCCACTCTCAACTCAAGCGATGTATCCAAGGTAACGGCCAATGCCCAATACAGGGGTCAGTAGCGTTGCAGGTTCTGTGTGTTGCAAGCTAATGTTAACTCCTGAAGCTTTCCCCATGTTTGAGCGTGGTGCCAGGGTGGAAACGGTCGCAAGAGTACACGATTTGGCCAATGGGTAACAAAACAAAACTCCTTTGGGGCGCGAGAACGTTTCCATTGCACTGCGAGGAATTGTAAGAGATCTCCTATGACCGTGTCAACAGTCCATGCACCGTTCCTCCAGGGGCTGTTTAAAAAATGACGTCCCGCACGGTAAGCCTGAAAAGTATAGGAAAATGTCATTGGTCGACGGTGTGCTTGGACTTCTGCCACTTACTAGCCTGTGAGTCAGAAGTGTCCAGGTCATCGGAAATAGCAATTTTGTCAATATATCTGCTTCGATCCTCGCCAGACAGAACGTCTTGTTCAGTCAGGCTGGTAAGCGGGATCTTTGCTGTTCTAGAGTTTCATGTGCCCAGCCTGAACTCTTAATGACAGATCCAACTGGATCTAGCCGCAAGGCAACGGAGGTTTGGATTCAGAGTTTAGCTAGATGGGTAGACAGCCAAGATAACGAGCCCCTCCTACCTGAGAAGTAACCTTAACATTTCTATAATATTGTAAGACACAGCCGACATCGATTGAACTATATATAGAGATATAAATGATCTCGAACACAGCTACCATCTCTTGAAGAGCTTTTCCATGAAAGATGCCTTTCAAAAACTTTCACGATTCTTAAAGACAACCTGCACCCAATAATCCACTATTACATAAGATCTGAACGAAGTGGTCGCCTCCTTTCCATTAGAACTAAAACAGAAAGATTTAAAAACTCCTTCATCCCACTGTCGGTCAGAGTATTACAAGATCATCTGTCATCATCGAGAAGTTCATAGAAGTCTAATTCAAAAAGTGCTGGTTGTGAGTGTGTATGTGTTTCGTGTGTTAATGTTGTTCGTATTTGCATCTATAATTTTATTGCTACAGTAGCTACGCTGAGGTTGTCAATTGTTGTGAAACTGAATTTCCATTTCATTGGATCAATAAAAATATTATCTTAAACTGGGTTCACTCTATGCACTGTTTCTCAAGCTTTTTAAAGTGGAGCCTCCCTTCCAGTAGGTGGGGGACTGGTCGTCAAATTCGTCCCCGGCATTACCTACCATCCGGCCTACAAGTTGCGTGACGTAATATGTTAAGTTTGATAGTGTATCGAAAACTGAACGCGCGCATACCTGGGTTTGCGCGGGGGCCCTTCGGAATTATAATTTTCAATATTGTCCCAGTTTAGTTAATTTATTGTAATTGTGGGCTGGTGGACAATATATATGATCTCAATGATTAGGCGTACAGTCACAACCTTGATTACTTTCAATTACTTTTTTGTAAAGCGATTACGTTCACACTAGCGAAAATTTTAAATGAATTTCATCTTATAAGCTTAAAGAGTTCTCCGCATAAGGGCTGGAAGTTCACCAGAAACAAGTTCCAATAGTTTCAAAAAAGTGCCTGAATATCTTTAATTTAATTTTTTACATTGCATTTCTGGTTAGTTAGAGTAAACTTTACAAATTATATATCAAAACAGACCTCTTTATTGGTCCTACGTCCTGCGCAATTTTCAGACTTGTGGAACGGCTCTGATTGGTTCATAAAGAAATGATGTACGAACAGGGACACTAAATAAACACCAGGTACAAACTTTTGGTAGATTTAAAAAAAAAATCGCATTTTAAAACTCTTAATTGATAATTAAATTTCAGTACAAGTATTAAAAAAGTCTTAAGATGAATACTTGTGACTGTGTGTTTCTGTGTGCGCCTACGTGTGTTTGCTTAATGAAGAGTATCCAGTTACTTATACCATACCGTGCTAGTTACCTTGATGAGGTAAACCATTTTTATTTCTTAGCCTTAATGAGAACTTCCCAGTTAATGAGTGACCACGCCGTCCAATTAGAAAGTTAAGTACATTCTCTACGAGAGACATAAATAACAGTTACCAATTGTATATTGACTCTACTCTCTCTCTCTCTCCCTCTCTCTCTCTCACACACACACACAAACACACACAAACACACAATTACTTAGGCTCAAAATAATAAACAAAAATGTTTTCTATGTTTCGGTTGTTCCTTCAGAGTTGAAGATAGTTTACTTCCTTAGTCCAAAACCTCCCGCAGGAAGACGGGGAAACTCAGAACTATCGAGAAGTCCGAACGACTGTCCAGCGCGCATACAGCACGACCAGGCAGCCATCCAGGCTTATCGTTGCGAATGTTACACAATTACTGAACACGTTTCTCATAAATCGACTCTAATTACTCGATATTTGCCCTCTAACTTTTAAATACTGAAGAGGGAGAGAAAATCTTTTTTTTAAATTCAGATTTAGGCCCCCCGTTAACCCTTGGGGGCAATCCATCAAGGAAGAAGAAAAAAACTCTCAATTCAATGTTCTGCTGCCTTGCAGCTCTACCTAAACATTGAGTCAACCCTGAG
Organism: Biomphalaria pfeifferi; assembly: GCA_030265305.1. Classification (NCBI taxonomy): domain Eukaryota; kingdom Metazoa; phylum Mollusca; class Gastropoda; family Planorbidae; genus Biomphalaria; species Biomphalaria pfeifferi. The sequence continues at coordinate 3,043,245 of JASAOG010000080.1, read as the reverse complement.
GTAAAATAAGGCGACGGCGACCTTTAGACAGCTTAAAGCTCATACTGCTACACATGGCAGAAGCTGCGATGTCGCCGACTCCCAAACTGTATCGGCACAAGCTGATCCTTTGGTCACAACAGCTGCTGGAAATTGAGGAACTGCTGTGTGGGCGACGTCATTCCGATCTTAACTAACGCACAGGGATTCACCTAATTTCTATGAAATGAACTATAGTCGTTTTGGCGCGAAATACATTATGTACGTTTATTGTATTATTTCTTTAAAAGAATTATTTATATCTATGTTTTGCATGAGTGTTAGTGTTAAGACATATTTTTCACGTACTAAATGTAAATGTGTGTTTGTTTTTCACATCATTTTCTTTAATAAACATTTTGGCTTGTGTATGTGTGTTTATTAAGAGACACACTTTTAGTTTCAAAAAGTTTTTAAAGATATTACTTTAAAATTTAAAACAAAAATCAAAAACAAAATGAAACGATGATAGACTAAAAATGGATGCAATTATTTGTTGACATTAACATTGGTTTATTTAATGACTGTATAGTATCTCCAGCTATACATACCAAACACTTGCTAATAATAAGTAAAAATATAATACATGTACCATGTTTCTCAAAATGCTCTAAGTTAAGTAAACATAAACACCATGGTTATTTGCCTAAGTCGCTGGAATTCAAGGTTTTTTTTAAAAAAAGCTACGTGCTTATTAAATTATCGTCAAATGATATCTCGCGCCAAAACGTCCCGTCGCCAAAACGGCTCGCGCCAAAACGTCCCGTAGCCAAAACGGCGGGGCCATAACGGCGGCGCCAAAACGGCGGCGCCAAAACGACACGTACCGTCATAGAGAGACGAAGAGTAGTACGAGAAAAGAGAAAAAAAAAACCAGACCAAATGAGATAAATAGAGTGTACATGTCTCCCTTCCACTACTCGTAGTTACCAGTACTTTCGCTACTTCTCACCATCAACTCTAGATCTAAATAAGTAAAATGTGGCCCGTGGTTAAAAATCCTGCCTGTTTCGTCCTCCCCCCCCCCCCTCAATTTTTTTGTTCACCAGCGGACTTGATCCAAAACACTACAAACAAATATGGAAGTGTCACTCGGTGCAAAACATGTAGAAGGGCAACCTAATCTTATATCCTAAGGTAGGTAAGCAATGGTGGGACCACCTCTGAGAACACTTTTTTTTCTTTCTCTTATTGGTTAGGGAGATGGCCAGGGGCGATAACCCTGTTATGATAATGGAACATTAATGACACGAACCAAACAAAAGTTATGCGCCCTTTCCCCCTTTACATTTTCTTTTGTCTTAAGGACAGTTCAACTTCCTTCGCTACCCTTCCCTCTCGAGCGCCCTCACACAACAATGTTTTCATACCAGTCTGCTAAGAAGGCATTGACGTGTAGTTGGCAGGTAGGGGACACTGGAAATTGTTGTCTGGACAGGAACAGGCAGAATATAAAAACAAGCGATAGAAAAAAATAATACTTTTTAAAAAACAAAGCTTACTTAAAGGCAACAACCGCTAATAGCTGCCATATATTTAAAATTACAGGTTTTATCTCCCTTTCTGCTATATAAAACAAAGTTAATTAATTAGTACTAAATGATTAACTAATTGACAAATTTTCGGATTGATTCGTGTATTGTTATTGACTAGGAATAATTCTGCGAAATTTCAACTTGACACGAGAATGGAAAATTGGAGAAAAACGTGTTAAAACGTAATAAGGGGACTAAATCCATACATATACGTATACATATATATATATATATATATATATATATATATATATATATATATATATATATATCCACATTTCTCGTTAAATAGCATTTAATCCCCTGATTTCAAAATCGAACAAAAAAATTAATCCCCTACAGTTGATTAACTAATGGTTTCATGTCTTATCAGGTTAAATGAATAAATGTGCAAAGTTTTAACTTAATCCGAGAATGGGAAATGGAAATAAAAAACATGATTAAACTTTTTACCCGACAGAGAGACAGGCGGACAGACGGATAGACAGACAGAGTTGGTATAAGCTTTGTAAAACTACAGGTTTCAATATGTTCAGCACAAATATCAGCTTAAATATCAGAAGCTATGAAGTGCCAACTATCAAGAATTACAATTATACCTCACTACACAGTACTACATACACAATACACAATGTGAGCCATGTTTGTTGCCAGTTTGATCGTTTTTTATAACGACGGCTGACGTCATTATTATTATCATATTGGCAATAGTCTTAATTATTTATTATATATATATATACCTGTAAATGTATTTTAACTTTGCCATTTATTTTAAAAGTATTTTTTAAAATTTTGATTGTTTTTTTCTTCTGTCTGTGTAAATGAAGTTTTCTTAGTGACTTGATTGTCCACAGAACAAGAGGAAATACTTTCAATTCTGTTATAGTTGCTAATAGCTTTTTGAGGGTAGGTCACATCGACCAAAACGACCTATGTAATAGTTGCTAGAGGTGTCGTGTTTGTGAGCTATAGAATCCCCCTTTCAGACCTATAAATAATAAATAATATAAAGGTCATCTGTTTCTATGACCAAGGGTTAAGGAGGGTGTCATGTGGCCAGCACAACGACCAACCGCCTTTACTTTTCTCAACTAATGTCAGGCACAGATCAGTTGTGTGGACCCATGAGCATCCCAGAAATGTGAGTTATAGAATTAGATTTAATCGACGTGTAGATTCAGCTCTCTAACCAAATAACTGAACAAGTTCCTCCCGTCTTTTAATACCGTTTTTCATAGAATCTTCAAGAACAGTGTTTTATAAAGTGTAGCAGGTGTACCCTCAGGGTTACCAGAGGATATTTGGGGGGGGGGGGGGGGGGGAGGGGGGGTTTACGCGTTGCACCTCATTAAATATGCTTTTTTTGACCCATTTATTATGTTCAGTTATTAATAACATTTTAAAAAATGTATTGTAATTTCACATTCTTTGATGGCATTATATAAACATTTAACGAAGCTGTACGGAGATCAGATAATACACTTTACGTTTTTTTTTCAGTGAAGAAAAATGAATTTGTCCATTGTATTATTTCTTAACTTAAAATGAAAACTTTCAAACTTTTGTCTAATGATTTCAGTTAAAAGAAGTATTTAAATTTAGCCTTTTTATTTAGAACAAAATTGTAAAAGATTTATAGTTTTCGATGTAACAATAAAAATGGCTATAGAGAGTTGCTTTACAGCTTCATCCCATGGAACTTAGTGTCATACATAGAATGTCCAAAATGTGCATATAATTTACATATATGTGGTTTAAAAAAGGTCAGTATTGCCATTCTCTAGTACTTCATTTCATAAGGGGGGGGGGGGGGGACTAAATTACAGAGGGCTCAAGTGGATGTTGATTTGGTTAATTTTGCTAATTGATAGCTACGAAAAAAAAAACATCAAGAATTTCATGACTATTTTTTGTTTCCTTAACCTTTAGTAGTTCATATAACAGGAGAATATATCTTTCAAAAAGTAATTCCCCTTTCAGACCTATCACTCTATAGAGCAGATAATGTAAAAGTCATCTATTTCTATGTCTTACGGTAAACGAGGGCGTCATGTGGCCGCACACGTTACTTTTCCCCAACTTATATTGTCATACACACATCTGAGCTCGGTGGACTCTGAGGCGCCCAAAGATCCCGAAATTAGAAATCCTAGTCTGCATCAGGATTCGAATCCGGGACCCCCGGTTTGGAAGCGAAAAGCTTTATCGCTCAGCCACCGCGCCTCCGAATATAACTTTAAGTTATGAAAAACGAATGCAAAGAACAGCATTGATTAGATGGAAACAAATTGAATGGAGCAAAAAATATGGTCGGAAAAAAATGGCCGAAATGTTATATTCACATATTGTTTATTACTCAGAGAGGATTTATAGAAAGTTCTGGATGAAAGTGTGAACACTGTTGACTACATCACAAACTGTTCTTTGAATGCAGAAATGGTAAGTAGTCATACAAAGCTTCTTTTTCCCTCTAATGTTCGTTGGCTATCTCGAGAAGAATTTCTAAATCAATCATACACTGCTTCTTGTTCACTCTAATGTTCGTTGGCTTTCTCGAGGAGAATTTCTAAATCAATCATACACAGTTTCTTGTTCACTCTAATGTTCGTTGGCTATCTCGAGGAGAATTTCTAAATCAATCATACACAGCTTCTCTTTCACTCTAATGATCATTGGCTATCTCGAGGAGAATTTCTAAATCAATCATGCACAGCTTCTTGTTCACTCTAATGTTCGTTGGCTATCTCGAGGAGAATTTCTAAATCAATCATATGGACATTGACATGAACTGCAATGTTTTCTTAAAGATAGATTTGAGTTGAGACATTGTTAGCAAGACTGGAAATGGCTTTGGAAACTAATATATTTATCAGATCTATTTTCTCTGTTTGAAATGGCCTCTGCTGCAAGGAGAAGAAAATTTCATTGTTTCACGGTCTAGATCAGGGGTTCTCAACCTGCGGGTCGCGACCCCCTTGAGAGTCGATTGACGATTTGCCAGGGGTCGCCTAATACGATCGAAAATATGGATTGTTTTTGTCTACTCTTCTATTGCTGTATGTGTGTGTGCGGGGAGGAGGGTCGCGGCAGAGTGGGGGGTTGTAAAAAGGGGTCGCCGAGCATAAAAGGTTGAGAACCGCTGGTGTAGATAAAAGTGAACGCAGCCATCACGAAATTAAATTTATGTTATGACATAGGGTTGGTAATGGAGAAGTAGACCTGCTTCCCCCTCTTCATGAATTTATAACAAGTCTAGCTACTAAAATTGATGCTGATACACTGACATGCACAATACGACTTTCCGACAGTTTGCAATTGAGCTTGAAAAAAACTAATTCCCTGATTTCAACAGATAATAATGAATTGAGAACATTTAACACGAACACAACAAAAAATGCCAGAAGGTTTGTCGCATGGGAAGAAGACAAATTGTTGGAATCTGCTTTTGACAGAGTCTAAGAAATTAAACCTAAGGAGTTTACTTCAACAGTATTCTGGTTACTAATGCAACATGTGCCCGATTGAAAAGAACAATTTCTGAAATACACCTTTTTTAAATTTCATATTTCGGGAAGTTTTTCAGCATTTCTAGGCATTATGTCGAAAACAAACAAAAAAAAAGGAACAGGCATGGAACAACCAGGAAACCAAATTATTTGACCTGTCATTTCAGCACAAACAGTTGTATTCTTATCATGCAAGTACGTGGGGTGGGGGGGGGGGGCGAGGTGTACTCAGCATTACAAACATGATAAAAGGGGTACATATATGTCAAAAGTGTGGGAAACATTGTTCTGGAATATACACATTACGTTCTACAATTGTGGCTTACCTTGAACTAGTGGGACACACATGTATAATTCAGACTCACTGTACTTCAGGTGTTGAGAAACTGACCATTGGTAGCACAAGGGAATGTGAAATCAATGTCAACGGATTTTCATGGAGAGTAGGTGTAAAATGTGGGCAGAGGGTTTTTGAGAGAGAAGAGAGACTTCGTAACGCGGCGTGGGACTATTTTCTGTTTCCCGTTATGGATTGATCTTATCTTATCTTATCTTACACAAAAAGAAGATGATCACGTTCTACACGTCATGCATTTAGTCATGCATACTAACCAATGACCAAAATTCTGCCAAGTCAGTGATTTTCCTGGCTAGCTTAGGCAACCCATTCCATGATCTAGTAGCACTAGGGACTAGGGACTAAGAAGGAGTATTTGTACAAATTTGTCCAAGCAAAGAATGTGCCTTTATCTGTGAGTCTTTCTGTGTATTTTATTAGATTTTGTTTTTTGATGTACTAAGTATCGTACTTAATTACTTATATTGAATTGAATTAAAACAACTGCAAGTCTTGACTAGAGTCACAGTTTTTTTTAAAAAATATCTAGCGTGCTCAGAGTGTGATAGCCAGCTACCTCAGTTCAAAGATAATTCTGTTGGCAAAAGACTGTACAGGGGTTTGTAATATACTCGTGAGCAACGAAACCCTTAGACTGACGCTCCTGTACAACCCAGCAACACGTGTAGAGGCGTTTTGTGAGAAGAAGTGACACGTCTCGTTATGACTGTGCTGAAGCAGCAGCGTCACTGAGGAGAGGTGTGGGGGTGTAATTTAAAAAAAAAAAAAATATTTATTGAAAAAGTTCTGTCCAGGGCTTTTGCAAGAGAGGATTTAAGCCTCTCAAGCCCTCATTCAAATGGAGTTTGATGAAATATCGACATTAGCTTATATCTAAGTATGCTTTTGAACGTATAATAATCGATGTTTTCATTTTTTTTTTTGGAGTGGGCAGGGGAAGTCTAATTGATGATATGGTGACACCATTAGCTAACTGCACCGGGTGACACCATCCTTAGCATCGCCTCTAGGCAGGCTCTAGGTGGACTCAATGATATGTCAAGCCCAGCCCCCCTTACACCCCCCCAAAAAAATCTTTTTGTAAATGGTAATATCTAATACCAAAAAAAAAAAGGGGGGGGGTGGCTTGGTAGGAAGACAAATAAATAAATTACAAATAAACCTAGAAAGACCAGGCGACATTTCAACATTAGCCCCCGAGGACTGATCTTTGCTTGTTGTGGCAGCTTTCTGAGACTAATGTCTGGTGACCAGGAGAACATACATCTTTGCTTTCCAACAGGCGTGTATCTTTGTTGGTTTGTTGTTCACCCCCTCCCCCCTTGACTTTCTCTGCTCCCACCCCCCCTCCCTCACTGTACCTCTCCGTTCCGTTTTCTCGCTGGCATAAACTAATGAAAAAATAAGGTTTAATCTCTGTGCTTCGTCCCCCCCCCCCCTCCCCTAATCGTTTTTAGTTCAGAAAAATTAAAGGCGAACTTTTTTGTGTGTGTTTTTCCGGATGCAACTTTCTTACCACTTTCCCCTTTACTCACTTCTGCCTTTTCGCGTTTCCGCCTCTGCAATTGTCAGCTCCGTGCGAATGTATTTTTTTTTTAACCATGTCCTCCGTGTCAGGTTTAATCCGGGACACATCGAGCCACGTGTTGGACAGTCGAGGTGTACAAGGCGCCCAGTGCCGTGACAAAAGAGAGATAGATACGACAGACGTTTTTACTAATGCGTTTTCTCTCCCCCTCCCCTCTATTTCTTAAGTGAAGTCCTAACAGTTTAAAGACATACAAGAATAATTTAAGTTTAGCGCTGGGGGCGGGAGGAGGTACGGTGGAAAAAATGTAAAACTAAGAAAATTTAACAGCATTCGGGAATTTTCGGAATCTTCCAGGTGGTCAGCAGGAGAACTGTACACGTGTCACCTTGATTTGGCCTAGATTCTCAGCCTGTAGTTTGACTGTACACTTACATGGCTAGTATGTCCAGTCACAAAGTCAGTTAAGCGTAAGGAAATACAAATACGAGGCCTTCAGGTACCAACAAAAAAGACAATTAATTAAAAACAAAGTTTGTATGTATTTGTTTGTAGCAGATGAAGGTTTCGTGGCCTGAACGTTCTTTGTTTTACATTGTTCAGTATGATTTCCTATATGCATGGTAAGTGTCTTTTGTATAAAGTCGTTCACCCCTTGCAGCGGCAAATCTTTTTGTTATTCATCAGTCTTTTAGCCTAATCAAGCTGTTAACTTGGAAATAAAAACATATTCTTGAAGTGGAAGCCATGGGTAGGACATGTTCTTTTCCTATGGAGGCCCTACAAACTTCACTATAAATACACTTCATTCTATTATTATATATACATTTTGTTTATTATGAAGAAAGAAATAAAATACTTGTAAATAAAAAGTCATTTTCATTACTTGCTAACTTATATTTAATATGCATAATTTGTTGGCAAAAATTTTTTTTTCACACTCTTGATTCCCTGTTTAAGAATGAGGGCGTGGGGAAGGGGGCGAACAGTCTTGAACAGTCCGTCAATCCGGCTCTCACTAGCTGCCTTATCGTGCTTTTTGTGCGCTGGACTGTCGTTCGGACTTATCGATGGTCCCAGGTTCAAACCCTGCCCGCTCCCATCCCTGTCGTCCTGTGGGAGGATTGGACTAGAAAGTAGATTATCTTCAACTCCGAAACATGGAAAACATTTTACAAACAAGAACAAGATTGTGTTCAATATCATTCGGGTTTCTTCATAGAGCGTGCATGGGAGACCAATAGTTAACAAAAGGCTGAAACACTGACCTGTGGGCAGTTTAGAACAAAAGTTCATTGCTACGTCACAAGTCTGACGTCACAAAAAACTAGAGAAAACTAGGTTGACCTAGATAGCTTGCAAGGTGAAGCCATTTCTTTGGTAGTCACGATCATTCCTTCCAAGCATAAAACTCCACTAGAAGACTGCCGGTGCCAGCAGCCAGTGATTCGAACTGTTGTTACTACAGCCCGAAGCGCATTTCAAAAGGTCAGACAGCTATCTAGAATGCAATTTGTAATCTGGATTCTTTTTCTTGGCTGTCTTTCAAGAGTTAAATGTGGACGTGTTACAGCACTGGCAGCTGGTAGGTCAGAGAGAGAATGAAGGTTACGGCTGAACGAAGAGTTACGGCTGAACGAAGAGTTACAACAATAGTCCTTCTTTATGAATATAACTGTTACTCTCTTCCTGTTACTATGCTGTATTGATATTACTATGAAGCTAAACTCTGATTTACTGTTCAATACCTTAATATGGTCAGTACAAACTGAACCTAATATAATATGGCTTTTCTTTTAGTCCGGAGATTAATGAGGAGTGCAGTATTTTACATGGCTACGCGCTGGGCCGGCCCTAGATGATTGGAGGCTCTAGGCGACGTCAACAAGGTGACTCAAAATGAAATTTAAAAAAAAGAAAAAAGAAATAGCGAAAAAATAAAATTACACAATTTGTTTAAAAAAAAACAACATTCTTCCTCTAAATCTAAATCGAGAAAAAAAAATTAAAAAAATGAAATTCATATTTCGCAATTTCCGTAGTAGAGACAGAGTTAGACTAGTTAACATAGAGTCATGGTGCTCTACTAGGTTTGATCAAAGTTTCAGATTTTTTCCCTAATACTATTTTTTTTTGGTCCTGTCCGAAGCCCCGACCAGGCCCTAGGCGGATGCCTAATTTGATTGCCTAAGTCCGGCACTGCTACGCAGTCCCAGCCGCGGCCTACATATTTTGTCACAACCAGCGCAGACATAACCTTTGTCCGTGTATGTTCAATTTAGTTTCTCTTTAAGCCGTCTACGTCTGGAATTTCTTTTTGTCTTGAAAACGTATACCGCAGTTGTCTCGTTGGGAAGCCTGTTGCCAGTTGCTCTCTCATATGCCAGTTGAAGTTGGCGACTATGCTGGTCTTTAAAGCTTTTCTGTTGGGCACCTTTGTCACGCCGACCACCTTTAATCAAGTGATACGTGCGCAGCCCAGGCCCAGCGTAACTGTCGAATTATTATCCCATACCGGGATCTGCGAAAACATCTCTCTTTGTAGTCTGGTATTGCATGTCCATGACTGAGCGCAGACATCTTTGCTGAAAGCGTTCAAGAAGTCTTAGTTCTTTTCTGTATAGTACCCATGCCTCATATCCATATAGTAGGAATGAGAGAACCGCTGCCTGGTAGACACTCATTTTTATAGAAAGACGCAGTGATTTATTCCGCCACACTCTAGCTTATGGGTATTAGAACACTAGAACATAATATATTACTTTGATAATGCCTGGTTGGACATTAGCGAAATATATATATATATATATATATATATATATATAACTATGTATATAACTATTAATGTAAACTAGTCTTATCCATATGACATCCTTGTTAACCGTAGACCACAGATACAGACGATCATCTGCCCTATAGACCACAAGGTCTGAAAGGGGAACTTTACTTTTTTTTTTACTTACCCATATGGGTGGGGATGAAATGGAAATGTGATCAATCGTAAGATTAGATCACCTAAGTGTATATTTCTATCGATCTGAAAGTAGATTACACAACTGTAGCTGATCTGCAGCCTTGGAGATGAAGATAATTCATGTCAGTGGTGTTTACGTCTGCGTGCCTATCATCTCTCATAACTGACGTTTTAGTCATATTAATTCACTAAATCCTGTCTCTGAAACGAATGTTCTAATCCCTCTGACGCGCTCTCCGGGATTAACTAATTAAAAGCAGCGTTCGGCCGTCTGCTAAGGACACTGCAGAAAAGATGGCGCAAGGGAAATCACTCATACGGTAATTCGATTTTTCTCCCGTCGGCTGTAATTTTGAGCTGAATGGTGCCAAACTCCCAAGACAACTGTGTGCGGAAAAACTTAGATAATAGAAAACAGAAAGGGGGGGAAAAAAAGACGCTAATATATCACGGAGCGGGAATAGCTGGAACTTAATGTGATTTGAAAGATTTATCAGACGTGACTTAAGTACCAGGCGAGAGGGAGCTGTGAATAACAATAGGATAGAAGGAAACAAACTTTTGACGCTGGGAATGATGGGAAATAATGGGATGTTAGGGATGAATGTTTTTTGTATGCCAATGGCTACCGGGATGTTTAGGATGCAGTGACGGTGAAGGTGATGGGAATGTTTGGATGTCTAGCATGTTGGGGATGTTTGGATGTTAAGGATTCGGGGATGCTGAAGATACAAACATTTGGAGATGATGGGAATGTTTGTGATGTCAGAGATGCTGGTGGAGATAGAAATGCATGAAAGTTTGTGATGTCAGAGATGCTGGTGGCGATAGAAATGCATGAATGTTTGTGATGTCAGAGATGCTGGTGGAGATAGAAATGCATGAATGTTTGTGATGTCAGAGATGCTGGTGGAGATAGAAATGCATGAATGTTTGTGATGTCAGAGATGCTGGTGGAGATAGCAATGCTTGGATGTTTGTGATGTCAGAGATGCTGGTGGAGATAGAAATGGATGTTGAGGATGTCAGAGATATTGGGGATGTTTGGATGTTCAGGATTCGGGAATATTTCGTGATTTCAGGGATAGTAAGGTGCTGAAGAGGATAAGATGTTCATGATGTCAGTGATGCTTGGAATACTTGGCTTTGATGCGCATGCTTGGATGTTAACGATGTGAAGTATGCTGGGATGTTATGGATGATATCGGTTTTTGGATGCTAAAGATGTCACGATAACTGGAATACTGGTATGTTGGGGATTATGGGGATATTTTCATGGTAAGGATGTCGGGGATGCTGGAATGATGAGATGGGAATGTTTGGCTCGTGAGACAATTGAGAAATTGGGATGCTGCGGGTAGTTGTAGAGAATTAAGATGTTTGAATTATAAGGATGTCAATAGAGGATACTGGGATGTTAAGAATGTCAGGAATGCTGGGTTACGTTGGCATATTGTGGATTATGGAAATCCTTGCATGTTCATGATGTTTGATAGTTAAGGATGTCGTGGATGCTTCAGGTGGTGAAGTTACAGGAAGTTGGGATGCATAAACATAAAGTCACGTGTAACCAGTTAGGTTTGTTGAACTATTGGAAGGAAATGACCAGCAAAAACACATGCTTTTAAAACCAGCAAAATATAAGAAATACTTTTAAAAAGGAAAGAACTCCACACTTATAACAATGTCTCTCAATAATGTGGAAGTTATTTCCCTTATTCGATATCAAACTCAACAAACAATAACTTATAATTAATTAAATAATTGGTTAATTTTTTTAAATTGATTCATGTTTTCTTAGGTGTAATAAATAGTTGCCTAAAGTTTCAACCTGATCCGAGGATGGGTGCTGGAGAAATAACATGTACAGTTCTTTAAGAGGACAAAAACAACTTCTTTAACCATATCTGTGAATACTGGAGGATTAATTTCTCTTGCTGGTATTTGAAACACGAAACAGAGAAACAGCGAACACACAACAAACACTGTTTTTATGTAGAGTAAAAAGTAGTAAATTTTATCTGCCCTGGACTATAGCAAAAATAGTCAAAATAGTTATGTTGAAATTTTATGATCTAATACATTCCAAATGTTATGTCATTGCAATGCCACATTCAAATATATTGCGAGATGAAAAAAAAATTTTTTCCAGTGATCACGTGTGCCAAACTAGAAATAGAATTTAGAACAAGTAACGCAACTCTTTCAGAACTTACGATCTACAAGGGCACATGATGGAAATGTTAATCGTCTCTCGTACTCTCAAAGTAGTGCTGACAACCAAACGAAAAGAGAATGAACAATTTAACAGACAGTCTTAACCAAGAACATCATAAAGAGTAAAATTATTGTATGGGCAGTGACGTAGCTAGGAGGAATTCGCCATTATTTGGGGACCCGGGGGGGGGGGCTTGATCACTATAGGGGCCCCTGCATTTTGCGTAATATTTAATGTAAAAAACACTCATTAGGGGGCTCTCTCAAGTGGGGGCCCGGGGGCATTTTCGAATTCTTCAACCCCCCTCCCACACTCTAGCTACGCCACTGTGTATTGGCTTCGATCAGTTTTTCAAAAAGTTTGTCCCAGCCAATGTCTATAAAATATTTATGACTTAAATTTTTACAAATTGTTTCTACCATCTGTACGACTATCTCCTGGCATTAATCTTCATGAGACATCGTCTTTAAAATTGCACATCCACACAGCGACATCTTATTATTTTGCACACTTGGACACTTTCAACAAACTTTTAAAGTCGTAACAAATTTTTGCTTGTTTGATTGTTTCACAAACATGTTTACATCCAGGCCCTAACCTCTTGCAGGACTGCAAGCGATGACATCCGACAGGATTCGAACCCACGGCCATAGTGACGACAGTTCGAAGCGTGTAGTACATCACAAGGCGGGCCATGTCTTTCAGGACTAACAATGCGTATGTGTTCATGTATTAAAATGTGATGCTACGATTCTATGATGTGTTTCCATGACACTGCTCTGTTCGGTCGGGGTGACAAAGTACAAATACCAAGTGAACAACTTATGGAGGTCGACTAGATACGATCAGGCTCTTCGTGTCATTACAAAATAAACCGGAAGTGTGTTTACATTTGCAGTAGAGAAGAAAAGAATAGGACAAATAATCTTTTCCAATGTTTTCCGATAATTTTACGTATTAATAAAAAAAAAAATAAACACTCAATGTCTAGTATATATATTAGCTTTCAAGGAGAAGCAGAGGATGACCTTGACCCAGACTGACTACTAACGTCTAATGATTGAACCTGAGCAGGCTCAAAGTTTGGCGGGTTCGGAAGGTCTTCAGCAGACACTTCCGACAATTTTTCAGAAGGAGACGGTGACGTGTGCCGGCTTCCGTTGTTAGTGTTGGGGCTGTTACACTCATGGTATTGATGCTTTTGGCGGTAATGATTATTGCCAAGGTACTGACTTAGCTGGTTGTGCTGTAGAAGAGATGCGAACTGCGACATTGGAGGAAAACTCTCGTACGGGCTAGCGAAGTGGACACCCATGCTGTGCTTCAGAAACTGGACACTTAGCAGTGAAAGGTGAGCAGCCAGCAAGGCTTGAGTCTCTTGAAATGTGTCCAATGGGTTCCAGGAGTGGGCATTTTTCAGGAGATGCTGCGCGAGCTCTAGCTGGCTTGGCGAAGATTTTAAGTCTTGGAATTGATGACTGGACAGAGCATGGGAGGTCCTGTGGCTAGACAACGGAAGAGAATTAGATAACGGCGCTGCCATGCTGGACATGGATGACACATCTGTAGGAGTGTTTAACATGGCACTGACGGGGAAGGAAATTGCAGACTTTGAGGTCGGTGAGGACGCTTTTCGTGGTAAAGCTTTGGAAACAGATGTGGATGTCACACAAGAGGCCAGAGAAGATGTCTTTGTTTGCGTCACAAGTAGTCTTCTACTTGTTGAAGAGTCAGGAGACGCAGGTCGAAGCGAAGATGATGCGTGAACCCCTTCGTTGTCACTTTCATGGCCCACATCGGATTGTTCACTATGGCGTCGCTTTCTGCTTGCCCGTGTAGACGAATCCCAAAATTCTGAATTTTCGGAATATGCTGCCGGGACTTTGTATGGCCATTGGTCACTATCAGACAATTGTTTTTTTCCAAGAAAATCTTTTTTGATAAGTTCCGAGGAACATGTCACTTCCGCTTAAATAGACAAAAATTGAAAATATTAAATATGTCTTATAATAATTATGAGCTGCATCTATTTATCTATCTATCTATCTATCTATCTATCTATCTATCTATCTATCTATCTATCTATCATATGTTGTGTTTTATGTTGAGTTTGCAAGTCTTTTTTCTTAGCAAGATATTCTATCTATAGTCTATTTCGTTGTCCGCACAATCTGCCTGACGAGACGATAGATTCAATATATCGATCTATTTAAACTGAGTGAGTGAGATTGATACCTGTGATTGATTTCACTTGCGGTGATTTTGAATGAGATTGATTGTAAGATTTTCTCTCCGCCCTGTTATGTGACACTTCTCGTTTCTGAGTTCTGTCTGTGATACATTGTTTGTCGTCTGCAATGTTTCGAGCTTCCCTGGAATTCCCTTCGTTGTAGTCACGTGAGCAAGCTGAGCCAACCGTCGTACGTCTGGAATAAAACACAATAAAAGTATTTATAAGAGTCACTAAACAAAAGAAGTGATGCAATAGCTGTTTTTAAAATACGTTCCTCACACAACACATACAACACACCCAACACGCAAAACACATACAACTAATACAATACATACAACTCACCCAACACTTTCAACACATGCAACACACAATAACACATACAACACACCCAATACATATAACTCACCCAACACACAACACATACAACACACCCAATACATTCAACACACAATAACACATACAACACACCCAACAGATACAACACACCCAACAGATACAACACACCCAACAGATACAACACATACACCGCACTCAACACATACAACACACCCAACAGATACAACACACCCAACACATACACCGCACTCAACACATACAACACACCCAACAGATACAACACACCCAACACATACACCGCACTCAACACATACAACACACCCAACAGATACAGCATGTACAACACATACAACACACATACAACACAATCAACACATACTACGAAGACAACACATAAACCACACCCAACACATACATTACATGCAACACATCTAACTTTTACAACACATACAAACACACAACACACATAGGCCTACTACACACGCAAAACATACAACAGCTACAACACAACCCACACATATAACACAAATTTAAATACTATCTTTTGTTGTTATAAGGTACTCACTTTTTGTCTCGTTTCCCTCCACCGCTGTCTCTGAAACCTTTAGCGAACGGATTGTGATCAATCTTCAGTTGTGTGATCTGAGGAACAAATAACAATAAGTGTTAGTCCAAGTCTACACATTATGTTCTTGACGTGATGGTACGTGGGAGGTAGGAGTTGTGACTAGCGATGCACGAGGTTCTTGTCACCCGCTTTCTAATGGGGTGTATGTGCATGTTTCAATGGTGACGGTGGGAAGAGGTTTGCGATTGGTTGTGAATGATGAAAGATAAGCGGCATTGTCGTCCGCGGTTATAGGTATGAGAGACGACCCCAGATTGTCAGAGTGAAAAGACGTTGTTTTTTTTAGTGAGTTAAAATTTGTTCAGAATACCATTTTTATATTATTACTAAGTCTACTACAATGTTTTTATTGTAATAAAAGCTATATTTTGTTTAGTTTACTAAACTATTACTCAACTTATTTCAAGTTTTATAATTCAATATATAATACATCTACAGTGGTTTAGTTCAGTCTATGAGCTCCATTGGTGTCAGGAGAATGAAACGATTGTTAAATACCCAAATCAAGACATTGGATTCACTAAATGATACTTTTAATGGCTTTGAAGTAATATATTCAATGTATTTGCTTGCAACTAATGGACTTCGACTCTTCAAGCTGTTCAAACAAGCTCTGTCAGGTCATCTTCGGCCATTGGTTATTCTCTTTTGGCACTTCCGACACTATCGAAAATCTAGAATTTATTGTGGAGAGTGTGGCCCATGCTTCTAGTTCTGAATTGAACTGATTGTTCTTTAATTCAATGTATATTTTCTTTTTTTTGAGCTTTGTATCGTTTTGTTCGTTTTTGCATATGTATTCCGAGTGCTCATTATAATATAACATAAGGATATATTGTGTACAGTCAGGTACCCTTTCTTATCAATTAATAGGATGGGGGTGGGGGGGGGGCAGATGATTTAAATCTTATCTCTTTCTATGGCCGACTACTAGTGAGGGTGTTAGGTAGTCAGCAAAACGACCAAACCGCCTTTAAAGTCAGGTACCCATTAGAGTTGGGTGGATGTCATAAAAATCTGACAATTAAAAATTCCAGTTCTCACAGGGATTTGAACCTGAAACCACTCGTTTCAGAAGCCAAGCGATTGATCACTAATCCACCACATCCACAAAAGGCACAATATTGCACATAGGTGTAGAGCAAACAGTATTTATTCATATTAAATCGTCAGAGAGTTTAAATAATTCATAATCAATCGTAAGAGAGCGCAAATAATTACTATTTAATGGTAAGATCAATAATCATTAAAGACACACGAGTTCATAACTGATTAAAACATTTTAGTGCAAACAGATTTTGAATACATTGGTCTAGAGTTACCTTCTCATTCTGGTAGGCTGTCACCGCGATGAATGTAGTCTCTTTGAAAAGGAAACTTCGAAAGGGGCTATAAGTGATTTTAAGAATGTCGTCTGCTCTGACCAGGTGAAGTCTGGGCTGGTACTTGTGCATGGAATTCAGGATCGTCTGCCAATTCGTTAGACAAAGACATCAACTTAAGACATTTAGTGCCGACACAGTTAAGGAAACATGAGAAACTAGCAACTCCATAAATCTACATCTTTCATATTTCTCTGTAGCTAACTGTTGTCATAAACTTTGACTGAAAACATTGCTTTTAAAAACCAGGGGGAGCTAAGGGGGGGGGGGGGGCAAAAGGAAAGGGGGTCAGGACAAACATTAAGCAAAAATTGGAAAAAAAGTAAATTCTTTTTTTTTTTTTTAATATTGATACTTTGCGATTTCAAAAATATTCTCAAAACCCTGTGGTGTGCTATTCATTGGAAAATTTCATTTTCAATTTGATGTTAAAAAAAAGACACAAATATATTTTTTAAAGGCTTAAAAAACACTATATTAACGCTGAATCCGAATCAACCAAACAGGAAACATATCCTCTTAGAGGAGTGTGCTAGAGAGTTTTGTAGTGCGATGAAGTCTTCTAAAAGCTGATCACACTCAACCATTCTCTAGGTACATACAAGTTCCACCACATGATATATAAAGAAGTGTATTTTTATATATCACAAAAACACACTTTAGTCTAAACAGGAGTAGTAAACAGATAAATATAAAAGAAAAGAGCACTACTAATAAATAAAGGATTAAAATTAGACAAGCAATTAAAATAGTTTACTTTAAAGCTCCGAAACAAAACAAAACTGAATGAAAAATGGCGTCAATGTCTATCAAACAAGTGTGCCACTAAAAGAGCGACTTTTCCAATTGTCTTTATCTCACATTAAGCCTAGCAATTAACCATGTCCAGCGATAGCAGTCCAAAACCAGGTGTGGGGTGCGTCAGGTCACGGCATTATTTCAACACGTGGTAAGTGATTTGTCTTAAAAGCGGTCACATATACTAAAACCCCATTACAATCGTCTGCTTATTTTGTGGCACGGAATTGTGGGATGGGAAGTAATCTCTGAAATGCGCAGCTTACAAAAGAAGAGTGACAACTCTTGTTAGAAACAAAAGGATCAACTATATTTCTGTTCGTTTGTCTTATCTTGTTATTAATGAGAATCCAGAGGTTCTTCTCACGCTCGAAAAAACAGTAATGTTATTGCTTTGCTTTTCTAATCAATGGTCTCTCTATATCACTTTTCATTTGTCACACTATCCGATGATATAATCTATTTTCACAAAGCTTATTTTAACTCATTCTGTCTGTCAGGTAAAAAAAGTAAGCACGTTATTTCTCCCACACCGGTATTCGGATGAAGTTGAAACTTCGCACAATTATTTATTAACATAGACAAGACATAAATCAATAAAACAAATAACCAATTAGGCATCTAATTACTGGCTGGTAATTAATTATTTTGTTTTATTTTAACAAGGGAAATTAATACTTCTGTATTCACAGATATGGCTAAATTTGTTGGGTTTAGTCTCCTTGAGTAATTGTTAACGCTATTTCTCCCGCAGGCATTCTCCGATCAAGCTGATACTTTAAAGAATTATTTATTGTAACTAACAAAACATGAATCGATAAACAAAAATACTTTATTAGTCAATTAATTATTGGTAATTGATTATTTTGTTTGAAATCAAATAAGAAAAATAACTTGTACATTATTGATATGGTTTTCAGGATGAAGTTCTTCCCCTCTAGATATTAATTTTTTTTTTAGGATTTTTTTTTTATTTTGCTTGTGTATGCCTCTACGGACACTATTATTTAAATTATTGCATAGCTTTATATATATGATAAGTCATTGATAAGTCAAACAAGCGTACAACAATTACAGATGGCTACCTGGTTGTGTTGTATGCGCTTCTGTCACCAAGGTGATCACGAACCTGCCCCCCGCCCCACTAGGCTAGAATGTAATCATCTTCGTTTTTGAAGGAACTTATGATACATAAAGACCTTGATTAGCACTTATACTAAACCCGATATCTCAGTCCCACCATGGCCACATGACCTTGTCGCATATCATAAAACATACACACAATGCTATCTGCATTCTCTATAAACGCCTTCAACTTCTCATCTGAACATTGGTCAGAATTTTAACCATTCGGACACTATGTCGTGACGAGCTGACAGAAACTGATGAATTTGTTATGTATTTTTAGCCCCCCCCCCCCTCCTCTCCTCCCTTTTCACCCTTCTGAAACGTGAACAGCCGCCACCCAAATAAATATTATAAGGAATCAATAATAACAAATTATGGATATTTTCAAAGGAATGATACATATTCATCAAAGGTGGGAAAAATTCTGAAAGAGTCGTGACTACGTATCCGAATACACAAGAATGGAAGTGTTGCTTTACTATGTTTTATTTCAAGATATATCATTATTTGTGCACATTTCGTAGAATCAAATTGCATTTGTAGAGTATATTTAGTTTGACCTCATTTAGTTTCGCTTATCTTTTAGATTACCGACTTTATTTCAAAAGAGAGGATAATTACGTCATACGCATCCCACGTGTCATGCTTGTTAATCAGTGACTTAAACTCGTCAAAATCTCCAATAGTTTTGACTGCATCCGTAGGCGACTTTTAAAAAAAAAATAAAGGTAGATTAAAGAATAAGTGTGAAACAAATATAATATCTGAACTATTTTTTGATGGCGAGATGAGAAAACTAAAAAGGAATAAACCGTCGAGTCAAAATTAGAAAACAATTACTGGCGCGGAGGAATCTGACCAATGGAGTCGGGCCATGTTCTGAAGTCTGTTCTACGGAAGGTCGTCCCTGTAACCCAAAGTGACACTGAGTCACAGTTTTTCTAGTCCGCTTGTCGTCCGTTAGGAGGAGGAGGGGGAAAACATCACTCCTGCTGTTTTGAAGTTAAGACAGAATGGTCGTTTTGTTTTAAAGTCATAAATAATTCGGGCTAATAGGAAAGATGGCGTGCAGGGTAGTCGAGGGACAGGGAAGGTGGGGGGGGGGGGGGAGGGGGATCCACCTGTGTTCGAGTTTGTGCGAAAGCATCATGAAACTGAATGACCCCGGAGCAAATCCTAACATACGTCGTCACAGGGTTAATAATGATTTCTGTCTCATTTCAGCTAGTCGGTACAACTGAAGAAAAGCACTTAGAGATGTTCTGGGATAAGGTGACACTAAACACGCGCTTTGTTTTTTTTTTGTATACGCACACACATGCACAGTTACGCACACACAAGATAACAAATGATACATATATCTGCGAATACGATCACACACACACACAGACAATCACACACGCTTAAAAAATGGCACACTTATATCTGGGTCTACGAAGGCTTAACACGAATGTCAGCTTTTCCCTGGCTAAGTCTGGGTGATGATCAACTGATACAAGTAACCACTTAGTGACCAACAGAACTAAATGGGAGAGAGGGGGGAGGAGCTGAAGAGATTGAGGGGGCTTAAAGGATGTTTCCAGTAATCTGAAGGATTCACCCTCTCTTCCCCCCCCCCCCCCACCTTATTTTTTTCTTCACAGTGACCCATGCCCAAGACCATTTGTTATAGAAGACCTCAACACTGACCTGCAAGGTCACAACATGTAGGCAGTTTAGACCAATAGCTCGTCACCACATCACATGCCTGTACGACGTGACAACGACCTATTGGTAGAAATTGCCCACAGGTTGTGACGTTGCAGGTCAGTGTTGAAGCCTTCTATAAATAATTGTCTCACCCATGCCCACTGGTTTGAAGAAGATTTTTTTTTGGGGGGGGGGGGGGGGCAAGTGTTGTCTACCAATTCATCAACAGTTTCATTTTTGTGTTTGTTTAGAAGAGGCGTGTCCTGATGCCAGACGGTGAAGTGCATACTGTCATGGAAAACTTTGGTCAATAAAATGTATTATGTTATATGATTGTAAGCTTACTTCTGTAAATATCAAAAGCTTTTTTTAAGATTCTTACAATTTCTACCGTGATCTGCCCATAAAATGTACATTAATCTATTTTTTTTTCTTAAAGTTGGCCAATGTTGAAAATGAATGGTCTCGGCTGTCCGTCGTCCAGTCTACCATCATGAACGTTTAGATTTCAAAAAATAGAAAAAATATCTTCTGGAAATGAATCTTTTTTTTTTCTAATTTAAATATGTACGTTTTGTTGTTTTGTTGGGGTTCTTTGTTGTTATTCCCTACAAAAATGCACCTTTTTAACTTTATTTACCAATAATAGTTTTTAAAAATGGGGGAGGTAATTTATTTTACAATAATGCGTTACTTTTATAACTAACGTAATTGTATTTCCCAAATTAATATTATAAAACAAATGTATGTTACTAAATTATTTGGGTTTGTATTCCAATAGGTGAATCGTTTACAGTGGTTAACCCTCTTAAGATGGTGGAATTAATATTCAATCAATCTGGAAACTATACTAATAGAAACCTTTAGTATCAAGCAATGTTTATAAGGTCTGAAGCCCTTAATAGGATGTCGTATCATATTTCAAGCCGCGTTTCGCTAACTACTGGAATAATTAACTAGTGTTCCGTTAAATACTCAAAATGTGCGAAGTTTTCCGCTAAGGAAAAAGTTTGAGAACAACTGCATTACAACAGAACATGATGTCATAGAACTTCATCCAACACTTTGTTTTTAAATTTATTTGTGACAAGGCAATCTAGGAGAAAGTTCAACAATATAAACAGAGAAAGAAAAAAAGATCAACTTACAAATCCATGTTTGTCCGAGATGTTATTGGTCAGCTTAAGTTTGTGAAAGCTAATGACCTTCTGCATCCATTGTTCACCAGTGGATGGAGAGTCCGGGTGGATGTACATCCTTTTGGGCATCTCCGGGTCCGCCTTGCCAGCGATGATCCACTTTCCGTTGTGGAACTTGTATCTGTGCACAACATGGACATGCTCTTTTTTTTTATCCATCGATCAATTCGTTATACATATTTAGATATATATATATATGTCATGGGCTAATCGTCTCTGTTCTTTAGATAAAATTCATAAACACAATCCAAGAAAAGATAACCTAGCACAAATCTGACAATTTTTTATGTCCAAAGGAACGGTGACCTAACAATAGTACACCTGACTTGACTTGACAGACGATTTCAACTAAAAACTTTCAGAAAGATTTATATAAATAAGTTTCCGACTCAAACATGGCTGCTATGTATTACATTGAGGTTCATCTTCCTTTCAGGCTTACATAATAATAAGGCTTTTTTTTTTCGAGTCCGAAGATTAAATCTTTCAGTGCGAATTATTTTGATCGAAAAAAAAAAAGGATTTTTCCGGGTCGAACAAAAATGTGGAAGTGGGGTAGAGTTAATAAACCTAACGACATTTTTATTTATTTTTTTATATAAGCTACCAAATTTGATTTTTATTTTAAAAGAAAATTAATTGACTACAAAATTGTAATAAATTTGTATAAGAATTTGTTTAAATTTTAATTTTAAACTGGGCACACTGAAAAACAAATTCTTTTTAAAAAATCGATATACTTAAAGATTTAACATTTTAATTATACATTAATCTATAAATGTTTTTAAAAAATCACAAAATTAAACACACTATGACACATTCAAACTTAAAAGATTACGAAATGCATCACGAAATTGTATTAATTACATGTTTTTTCAGTCCCGCGAAATAAACTAAAAAAGAGGAACCACTAACCTAATGTCTTTTCTTTTTAAAGTGTTTATTTTGCATCTAATTGACTACCAAACACAAAAGAAAACTCACTCTTAAATTCGGACAATATAATATCAAAAAGAGAGAAATAAAATGTTTAAAAATAAACACAAAGTGATATGAAAATTATGTACCAAGTTACTCGCTTAGTGTCACGCTAGGGAAGTTACTCGCTTAGTGTCACGCTAGGGAAGTTACTCGCTTAGTGTCACGCTAGGGAAGTTACTCGCCGAGACTAACGCCGCACTGAAACGGGTTGACATACACGTTAAATAAAGGATGTACTTATAAAGCAAAACACATGTACATTATATAATCTATGGACTGGGATGGTTAAGAAGTAAGCGTCGGACCATTAAAGCCAATGGACTCGAGTTCAAATATTGAGAAAAAATAATCTGCGATGTGCTAGTATGCATATATGATACCAGATACCAGTAGATTCTTACTCCATTAGTAAAATCACTAGTGTTAGACACTGAAGACTAACAAGTAAAATAAAGATAATGCCTAAAATACTGAACAATAACTTACAAGAAAAAATCAAGGTTACAAACACAGTTTGTGTGACAACACAAACTCAAAATCCACCCCCGAAGTGGTCCACCCAGGCAGGTAAAAAGGCAATTTGCAATATTTTTAGAAAGAACATCAGAATGAAATTATATCAAAGACAAATGACAGAGAAGAATGGAGAAAGAAGGTTGACAGATCTTGTGTGGTGCCCCAGCGGTCCAGGAGATCAAAGGATAGGTGCAAGTGAAAGTGAAGTTAAATGAGAACATGGACTAACTAATGTCTTATAATGAATATCTAATTGATCTAATTGTTTTGTAAAGGGTCAATCTCTTATTCCTAAAAAAAATAAAAATAAATGTTTTCCTTCAGTTCAGTGTTCCATAGCTATCATTCATTCCTGCAGTTCTCGCAATAATAAGAAAAACTACTTATTAATTGTTGTTTTAAATTATGTCCAACTTATATGCACACTAAATAGATTTTTTCTCTTTAAAAAAAAAAGTAAACATTTATTTTTTTTGTGTAAATGTAGTAGTTAGTATAACAGAACTTTACTTAACTTAGCAATACAAATGTAAAAAAAATTAAAAAAAAAAACTTTGACAAAAAATCTAAAACCGTTTTCATAAATGTGCTAAAAATATGGTTGATTATAACTTCCTTTGGAAGAGAGTATCCCGTGTTTGTTACTATTAATAGTGAATAGTTGTAAAAGTTGTGTATTTTTATGAAAAAATTGCTTGCATAAGTGATTTTAAAAAATAGATTTTTCGCTTTCAGAAAATAAAAAAGTAGCCGTTGCATCACAACTTTGAATGGTCTAAAATATTATGATGTCGGATTTTCACTATCTTATCTAGTTTACGAGATCTAAACTGGACGGACGGACGGACGGACAGACATTAAACACAAAACTAATAGCGTCTTTTCCCCTTTCGCGGGCCGCTAAAAAAACACAGCCTAATAAAATACTTAGACTCAAAGATAAAGGAACATTTCTTATTCAGTAAGCTAGGATAAATTCAAATAAGTGCTTTTTGTCCCATAGTACCATTAGAGCTTGGAAAGTGTTGTCTGAATCTGCCAGTTAAACCAACGACTTAACAGATTTTTTTTTTCATTATTAGGAGCCCACATCTAACCATGTCATGGTTCCTTTTAATTGCTTAAAGAATACGAATCGGGTTTAAAAAAAAAAAGTCAACAAAAGACAAATCACTCTCACTAGTTGAAGTATCCCTCGTAAAGTGTATACAAAGTTGCTACAAGATCCTGGGTATTTTTAATGTACTATCGAATTTATGCTCAAGCAAGTTTAATGCAAGACAGGTTCGACAGCAGAGTCTTATTGTTGCTATGTTTGTGCCTTCACTGTAACAAATTTTCGCGAGATAACAACCCCCCCCCCCCCCCATATATATATATTGACTGACCTGTTGTCATCCACACTGACAATGTCCAGTAAAAGGATGTACTTTGCTTTTTTGTCCAGTCCACTGACTTTGGTCTTGAAAGGTGGGAACATTCGTCTGAAATAGAAGCGAAAAAAAAAGTTATTATTTCATGATATTAATATTAGCCACCACGATGGTCCGAGGTTCGTAAAGACGTTCCATCAGGGGAACAGTTCCATGAAAAAGAAGAGGCAGGCAGAGAAATCGATGGGCTGTCTTTGGAAGAGACTATAGTAAAGGCCAAAGACCGAGATGAATGGAGAAAGATGGTCGACAGATCATCTGTGGTGCCCCAACAGACTTAAGGTAAAGCGAAGGTGAAGGTGAAGCCATCTGGAAATGGATTTGCATGACGCAATAAATGACGCCACAAACATAATCTTAGACTCACTGAGATTAAACTGAACCAGGAAGGCTGTCGGCCCCCGACTGTCGTCACGATTGGCTTAGATTCGAGTCCTGCACGTGGCCGCCCCGCGCTGGATGCTTGAGCTAGGACGCAATAATTTAAAAAAAAATAAACAAGACATAATGGAAACTTGAGCCATAAAATGACTCGATCCCCAATCTCGAGAGATGATTTTCAACGAGTTCTTATTGTCGTCTACTAGATGGTTGCCTGGTCTTGTGGTCATGCGCTCTGGACTGTAGATAAATGATCTTGATTGTTCCGGGTTTGAGCCCTGCCCGCAGCCATTCTCCATCGTCCTCCAGGAGGTTTCGGCTAGGATGTAATTATCTTTAAATCTGAAGGAACATCCGGAACATTTGAAACAGACAAAAAGCATGGGCCTTAGACGTTTTAGATCAAAAGATTCAGCCCAACTAGATCTCCGCCTTATTCAAAAGGAATGAACGGTTGGAGATAATTAGATCTAGCCCTTTAATCACCATCGTCATCCATCTCCATTTGAGTAAGGGCTTGAGAGGCTCAAATCCTCTCTTGCAAAAACCCTGGACAGAAACCCTGCTAACTCTTTAATAAACAGATCTTAAATATTTTTACAAGATCGTTTTCAAACTGTGTAGTCCCGTGTGTAGGGGCAAGAGAGCAGAGTTCGAATCCCGAGGAGAACTGGGATTTGATGAGATTTTAAGACGCTCTTGAGTTGCCTGACTTACATTGGTAAAGTAAATGCGGTCGGTCGTTATGCTGGTCACATCATACCCTCGTTTAACTGTCAACCATAGAAACATATGAATCATCTGCCCCGTAGATCGCAAGGTCTGAAAAGAGTGCCTTAATCTAACTTTCAAAAACGCGAAATGTAAAAAAAAAATAAAAAATAAAAGTGCTTTATTAGAGATGTTCAAACATGGCTGAAACAATATAGATATGTAGCTTTTTAATGTATCCGGTGTATAAATGAAAGGAGCTGTTGATAAGATAGGTTGCTTTTTTTAAAAGTATTTGATAATTTTGTGTGCACTTTTTAGAATTCAAATTTTTGTTAAGCTCTTACATTTGTAGCCCAAACTAATTTCAATATGAAGAAAGGTTTAGACTTTAACTCGAGGACGAGAAACTTACAGACAAATTGACCACTAACTAGAGGACATCTGATATGAAGATCAACTAATACTCGTGTGGTCTATAGGGCAGATGATGTAAAGGTCATCTGTTTCTGTGACCTACGGTTAACGAGAGTGTCATGTGGCCAGCACAACGACCGACGGCATTTACTTTCCCCCAACTAATGTCAGGTGCCCATTAGAGCTGGGTGGACTCAGTGGCGCCTGAAAATCCCGAAATTTAAAATCCCAGTCTTCACCAGGATTTGAACCCCGGTTCGGAAGCCAAGCGCGGTACCGCTCAGCCACCGCGTCTTTTTTTTTTTTAATCTAGTTGGATATAATGAAGTTCGATTTAGCATCCTCGACATTGTTTAGTTGATCGTGAAAATCTCTCTTAATTAACGAGACTTAGTCTAGTCACGAGCCTAAAAATATATATGCTGTTTCACATAGCAGTCAGGATTTAACTCCGGGTTCCTTGCATTGAACAGCGCATTACTTTATGACAAAGACACCATTCCCTACGAGAGAGAGAGATCAGAGTTTGGCAATCAGAAGATAACTGATTTGCCTTGTACAAACTGCTTGTTAATATCTGTCTTGCTGAGGTCATCTTTTCATTAGTAACATTTTTTGTGTGTGTGTTGTCGCAATCTTTTCGGTGATCTGTATCTTTAGCGATGATCTCAATCTTTTAGGGTTTAGTAACTAAGCGTTCGTTGATCGTGCGGTTACGAGATTAGACGATTAGGTCGACAGGTGATGTTTATCTCAATTGATCTGCGGTTTGTGTCAGAGACTAGGAACTCCATGCCCCTGTCCCAAGGAGCCCTTAAGTCCACAGATTAAAAAAAAATTCATTTGGTAAACAAGATAAGGACAAAGTAACTAAATACACAAAACGAGGCGCCCTACGGCCTGGCTGTTAACTCCCATCTCCCTTGAGTTGTAGATCAAATAGACACTCTCAAAGACGAGCAAATAGAAAACAAAATATGGGTTGAGCATGTGATTTACAAAGGGTTAAATCAATTTGATATGGAAACAAAAGTTGAAAGTACGTCGTGCTGTCATACTTAAACTTCCAAAGGTAATTTTTATTTTAATTCTTTAATTTTCCCTTATGCGTTGTTTTGTTCTTATTTTATATTTAAAAAAAATAGATTGTTTTCCGCACCGTTAGATCACAGGAGGGCGCCGAGAAGTGGGGGGCTATACCTGGTTGAATGTGGTGAAGCCCTCCCGTCTGACAGACGTTGTTTGTTTTTTTTTTCAAAATCTTTTAATCTTGGTGAAAATCTAGGTTCCATCACTCGTGCTACGATTTTCTCCGGAACTTTGACGAGCATAAAACACACACACACACACACTAAACACGCAATTACAAAACAAAACACAAAATTGATTGCTAAATTAAAACACAGAATGGGTCGGGGTTGGGGGCAGTGATCTATATGGGATTGTAAGGTGGGCACCCAGGTCTGTTCTTTGTCCGACTCACACGTATTCTACGCTTCACCGGGACACCGCCGTGGGAGCTCACTCCGGCTAACACAACACTATATAACCAATCATTATCTTGGATACGAATCATTCTTTGACAAAGTGACCGTAATGATGTCTGGAGGTGGGTGACAAAAAATTTCAAGGGTTATCCTAAAAGTTCGTCACTTTTCAAATATTACTTTCCTAAAGCTTGGTTTCAATAAGACATTGAAATAAATTAGGTATATTGGATTTCAAGCGGGCGAAACAATAGCAGAAATTAATAAAAATGTTACTTTGAATTATGAGGCGAAATAATGTTTTACCATGACTTTGCTATTAAATATATTTTAATCTATGTGAACTATAATATTGTTATATTTGATTGTTATTATCGCTGGTCTCCTTCAGTCGTAGAGCGACCATGCTAAACCTCAAACACTTTTTTTAAATTCTATGTTATCATTAGATTTTGTACTTTATTTGTCATATGGCTCTTTTTTAGAAGTTTTAAAATCAAGTTTTTAAAAATATGTTTTATTATTTATTATTGTTATATGTAATTGATATATGTTATTGATATATGTTCTGGCTATAAGTTATTGTTGTAAATGTTTTAGGTTAATTTTAGATCTTAGTTTCATATAGTAGCCTGTTATGTTAGTGTGGTATGCAAGCGAGAGACCATAGTGTTGTATTTTGTGTTGTAAGTTGTTACGTTATGTAGTAAGAAGTTATGTTCGTGTGGCATACTGGTGTGGCTTGCTAGTGTATTATTTCAATGCGATATCCCAGTGTTATCTGAGTTAGCCATGGCTAACGCTTGCTGAGTAATTGATTGAAATCTAACAATCATCTACAGTTGACTTCAGTACAGAATTAAACATCCATCACAAAATATAACGAACTATGTTTTATTGCCCGTAGTTTTGACATATCCTCATTATAGAGGCCTATATATATATATATATATATTATAAATGTATTAATAGTTTGAACAAAAGTGTAATTATTAAGGCAATAACTTATCTTCTGACAGCTTAGGGGTGCAGATTTAACTCTTTCTCTCCTAACTGACGATACCAGCGTTGATTCCACCAGAATGTGGTAAATAATTACGGAGAGAAAGAGTTAAAAAAGATCGTCTTCTCCCATTTTTAAGGACTCAAGAAAACTCTTTTGTTAATTGTTCCAGAAGAAAATATTCGGTCTATATTTTTAAGAATTCAGAAAACAATGTCTTTGACATTTTTTTAGGAACGATAAAAAAAAAATCACATCGCAAAAGAAATCCATACAAGCAGCAACCTGCCTCTTGTCCATGCAAAGATCCATATAAGCATTTTAATTTAAAAAACGGCCTTTTTTTTATTGTACAAAATTTTCAACTAAACTGTCTGTGTTTTATGCATTTCAGACTACCGCCTTGATTGTCATAGGTTTAAAATTTGTTCTCCCCCCCCCCCCCCGGGCACCTTTCCATGTCTTCCTGTAGAAAAAATCTTCCATTCTAAAATCACCTTCTGGAGCTCGTGAGCTCATGCGCGTGTCAACACTTGAATGTATTCAAATTCCGTTCTCTTCTAGAACTAGGGACCTACTCAGTCGTTCATAACGAGAGACGACGCAACCTTACTTCTACTTTGGTAGCCAGCATCACTTTCCAGGTTCCTGTCGGGCATGCATGGGGTAAACAGAATTTACAATGGTGGGTCTACTAGTTGACTCTTGGCCATGGATGTGGGTAAACAGAACTTACAATGGTGGGTCTATTAGTTGACTCTTGGCCATGGATGTGGGTAAACAGAACTTACAATGGTGGGTCTACTAGGTGACCGTTTCCTTTTCTACATCCATATCAATCTTTCTTTTCTACATCCATATCAATCTTTCTTTTCTACATCCATATCAATCTTTCTTTCTACATCCATATCCATCTTCCTTTTGTCTCTCTTGTTAAAAGTGCAAAAGTTTGTGTTTTCTGTTTGTTTTGTTATGATGTTTCAATTCGTTTTCCCGCTCTAATGAATCATATTTAATACTGCCGAAGTCTCAAGGCTACCCATTAAGAGTGCTACCGGTCCATTGATTCTCGTGCGTAAAAAAAAAAAAAGATAATTATGATGCTAAAAGGACGCCATTTTGTAAGCGAGTCTCATGACGATCAGACGACAGGAACGCAGATGCCACATGGACGTCTTATCTTTGCCCTTAAATCAATCTTATGTATACATCACACGAGCAAGTTTAGCAGAAACGAATGAATTAACCCATTCACTTCTACCCTACGTACTGCTAATAGCATTGGGAAATAAATGTATTTAATCATCCTGCTAGGCCGAAAAGAGTTAATGATGAACAAATATATCGACCAAAAAATGAATGGTAGTAAACTCGCCTTTTGCCTCGTCTTTTCATCTTTAAGTTTAACCGAGCACGTCACAGCCTCGTAGTGACAGAAACAATGGCGGGAGTCGTCTGCTGAGTTTTAATGAAAAATTGCAATTTTCTCTTGTTTGCGTCTTTAACTCTCTGCACATTTGATTGTAGAACAAACAAACAAAAAAACAAAAAACATTCCCTAGTTGACGATTACAAAAACAAAAAGCAAAACCTATACCGAACACAAAAGTCAAACTAATGACAATTTATTAACATGACAATAACAAAGCTGTTTGCACTTTTACATGCACACGACAGACAAGCGCAATGAGATCTTCGTCATCGGAAAAACTTTTAAAGAATCAGAAAAAACAACTATAACAGAACCGACAACAACAAAAACAACACCGCACACATTAGATCATTGAGAAGTGTTAGGAGCATCATACATTAATGTGTGTGTGTATATATATATATATATATATATATATATATATATAGAGAGAGAGAGAGAGAGAGAGAGACATACCAATTATTTGACTAGAAAATCCTTTTCTTTTTTTAACAATACCTCAAGTCCTAACTTCATGAAAAGCGGAATCTGGAAGCTTATCCGAAAAACGACTATAGCGATTTTTATAGAAATTTAATTGTTGATGTATATCGCTGAGAAAACCTTAGTTTGACCGCTATAATTTTTCAAAGTTCAAAAAAAATTTCATGTAAATTTGGCTTGAGAACTAGACTTAAGATCTTGAGCCAACATTGGTTTTGAAAGGACTAGCATGTTCTTGAAAGGACTATCGCATTCGGGAATTTCCCAATGTAACTAGGTATTATTGATTTAAGTGTTCAATAAATTAATGTTTAGGCAAATTTAGCACATCGTCTTCTAAGTTAAAAGGCCTGTTATTGGAATTATTCAGTAATAATAATAATAAAAAACATGGCATAGCCGAAGAGTACCGATAACTGAGATGCTTATTAAATGTAAAATTGCTTTAAGATTATTGAAAGAAAAGCTAAGCTTTTACTTATATTTGTACGTAAATGTGATATATGCTAAATCTAGATTCTAGATCTAGAAGTAGATCTAGATTTATATCTAGACTAGATCTAAAGAGTTCTAAATCAGAAGTCTAGGTCTAGTTCTAGGTCTAGATGGCCAGTTCCAATAAATAATTGCACAAGTTTTCATTGCCCACTATATCGTTCGTTCAATTGTCTGACGGTGTCAAAATCATGGATTCGATACCCGGTATTTTTTTTTTATTATTATTTTATAAGTTGTATTATGGAGTTTTTTTGTTTTTTTTTTGTTTTTTGTTTATAATGTTTTTCTTGCTTGAAGAAATGTCTGTATTTTATAAGATACGCAGACCGAGCTTGAATGTGACGTTCCGGCCATCAACAAAACATTTTTTTTTTAATGCTGTGAATCAGTGGACTATCTAGATAAGAGGAAAGATGGCGAGGAATGGAGTAAGGCGGTCACTAGATGATGTGTGGCATCACGGTCCAACAGTGAAGCAATGGGCAGTGGGGCGAAGACCTGTTCGGCCCTGCGGGGGGGGGGGGGGATCAAACCCATTCAAATGCTCGTCACACCGGCAGCATCGCCGCAAGAAAAAAATTGTCAAATGAAATCGAATCTCTTTTACTTGCACTGTCGGCAGACGTTTTTGGTACTTCCGCGTAATGGGTCGGTTATGGACCGCGGGTTGTAGTCCGGGCACAATTATAGCTAATGATTATGATTTAGACTGTGACAATAATAATAGTTGACTTTTTCTCTCCCCCCTCCCATCTTTGTTGTTGACGATCGTTGACTTGTAGCACCAAACTGCTGGTAGCACCAAACTGCTGGTAGCACCAAACTGCTGGTAGCATCAAACTGCTGGTAGCGCCAAACTGCTGGTAGCGCCAAACTGCTGGTAGCACCAAACTGCTGGTAGCATCAAACTGCTGGTAGCACCAAACTGCTGGTAGCACCAAACTGCTGGTAGCACCAAACTGCTGGTAGCACCAAACTGCTGGTAGCACCAAACTGCTGGTAGCACCAAACTGCTTGTATACAACGCCGAGCCAACAAAAAGCTTAGAGAAGAAGCAGGCCTATCTGCAGTAGACCCAACTTACCCCATGTCATGTGTGTGGCCGGATCTTTAAATCGAGGATTGGACTTTTCAGTCATTTTCGAGATGAGAAATGTGCTCATCTTCAACCACGTAGGAGGAGCTATATATTTTCAGTTGTAAAACTTACCCTAACTTCTTTGTTTACAATAGGGACTACTAAATATAACTTTTATTACAATATAGAGAGATTCAACTTGAGAGTAAATGAAATATATGTAGACTTAAGCAATAATTTTTAAAAAAATGTTATTTTAAAATAAAATCTCATTACAAAAACATGTCTTTTCACTCTGGCAATCTAGAGTGGTCTGGTGACACAAGACAGCTTACGACACTGCCGCTTATCTAGCATCATTCACGCCAATCAACCAATCTCTAACTACTTCTCACCGTCACCATAACACCATTCCCCCTCCCCTTTCAAAACGTACTGTGTAAAAGTTCTACATCTACACGCGTTTAATTAATTCTTGTTTTGTCTTTTGATGCGAACGTGTGGCAGCGTGTGTAGAATCATTCTCGTGAAAAGAACAAAATTATTCTAGATTTTCTGATGTCGTCGATAACGTCCATTTACAAAACGATAATCATATAATGTCTATTTATAAATATATTAATTGTCGACCAATATTTTATCATACCTCATTATTTCAAGTTAGATTCTTATTGAATTGGCTATTTTAAAATATCACAATGTGTAGCATCGACTGTTAGTTGGCAAGTTAGCCCAAAATGCACACACTGAGCCACAATTTCTAGTTCCACCATCGAGTTTGTTAGTCACGAGACAATGCTTGGCTACTGTCTTCTTCAAACCTTCTTACGTATTCTATAATTAAACCATCTTCGGGGGACAATGTCCACTTTACATTAATTGGCCTGCCATCTCGAAGTTACACTCTTCAGACCTACGTTCTATTCTGAAAGAGTAGATTTCGCTTCCAGTGTAATTTCTCCTTAAATCAATTGTATTGATGGACAATGCGGACAGCAGGACTGGGGGTGCTTTAATTGTTCTAATGATATAAGGCTCCAATAAGAGTGTCACTTACTGCTTCGGTCAGTACTGTCAGCCGTAGGGCAACAGCGTCAGTAGTGTCGTTGCCCGGAAGCCCAAAAAGTTAAGAGAAACGCATGCAGAGCAATAATTACGATGCATTGAAATTGATATCCCCCCCCCCTACCGAATGTGAAAAAGAGGTGAGTATTGGCTAAGTAAGTTGAAATTGGAGCGATGGTGATTGGGAGATAAATGACTTGCTGTGTACGCCAGTGAACTTGGGTTCAACGCCGAAAGGCACTTAAAGAGATTTCACTTATCCTCACTTGGCCGCCCCCCCCCCCCCCCCAATAAGTCTTTCGTCTTCTTCGTTTTCTTATTATTACCTATTTGTAACACCGTATTCCTCTTCCCCAACCCCCCTCTCTCTTTTCACTTTCTCCTTTCACATTACCCTCACCCCCCCCCCCCACACACACACACATTGCCATCACGTTTTACGAAATCTTCATCGCCCGACCACCAGACAAATAAGATGATAGACATTAGCCGAGGACGCGTCGAGTCGAAACAAAGGCGAGCCAATTATGATCAAGTCAAGCCAGAGAGCTCCCAAAGACAGTTTGGACAGGCTAAACAACGGCTGCAGGGGCGGACTGTTTCCCCCCGGACTGACACGAGCCCTCATTAGATTTCCGGGCATCCGGGAAATGGAGAAAAAAAAAGGAGAGCGAGAGAAAAAGAAAAAGCTGAGATTGAAAGGCGAGAGAGTGTTTCTCTTGTGATTGTGTAAAACGATGATTTAGAGTAAAACCGCAATGAACCTTCGGTATTGTAGGTGGAAAGAGGGGGGGGGGGGCGCAAAGATATGGAGAGCACTGCGGTTGAGGTGCCTCGTCGGACGCCGGGAGGAGGAGAATGTCTTTCAACTGGAAGAAAAATATTGTCCCCCGCCAGCCATGGAGACGGGGGGGTCCGTAAATAAAGACTCAATCTAGGACAAATGCGGTCGAAAAAGTATCTGGGTGGTGGAAGCAGTGGCATGAGTCTCCCATTGTTAAGCAATTGAAGTCGTTACTGTCCACGCGCCGTAATTGAACCCTGGCTCTTCTCCTTCGTCACGAGATGTCCACCCCTCTTCCACCTAATCTACCCCGCACGATATGGGAGCTGTCTGTTTAGGGATCCGGATTATTACCTGAGCTTGAAGGTGCGGCACTGTTTGTGGGTGAAAGTTGTAGCGCAGCGACCTCCCCCACCCCAACGTTTCCCTTTCCCCGTTCTCTATCCGACAGAATATCTAAGTATCAAATGACATGCCTCAAAGGTATCGGAAAAAATGGAGGAAGGGGGACAATGGGCGTATAGCGTTGACAAAGTGAAGGATACAATAATAATTAGATCCCTTAGTATCAAACCGATCATCGGGTCGGGGGATGGGGTAGAGGCGGCGATGGAAATAGATGGATGGAAGGGGCGGGAGGGAAACAACTTTTATCTTGTCTTGTTACCGTATTTTGTGCTGTGTGGTGAGGGTGGTCTACCATTGAGACTGCCCGGGGTATCCGCCTCCAGGGAAGTTTCCTTTTCTTTCTTAGAAGACAAATAATGAAAGGGAAGAAATGATACATTAATGATTTTAGGAAAACAAATTAAAAAAGAGGGTTGAGGATTGATAGAAAGAAACAGAATATTAAGGTATGTGGCGGGGGAAAGGGGGGGGGGGGAGGCTAGTTTTGGGGCACGAAGAAAGGAACCTTAAATGATGGCGTGTCAAACAAAACTAATGTCTTTAAGGTGGTATGTTACCCACACTAAGAGAATCATACTAAGGTTTTAGTAGGTTTTTTTAATTTTTTTTTTTTATGTTTTAAAATATTATTTTTTTAAAATATAAATATATTATCCTCAAAGACATTTGTCCTACAATTGCGTATTAGACAAAACAAAACATAATTAGAGTGAACATTTTGTACGATAGCACACAGAGCATACGTTCATACCAGAGTTTCTATTCTACATTACACGTGAAATTTACTACAGAAAGTTACATTTTGTTACATTTTGTTCAATGATTAAATTGATAAGAGAATATTAGTAATTGACAATGGGCCGACATAACTTTTTAATCCCCTCCACCCTTGTAACAAATAGTAACAAGATTCAATACCCCCCCCCCCCCCATCCCGCCTACTACCTCTATTTGAAAAACATAAAAAGATAATTCGAATTAAAAAAACAACAACTTATTTATTAATATTAGTTTCCCAAATCACATTTTTAAAAATTAAGGTATCGATATAAAAGGATGCTAAAGGTATCGATATAAAAGGATGCTAAAGGTATCGATATAAAAGGATGCTAAAGGTATCGACTTCTTTCGGCGCTTCTATAACGAATTTAATTTAGTTTTTGTTTTCCCATTACTGTATACATCCTGCGTCCGCATGGAAACACGCGGTGTTTATAACAACAGCAGAGTACTTTTAAAAGGCTTATATCAGCTCAATCTGTCTGTATGTCTGTCTGTCATGTACAATTTCTGTACACTTTATTTCTCCCATATACAATCTCGGATCAAGTAAAAAATTGGCACAATTATTTCTTGTACCTAACAAAACAAGAATCAATAAAGAGAAAAACAATCTATTAGTTAATTAACTATTAATAATTATTTATTTTGCTTCGAATCAAACAAGGGAAAGAAATTGTACTTGATAAATGTGGCGGTGTATAAAAATTAGATCGTAGCTTAAAAGTTTGAAACTAAGAGAAGATAGCTATTAAACCTTCTGTTTTCATAAGCAATGCACCTCATTCACCAATCGTAAACAAACAACAATTAGCCACGTGGTTCTCTACCTCTTCTATGCAAATTACGATATACACACAGTCTGTCACGTGACAGTTTTTTTCCATTGTTCATCAATAATATCACGTTGGCTAAATGTTGTTTGTTTACGATTGGTGAATGAGGTTCATTCGCTAGTACAGGTGGTTGGTATATTGGCTTGAGGAGGCTGGAGCCCTCGAGCTCGAACCTAAGTCGTAAAACTTTTTTTTTAATGCAACTTACATGTAAGAAAGTAACACGGTAACATTCACGATACCTTCTTTTTACCTCCCCCCCCCCCCCCGCCTTATTTTCCCACCTGGTCCAAACCAATGCTAGGATCACAGCGTAGTGAGAAAGCTAAAAGCATTGAAATTATGCTCAACAAAAACAAAGGGTAAAAATATTTCCCATTGTACATTGCTAGCCGAAGTCTATTACACATTTAATTAGAGGACTGATCCGAATTAATTGATACTATTACACTTAATATAAGTTGTTTTTGTTTTTTTAAGTATATTTATATTTTTTCTTGTTACCAGTAATAATTTTTGCAAAACCCGTGGTATAACTCTAACGCTAAAGACGGACACGCAAAAGTCAAGGGACTTTAATACAAGTAGCAGCAGCTATAGCAATCTCGAGAGCTAAGACTTAGTATATCATGAGATTTAGTATACCTATCATGAGATTCAGTATATCATGAGATTCAGTATATCATGAGATTCAGTATATCATGAGATTCAGTATATCATGAGATTTAGTATATCGTGAGATTTAGTATATCATGAGATGTAATATATCATGAGATTAAGTATTTCATGAGATTAAGTATTTCATGAGATTTAGTAAATCATGAGATTTAGTAAATCATGAGATTTAGTAAATCATGAGATTTAGTAAATCATGAGATTTAGTAAATCATGAGATGTAATATATCATGAGATTTAGTAAATCATGAAATGTAATATATCATGAGATTTAGTATATCATGAAATATTTAGACTGTATATCGTCGTTTTCTGTGGTCAGGTTATTGTCTTGAAAAAGAACTCAAAAGAAAACGTCGCGGCTTAAAAAAAGAACCCCCCCCCCCCCCCACACGGTGAAAATCAAAAGTCCAGGCCCCCCCAAAGAATTGTATTGTCTGTGATTTGTTTACTTTGTACAATTAGGAAGGTTATAGGGTATTCAACTCTTAAACCTGTGGTGCCCATATCTGCCCTATTCATTTTGATTTTTACAAAGCCTATATCAACTCACTCTGTATGCCTGATAAAAAAGTGTGTACACGTTATTTCTACCATAACCATTCTCGGATCAAGTTGAAACTTTGCACAATTATTCATTGACACGATTCAATAAAATAAAAAGTAACCAATTAGTCAATTAATCGCTGGTAATGATGTCTCCTATGTGATGCCAACAATGGAAACTAATCCTTAATTATTCACAGATATGGCTCAATATTGTGGGTTTAGTCCTTTAAATAATTGGTATTTCTCCCTCACGCATTCTCCAATCAAGTTGATACTTTAAACAATTATTTATTTATCTAACAAAACATAAATCAATAATAAAAAAAACATACCCAATTAGTCAATCAATTATTATTAATTAATTATTTTGTTTGATATCGAATAAGTGAAATAACTTAAGGGCGGACTTCTTCCCCTTTAAATAAGCTTTTTTTTTCTTTTTTCTAAAGGATTTAAAAATTTTTTTTTTTGTTTCTAAAACAATAACTACAGCTAAGGTTGTTGTTTTTTTAAGTTGGCCTTCTGACCTCAATACCTCTAATCACACAGCACAAAATGCTTTCTGGTCTGTCTGTAAGACTAAACTTAATCTAGCTTAGAGAAAAAAAAATGTTTCTGAATCCCCATACTGAGAAGTCATCATTCACTTTAACCATAACAGAGAAACTTAATGCTCGGCTTTCGGCTCTAACAAAGTACACTTGTACAGCAAACCTTGTACCCAAAAATGTCTTTGAATGGATCAAAACAACTTATCGATAAGAATAATGAGAATAAAAAAAAAAAAT
Source organism: Biomphalaria pfeifferi (assembly GCA_030265305.1). Classification (NCBI taxonomy): domain Eukaryota; kingdom Metazoa; phylum Mollusca; class Gastropoda; family Planorbidae; genus Biomphalaria; species Biomphalaria pfeifferi. Next base: position 3,005,410 of record JASAOG010000080.1, on the reverse strand, counting down.
TCCTACCGTCCAGACTTTGTGATGACCATCTCCGATTCCAGCTCGTGGAACTTCTCCCACAAGTCCCTTCCTTCTAGCTCCACCTTGGGATCGTCTTTCACCCCCTCCTCCGGCGTGTCAAATCCCCTCGTCTGGGGCTGAACGCCGGCTTGGTGATGCGCCAACAGCTCGTAGGACACGCCCAGGCTGCTCGAACTGCAAGGGAGAGCATGCTGAAGCTTCTGCAGTGCTGCGTGGGTAGCCAGTGCCGAAGGGTTGCTGGGGAATTCCTTGCCATAGTGTTCCCGGAGTAAAGAAGGTAGCCCTGACAGGTAGTGTTGCTGTCCAGCGACGGAGTTCATGGCGAACATATCCGGCGCCCCTGTACTGTAAAGATAGGGGTTGAATGTCATAGTGTTGTATGAAGTCAGTCAGAATGTGAAGTCCTAGAAGGACCTTCTTCTCATATGAAAAGTTCACAGGTTTTAATAGTCCAAGAAGCACAGCATCGTCAGTACATCCACTGTCTACTATCTGCACATTTCTAACACTGTTTTCTTGGTAATACCGTCAGCTGCAATACTCTTGCATTGAAACTTTGCCTAGCGAAAATCCAGAAAGTGTAAATTAACATGTAAGCATTTAATAATTAAATCAAACATTTCTTTGAAGCTTTAAGACGAATTCATAGGTTTGTCACGAGGCTTTAACCTATTCTAATCTTACTGTTCTTACTCCCTTTTTTAAATAAAAAAAAATGTTTAGCTTTTGTATATCCATTTTATAATTATTATCTCTTTTAAAAAATAATTTTGTAAGATGTCTGCTAGTATGTAAGTGTGTATGTAAGTGTGTGTGTCCAAAGTTATGACATAGGTGATATGTAAGGGAGTAGCTATTGTTAGTCGTTAGTCTTGTAGAATGATGCAAGTTGAGTCAACAATTGTCAAAACATGGATACCAATTCTGACATCATATGTATTTTATTTTTAGGATTCTACAACACTTGATCTATCTTCACAAAATATGGCATACATATTGCTTAGATCGTATCGAAGGACTAATAACATGCTAGAATCTCGAATCACCACCTGATAGAAAGTGTTAAATAAGAAACAGATTTTTTTTTCTTGGTGACGACTTGGATTTTGAATTTGGGGATTCTTAAAACACCCAACTCTAATGGGTATCTGACTTTTTTTTTGAAGTACATAAAAGCGGTTGGCAGTTGCGCTGGCCACATGATATCTTGCTCGTCAACCGTTGGCCAAAGAAACAGATGACCTTAACATCATCTGCTCTATAGATCGCAAGGTCTGAAAGGGGACCCTTACTTCGCATTGAATGAGTACATACATAGCGCTACGATTTGCACTAATCAATGTGTTGACATCACACTACTTCTTGCACAAAAATGTTGATACTATGCTTCAAAATGTAAATATATATTCTTATTTTTTAAAGCAATGATCTTGGTGATTTATCTAACAGCACACACTGGACTTTGTTCTTTTTATTTAAATTGCTACACCTATAATGCTTCATATATAATTGAAAATATATATAAGAATATATTAAACCTATTTAGAGATATATTTTTTCTGTTTTATATCTATACAATGTTTAGATGTTGCGAATTGCGTACATTTAGGATTCCAGTGTTTCGGAAATTTTTTTTAGTGGAATATCTGTATCAAAAGATGTAATTAATACTATATCTTTAGTATTGTCGAAGTTTTGATATACTTAAAAAAACAAGGTTACAAAGACCTCAGAACTTTGAATGTTCTAAAATATCATGATGTCGATATTTTCACTATCTTTTCTAGTTTACGAGATCTAAACTGGACGGACGGACGAACTAATAGCGTCTTTTCCCCTTTCGGGGCCGCTAAAAATGACATTCACGACTTTCCTTGCTGCATGCATTGGTATTAAAGGTTAAATCTCTTTTGATGATATTATTCAACATTGTAAGCATTCTTAACCTGCAATGGACTTTAATAAACATATGGAGTATTTTATATATTTTATTAAAAAGCTTATATCAACTCACTGTCTGTCTGTCTGTCTGTCTATTTGCACACGTTATTTCTTCCACACTAAATCTCGGATCAAGCTGAAATTTCGCACTATTATTCCTTTTACCTGACATTATTAAAATCATTAAAAATATATAATTATTATTTACTATTGGTAATTCATTTCTTTTTAGTATCAAACAAGGGAAAGAAAATTTACTTGACTGGTGTGGTGGTATAAGTTAAATGTAAATTTTAAACTACGTAGAAACAAATAGATGGACGCCTAAAAATTTGAAATTAAAAAATAGATAACTATAAAAAAGTACTTTTTTCATAAGCACTTCCCTGGCACATTGGTTAGTATGTTGGCTCGATCAGTCTCAAATAGCATTGAGCCCTCAAGATCAAATTCAGGTAGTTCCAACTTTTATTTTTAAATAATGTATTTTAAAAGTGATCACGCTAGCTTTCACATAGATACTTCTTTCTTTCTCCCCCAACCTCTTTCCCATCTTGTCCAGAAACGAGATAGGATCAGCTAGAAAGCTAAAAGCTAAAAGCATGAAACTGCACTAAACAAAAACAATATTAATTGGTAAAAAATATTTAAAATCATACAGATTTATTACTGTTAATCTAGATCTATTACATATTTGATTACATGACTGATCCAAACTAAATGTACAATTACACTTCATATATTTTTTTAAAAGTATTTTTAGCGGCCCGCGAAAGGGGAATAGACGCTATTGATTTTGTGTGGTCTGTCTGTCCGTCTGTCCCGTTTAGATTTCGTAAACTAGAAAAGATATTGAAAATAAAACATCATGATATTTTAGACGATTCAAAGTTCTGATGCAACGGCTACTTTTTTCTTTTCTGAAATTTAATATAATTTTTAAAATCAGCTACGCAAGCAGATTTTTCGTAAAAATACGCCATTTTTACAACGATTTACTATTAATAGTAACAAATACGGGAGGCTATTTAGTAAGGGAGATTATCATTTACTATATTTTTAACACATTTATGCAAACGGTTTTATAATTTAAAATTTTTTACAACTGTATTGTTAAGTTAAGTAAGTTCCATCATATTAACTACTACTATTTTTTTAAAAATGTTTACTTTTATTTTTAATAGAACAAATCTAGTTAGTATGCATATTATTGGAACATAATCTCTCTATGGCCTCCTTCAGGCATTCTATGGATTATCTCATGGAAATGAGATGAATGCCTGGCCATTAGCTGTGGTCGGAACGATGTTGCCCACACATCAGTTCCCCCCTCTCCACGCAGCTGATGTATCCATAGGAACGGCAGTGCCTATACAGTTTGGGGTCAGCGGCGTCGCAGGTTCTGCCAGAGTGTAGCACTGGGTGCTACGAATTGCCTTAGGGTCGCCAGCTCCTGATTTTTCCTCAGGGTTGACTCCCGAAGCCTTTCCCATGATTGGGTAAAGCTGCAAGGCAACAGAGGTTTGAATTCAGAGTTTTCCTTCTCCTAGGTGGGTAGCCAGCCATGGCTAACGAGCCCCTCCTGCCATACATAATTTAAAATAACCCTTATTAAGTAGTTTTTCATATTATCGCGTGAACTATAATTATACAAATTATACTCATGACACTGAACTGAAGGAGTGGGATAATTTTTTTTAAATTTGTTTTACGAAAGTTGTTTTTTTTTACTTTGAGGCTTTGAATAAGAGATTGACCCTTTTACGGAACAATTAGATCAATTAGATAATCATTATATGACATTAGTTAGGCCAGATTCACATTGAACTTCTCCTTCACTTTCACCTATCCCTTGGTCTGCTGGGCCTTTGGGGCACCACAAAGGATCTGTCAACCTTCTTTTTCCATTCTTCTCTGTCATTTTCCTACAATAGAATTTCATTCTGATATTCTTTCTGAAAATATTGAAACCTGCCTTTTTAACTGCCTGGGTGGACCACTTCGAGGCCTATTTTGAGTTTGTGTTTGAACACAAACTGTCTTTGTAACCTTGTTTTAAAATATTATTTTTTTTTTGTAATACTAGTCTATTAATCAATAAGCGTCGTTCATTAGTGTTAATCATTCGTGTCTGCCAAATCATTATAGTTCCATATCTAGCACGATTCCAGAGAGTGTATTAATCTATAACTCTAAATGATGTAATTAATCTTAATAGCTTCAACTCGTCAAATATTTTCTTTCTCTGCGATTTTTATTGTTACATTGGAAGCTTTATATACATATATATATATATATAGTTGGCGAGGAGTCTGAGTGGTAGAGCGTTGGGGTTACGATCGAGGGGTGTCAGGTTCGAATCTAGCTGAAGACAAGAATTTTAAAATTTTGGATTTTTTTCGGAACATGCTTTCATGAGTACCATGCAGTAGTTGGGTAAAGCAAAGGCGGTTGGTCGTTGTTCTGGCCACATGATACCCTCATGAACCTTCAGCATCGAAACAGATGACATTAACTTCGTCTCTCCGTAGCTGAGTTCATTTTCAAATAAAAACAACATTAATGAGTTACGACTAATTGATGAACTAATTATTTATTTTTTTTATAATTCTGCAAAGTTTCATCTTGATCCGAGAAAGGGAAGTGAGAGAAATGACGTGTACAAGATTGTTGGCCTACCAAAACAGACAGAGAAAGACAGAGCTGACATAAGCTTTGTAAACATATGAACGCGTCCACAAAATATAAAAAAGATCGGCTGTTTATATGTCAGCCATGAAATAGATACTTGGGACATTTTTTTTTTTTTTGGTATTGTTGTTGTTTTTAAAAATAACGTTTGTATAAATGAATAGATTTAATACTAAAACTAAAGTGGTCTATATAGACCCCCAGGGGTCTACGAAGACTTCCAAAGGGTCTACGAAAGAAAAAAATAAATTGGGGGCCTATGAGATGTCCACAGTGGTTTACGATAATATATTTCATTTAAGCAGGTCGTGACCTTATTTTTTTGCATCTCATTAACGTAATCATATAAAGAAGATGATGGTTTGTGGGCGTCTTGCAAACTACGAAAAAAAAAAACTATAGGTAAAGCATTCATTTTACCAGCCGTTGTAGTTTTAGAAACTGTTTTACACAAACCCACATCTGATATTATTAAAAGAATTTCTTTAAGCATTAATACAGTTTAAGGGCACATCGGTGGCATGAGTTATCAAATTAACAGCTTCTTATGCAAACGACATATATACAGTTTGGGATAAACGGCGTCACAGGCTCTGATCTGATAGGGCGTAGCGCTGCTAACTGCCTAAGGGTTGCCGACTCCATATTTTTCTTCAGGGTTGACCCAAGAAACCTTTCCAGTGTTTGGGTATTGTTGCAAAGCAACAGAGGTTTGAATTCAGTTTTACTTCTGCTAGCCAAGGATAATAAGCCCTTCCTGCTCTAAGCTTACTGGCTTAGGCGCCAGTTACTCGTCTTCGCCCCTTCTCCTGTTAGTGAAAACTGTGAGCCACACGTGAAAGATCAAGAACTACACGAGAACTCTGCTCTTGTGAAAACTTTTACAATGATACTTAAGGCAAATTAATAAATGGAATAATATTTAATGTTTGAAGGACTACTTCGTAGAACAACAAATTCTTTATGTTTATGGAACATAATATCCGTAGCAACGGATGATAAACCTGCTTAAAAAACAACACATTTCCAATGTGTTTGGTGATAAGAGTAATATATATTAATTGTTATTTTGATAGATCTCTATATAACTTAAAATGCAGCTTTAAAAATTACTTTTTCACTCCTCGAATCACTACAGTTAGAAATTAGTTTTAAAAAATGTTGATAAATTTGCAAAATGCAATACAAGTTAAGCAGTGGTCTACAAAAGACCAGAAAACATGGCAAGGTGTCTAGGCGACAAAATAGTTTGGGAACCACTGGTCTAGCCGACGAAGTCTAACAGATAACAGAAGTATGTTATTGTTACTGGATTACGTGATTTTAGAAATATTCAAAAACAACTTCTAATAAATAATATCTATCTATCTATCTATCTATCTATCTATCTATCTATCTATCTGTCTGTCTATCTGTCTGTCTGTCTGTCTGTCTGACTATCTATCTATCTATATATTAATATATGCTGTTGTATTCTAAGCTCTTACCTTATTGGTCAACAGACGAGACACACTCAAACAGCACATCTGTCTCAATTTCTGACACCATAACGTGTCGGACACATCAGTTCCACTCCATGCCTAGTTTGAAAACACCCTAATCACTAAAAAAAACAAAACATATTCGATTCTCAAAAATCGCCTTTATCGAACCTCGTGTATCGATTTTTAGCATTACATAGCACTAAATTAAATATCGATTCCGATAATTGGCAATCGATACGCTTGTTTGTTTGTTTTTAAATCCTTTTCGTAAATATGTTTAGCCCGTCATCCTAAAATTCTTCCTTTCTTGCGAATGAGAGAATGCAGCTGTGTGAGGAAGTTTTTTTTTTTTGTTTTTTTTTTAATGTATCACTTATTTACCTGAAGAAAGGGAGAGCAGAGGGGTAAACAAAGACAGGACAGTCGGTTATCTGCTAGCAGACGAAAGGGGCAGGGCCTGCGATCGTTTTCGCCTCGGCTAGGAAGCTACCGTGTGGAACTTGACGCATCCCCAGGTTCGACTTTTCAAACGAGGGCGGCACTCGGACCGAGAGTTGGAGTGTAAACCGCCTTGTTATTGGCTGGCCTAGCAGACGACATGGAGACACTATGTCCAGAACTGTTAACGCTACTGTGTGTGTGCATGTGTGTATGTGTTTGAGTCTGTATGTGGGTCTCAATTTCATTTTATTTGGAATTTGATTGTTGTGTTTAGAATTATAGATGGAGAGAGTTGTTGGAGAAACAATTGGGATCAAGTCCGACAGAATGGGAGAATGTTAGACAGATAGATAGATAGGTAAGATAAGATAAGATAGACAGACAGAAAGATAGATAGATAGATAAATAGGGAGAGAAAGTGAGAGGGAGGTAGAGAGAGAGAAAGTTAGAGGGAGGTAGAGAGAGAAAGTGAGAGGGAGGTAGAGAGAGAGAGAAAGTGAGAGGGAGGTAGAGAGAGAGAGTGAGAGGGAGGTAGAGAGAGAGAGTGAGAGGGAGGTAGAGAGAGAGAAAGTGAGAGGGAGGTAGAGAGAGAGAGAGAAAGTGAGAGGGAGGTAGAGAAAGAGTGAGAGGTAGGTAGAGAGAGAGAGAAAGAGAGAGGGAGGTAGAGAGAGAGTGAGAGGGAGGTAGAGAGAGAGAAAGTGAGAGGGAGGTAGAGAGAGAAAGTGAGAGGGAGGTAGAGAGAGAGAAAGGAGGTAGAGAGAGATAGAGGGAGGTAGAGGAGAGAGAAAGTGAGAGGGAGGTAGAGAGAGAGTGAGAGGGAGGTAGAGAGAGAGAAAGTGAGAGGGAGGTAGAGAGAGAGAGAGAGAGAGGGAGGTAGAGAGAGGGGGGAGAGGGGGGGGGGAGAGAGGGGGGGAGAGAGAGGGGGGAGAGAGAAAGAGGGGGGAGAGAGAGAGTGGGGGGGGGGGAGAAAGAGTGGGGAGAGAGAGAGTGGGGAGAGAGAGTGGGGGGGAGAGAGAGGGGGGAGAGAGACATTAGGACACAGACAAATCAACAGAGAAGCAACATCGTAACTATCGTAAGCAGTTCCATATGTTTTTATTTTTAATTTTTTAAAATTGCTATTGTTTACAAGTTCGTTGTAACTCCAGACAGCTAGTCAAACTAAATCGTTGGGTTTAAATTTACTTCATACAACACTGGAATACAATGTCAATAACAACCTTCTTTTTTATAGTTATACAAATATTCACTTTTATTGACAATATTTACAACTTTTAATATAGGTGTCTTTTGACTTGACTTGGTCCTTATGACTCCTAGTGGAGCTGTACTTTGCCAGCGGATAAGTGCCGCAACTGTACTTAGCCAGCGGATGAGGGCCGCAACTGCACTTAGCCAGCGGATGAGGGCCGCAACTGTTCTTCGCCAGCTGCGGACTCTATTCTTGACTCTGTTCTGGGCAATACTCCTCAGGAGGATTATATCCACCCAGACGCCTTCCTGTATGTAGAAACATAAGCCTAATAATAAGATGTTGAACAATGTAAAGATAGTGTAAATCAGTTCAAAACAGCAACTAACCAGGCTCTTTCTGCTTCTCAGTTTCCGACTTCTTTAACTGACTTTCAACAGAGCGTGTACATCTTTTATAACCTCTTTGATTAACTTTATCTGCCATAGTTACATCATGGTTACATCATGGTTACATCAGGCCCATTTAGCGCTTTCAGCAGCTCACACACCTATGCGTTCACACCAATATCTGCCAATGGTCCGGTAACATTGTCAACACAAGGTGCCACTTTGACTCTCACAGCTTAAAACTATGCCTTGTGACAACGCCCACGACTTATTATTGCATTACTTAACCCAAATAAAATCAGCAAATCTTCATTTAGTATTTATGACGTAGCCTTGGTGGCGTAGTCAGCGCTGCGAGGAATGAATAATAAATGATGTGCTTTAGGCTAATATCCTGTTCTCTCGTTTGCAATTATGAAATATATATATATATATATATAAATTTATTGTAAATATTATCAACGCGCTCCATTTTTATGTATCGTCTGCTATGTTTTCAAACATTATTGTTTTCAAATAGTGAAGAGTTCGACAAGTAGAGCGACTGTGTAAGGATATACAAAAGTTTTAATAAATCACTGGAGTCTAAGCTGTACACCAGCTTTAACAATACGGTTTAAGGAGCGTTGGGGCGAGACCTATAGTTATGGAATGCCTTAATACTGACCTGCGACGTCAGAACATGTGGGCAGTGTAGACCAATAGCTTGTCGCCAAGCCACAGGTCGGTTGGAAGGGGTAGCATAACTAGAGACGGGGATTTTTCAACCGGGAACAGTACCCCCCCCCCCAACTGTCCCACGAACTAAGGGACAGGTAAAAGTAGAAGAAGAGAGTAGGTGAGGAAGAGAGGAAAAGGGGTGATGCGGCAGGAGAGAAAAATAAAAGAATGACTCTGAAAAGAGTCGGGAGAGAATGCAGAAAGAAAGGTGACCGGAATACAGCAAAAATAGAGAGATGATTGGACTAGGAAGAGAGAAAGTATATGTGTGCGAGAGAGAGACACACGCAGAGAGAGAGAGAGAGAGAGAGAGAGAAAGAGAGAGAGAGAGATGGATAGTCAGTATTATCAATAAAAAGAGGGGAAGAGGCTGAGGGGCACTCGTGTCTGCATAGTTTAATAGATAGTTTAAAGAGATTAAAAAAAAGATTAAAGAGAGAGAGAGAGAGAAACAAAGAACCCAGAGAGTAAGAAAGAAAGAGATAGATCTCTTGAGAGAAAGAGAGAGAGAGAGAGAACCCAAGAAAGTAAGAAAGAAAAAGAAAGGTGCACAGAGAGAAAGAGAGAAAGATAGAAACCCAGAAAGTAAGAAAGAAAGAGAAAGGTGTACAGAGAGAAAGAGAGAAAGATAGAAACCCAGAAAGTAAGAAAGAAAGAGAAAGGTGTACAGAGAGAAAGAGAGGAAGATAGAAACCCAGAAAGTAAGAAAGAAACAGAAAGATGCACCGAGAGAAACTAAAACGAGCATCTCTCAATAAAATATTTATCCAAGTATTTACAAGGTATCAAAAAAAGAGGATGTTTACAGTCCAATAACCGTATTGGTGGTATCGATCCCACTAGCTACTTGCCCGTCCTCCGTAATGAGTATCTGATGGAGAGCTGATGGAGCGGTCTCCTGTACAATGCCTGCACAATTACTAGCTAGGGCTCATAAAAAGATCAAGACGAGGGCTCTGATCGGAGAGGGGGCAAAAATCATAGAAGTTGTGATCTGAAGGATGTGGGGCGTTTATGGGGGGGAGGGGGGGGGGTGAACTAGTGTGGAATGTAAGCTGGTAGAAAAAGTGAAAAAAATACACAGGAGGACAAAAAAAGGTGGGAGGTGGGGGGGGGGGGGGGAGAGAAAAGATGCACATGGAGTATGCGATGTTAGCAGACTTTGAGTTGAGTTAGACCTAGACATACTCTTATGTTGTCTATCTTGCACGGCCATGTGAAGAGAACTTTAAAGAAAAAGTGTTTGTTGGTGTTTTAAAAAGATTTTTCTTTAGCTAGAAATTCAATCTTAAGGCATTTTCCCTCCTATATTTTGTTTTATTCTAAAGTCAGCCGGGGGGGGGGGGTGGATTTATTTTTTATTTCGTTTTTTCTTTCTCTTTTGATTTTTTACCTCAAAACGTCCCTATGCTCAACTTGTTTGGTTAGGTTTGTCTGTGTTTGTATGTGATTCACTGCGAGAGGTTTGTGGTAAACAAGTTTTATTAATTCCTGGCGAAATGCAGACATTATTGTGTCTAGTAAATATTTTTTTTGGTTAGTTAATTAAAGAGTTGTTTTATTTTTGTTTTAAGCAATGGATTCTCCTAAATCAGGATGGCACGGGGTCAGATGGTCAGTACGATGTGGTGGTAACAACTACTTATGTAGATCAATAAAGAATAGAAGTGGAATTCTGTCCCAACAATGTATATTGAATGTCGTAAAATAAACAATATGTTGAAACGTACTTATATATACTTCAATATTTCCAATATAAGTGTATGGCATCAAAATGTCTTCTTTTAAACATGGGCGACGGAAGTCGCAAAGACACATTGAGTCCTTCAACACCACGGGCTGAGAATATCACCGATAAACACATGCGTTGCATAGTGCCCTGCCAAAATAGAACTATCATCAACATCATCATCATCAAGGTCATCATCATCAACATCATCATCATCAAGGACATCATCATCAACATTATCCTCTTTTTCCTCCTACTCCTCCTCCTCACCAACATCATCATCATCGTCATCAACATCAACATCATGGTCGTCGTCATCATCATCATTATTATCGACATCAACATTATCATCATCGTCATCAACATCAATATCATGGTCATCATCATCATCAACATCATCATCATAATCGTCATCAACATCAACATCATCATCATAATCGTCATCAACATCAACATTATGGTCGTCATCGTCATCAACATCAACATCAACAACATCATCATCGTCGTCATCAACATCATCATCAACAACATCAACATTATCATCATCATCATCATCATCATGGTCATCATCATGGTCATCATCATCAACATCGTCCACATCATCATCATGACCTGTCTCTTGACTTTCATCACAGGGGTTCTCTAACAGTTTGCGTAATCAAATGCGTCCACTTTTCACGGTCAGCAGGCTGTTCTTAGAAGGACTTCAGGATAGAGGCTGGTCCATTCTTGTACGTCCCTTTCTTCTTTCTCTCTCCACTTTACCATGAAGAATGACTTTAGACAGTGAGTCGTGTCTTACAATAGGACCAAACGCAGCTCAACTCTTATCGTTTCACTGTATTTAGGAGTTTCTTTTTTCTTTTTTTACGCCAGCCAGTCTGTTGACTTGTAAAAGTACAAACTCTTTTGTCTTCATTTCGAGGTATCTGCTACCCAGCATTTTTATGTAGAGGTTTGATTTATTTTTTCATATGACTGTGGAGCCCTATTTTGGAGAGACACTCCCGTCCACATATATTGCAGGTAAAGGTGGCTTTCGCTTTGGTGGTAGAGGAGCTGGCCATTTTCCGTACGGCACGCTTTACTTCAAGAGCTGAGGCCCATGTTTTCTCGCTGTCCATAGCTTTCTTGGTCGCCGTCTCTCTCCAACTAGTGCGGTCTAAGGCTATGTCTTCCCAATGGTCAGTATCAATGTGCACTGATTTTAAATCCCGTTTTATCACATCAACGTAACGTAGGTGGGAGTACTCTGATGTACTCTTCCAGATTCTCAACAGTTTGCCCATGACGGCGGATGTCAAGCTTAAACGGATTTTAACTTCTTTAATGATCCTTCCTCTCTTGTTATGTTTGACCCGAGATATTTAAGTGGCTAAACATATTATCACCACTAAAACAAGGCCCACCTCGAATCGGAAGTCCTAGGCGACTGCCTTGTTTGCTTATGCTTAAAGCAGGCCCTTATTTCTACTTCTAGTACTAGATCTAGATCTTCATCTAATCATAGTAAGATAGAATCATTATTCTTTTTGTAAGACCATAACCACGTGACTTTGCTTAAAGTAGGTCAGAGATATGAGACAACCCCAATTATGGATATATTACTAAAAAAATCCAAACCTCTTTAAGAAATTTAAAAATAAAATTCTACCTAGTATAATTTATTAGAAAGCATGTAATGAAGCAAATAAATATATTAGAAAAAAAAAAAAAAAAAAAAGAAAGCCCGATGCTGGAGATAAAAAATTAAAAAAAAGAAGTAGAAGGCGCTAGTTAAGCCTTTTCACCGATCGACACTCTAGAAGACGTCACAATCACCAACTCGTTCTGTGAAGATGATATCGTTCGAACATGAAAAAAAATATTTGCATGGATTATGTCCCTTTTCGGCATTCTACTCTCCCCCTGTCTTGTTCTCTTCCTTCTATTCTCTCTTTACTATCTCCTATCACATCTTTCAGCAAACAATTACTATTAGTTTGGAGATTAAAAACTCATTTTGCTGAATGCATGCGACAATGTTACAGCCTAGCCGCGGGGTAATCTCCCTTGATGCTCTCTGAATCCCGCCATATTTTCACCGTCAGGTGGTGTTAGTGTCGTAGTTGTTATTTCTTCACGAGTCTCACTGCCTTGAAACACCGGCTGTCTTGCTGGAGGGCTAGGCACGACAGTTAGAATCTTTCTTCAATAAGGAAATTCTGTTCAAATCAAGGATAAAAAAAATAAATAAATCCAAAAACATTTTTTTTCTCAGTCTCTTAAAGCTGACGACTTTGATTTTCAATTTTAAAATATTGCCTGAGTACTCCTCAGGGCTAGGTGGCTGAGTGGGAAAGCTTCTTGGCTTCAAAACCGAGGGGTCTCGAAACTCGGTGAAGACATGGATTTTGAATTTCAGTACTTTTTAGGACACCCTTGAGTCCACCCAACTATTTAAGGTACCTGAAATTAATTGGGGAAAGTATAGACTGGTTAATCGTTGAGCTGGCCGCATGACACCCTCGTTTATCTTCAGCCAAAGAAATAGATGATCTCTGGCCTATAGATCGGTAGGTCTTAAGAGAGGGCTTTAGTTTTACTCTAGGATTTTGTTTCTACAGTGATGAGTCATTGTATTATAATTGTCAATTTGATACCAAATATAAACAATCGACATCATATTCTTTTATTAAACTAACATCCACAGAAAAAAATAACAACAAAATGTCATCGACCGGCTTTCATGCCGTCTGCATCATCTCTGACGTCATTCCTATGTTCACATCACCACGTTCATAACAAGTACTAGCACGTGCTGCACGATTGAACAAAAAGACACCGTTAGGTGCTACTTTGGTGCGAATCTCACACATGACACCTTAAACAAACTCTCGCTAATTTTAAAATATCCATACTTCACCTATGGATATTTGACAATAGTATTTGAGTATATTAGTCATCGTCATGATCTGGGACATGTAGGTCTCCATTACCCACAGGTTGAAACGTTGCAGGTCAGCATTCAGGCCTTCTATGACGATTGGTCTTGATCCATGCGAGCAGAATTGTTCAGATTCATTTGGACAAAGCTTATATCAATTCACTTGCCAAAAGTTTGTACACGTTATGTCTCCGACCCCATAGCGGATCAAGCTGAAATTTTGCATAATATAAGCTTTGTTTTTCTAAAAAAGTACTTTTGTGTATTTCGCTTGCCTTTTGTTTTGAGATGATTGAATTAATGTTTAAAAAATTAGCCATATCAGCTTGGTTTCCGTACTGATGGGTCAAGAGCAAAGATGGTCATTCTGAGCCTCGAGAATTCGGCATCGGCCTTGACTCCACACAACTTTCACAAGAAACTTGACATTTGTTGGTGAACTTAGTTGGTAGTTGTGCTGGCCACATGAAACCGCTGTTAGCGGATGAATAACGAAAGAGATGTGAGCTTGGTAACGGACCTATAAGTTTAAAATATCAGAATTGAACAGGAGCTTCTCGTATGGCAATTCCATAAAAGCACGCGCACTTAAAGTACGGTAGACTATTAGTTCGCATATTTAAACATTACAATTTGTTGTTGATTTTTTAATGAAACCATCTCACTTGAGATTAATAACCTGTTTCTAGTCGTGTACAAACTTACATTTAACTCTAACAATACTAATAAAGAAAAAATAATCAAATAAGAGATAAGAATTACGAAATAAAAAGAAAGCAAATTCTTTACCTTGCTAAAGCTATCTTATTATCTGTAACAAGCCCTACATCACTAATCAAAGTACAATGAGTACCAATTGCGATGAAACTTCTCTATCTTAATCAATTAATATGATTTTACCAATAACTTCCTCGGTAGTATAGTGGTAAGTATCCCCGCCTGTCACGCGGGAGACCGGGGTTCGATTCCCCGCCGGGGAGGAAGTATTTTTTTTCTTTTTATTCTTAACTTTAATAATACTTAATAATTTAGTAGTATTCCTATAGAGTTGTTGTTTTTTTCTTTGCACCATAAATGCTCTTTTCACTTAGCCACATCGATGTGTCCTATTTCTCTTGCATACACTGTCGAAGATCAAGAAGGGAATTCCCCTCCTACACCAACACCCGCTACATCTTTAAGGTTCCTGATTTCCTGGGCTTTTTTTTTTTTGGTCGAATTAGATAATGCGTATTTCATAGAAGCAGACAGTGTCACGAGCTCGACACCCAAATTGAAAAAAAAATAATTTTTATTATTTTTTCCAAATTATTTTATTATATTTGAAGTTGATTTAATGGAGCTATTGTCTTAAAAAAAAAAGATATTTTTAAAATGTTATTCTTGTTTTACACCAGATACACTAAATAACTAGCTATTTATAGTTCTCCTCTAAAAATTGGAATCTCCAATACATGTTGAAAAGTTGACACTTTTGTATTTTTCTTCCTATTTAAAATCTTTGAATACATTTATGGGGAAAACATTCATAATAACACGAAAGCACTTTTTTTTTGTATATAATGAAGTTACTGAACATCTCTGGTATCAAAAGCACTCCACAAACATTCCATCAATCGAGCGTGACCTAGGAACGGCTTGGTACGGGCAGAACTGTCGCATCTTGCGCCATTAAAGATCCCGCTCATGCGCAGTCGAGACTAAACTTCATTAAAGACTTGATTATTCCGGAACATATCTCTTCTACACCTCCCCTGTCATAATAACGAACACGCGGGGCGTTTCTTGCATATAATAACACCTCATTGAACGCCCTTAATGAGTATATCGATAACGGTTCACCTCCCCCCTCCCGGCTAATTATACCCCTCCCACCTTTACTCTCGCCTTCTTCAGCTTGATTTCAACTTTCTTCAAATATTTTTTTGTTAAATTTTTGAACGTTTACCGTAAAGAGTACCGGAAGATAGTTTTTTTTTAAAAGTGTCAAACTATATTTCGAAATGAAGATCGAAGCTCAAATAAAAGGTATCGGCATATTGCAACAAGATAAAACGAAAAGACTAAACCTAAATGGGCTACAGTGCCGGTGAATGGGGATCGGGGCGATCTAGGAATATCAAGGACCCCCCCTCCCCCCCTAAAGCCTGAAAATTGAGAATACAAAGTTACGTCGGGATACGAAAGTGGCGACCTTCTAATGTCAAATCAGATGTTCCTATTGAGATGAAGATTTTTACGCCAAACTGCAGGAGCTTGAGTCGATCAGGTTTTAAACCAGGGACAATTGAGACGAGTGTCCTGAGCGCTTACCACACAACCAGGCAACCACCCTTTAGCTGAGTCCAAGCGCCAATTTGGATGGGGGGGGGGGGGGGGGGAGGGTATTAAAATGAAGTGGACAAAATGAGAAGGGGAGAGTGAAAATGTAGTCCTCCATTTTTTTTGGTTTGGACGAGCTTAAAAAAAAAATAGTTCCGAGGTTTTAATTCTATTTATTTCCTTTAACCTTGTTTTGAAGTTCCCGCCGTCTCCCAGACCACGTGATAGGCTTGAAATAGACCGACGTGTTACATGTATCATTGTTGTTGCCTTTGTAGTTGTTTTTTTGTAAAGAAATAAAAAAAAACAACATCTTGCATGGTTAAAGTTGGAATATTCAAAAGTAAACTTACCTTTTCAGACTATGCAGTCTTTAAGGCAGATGATGTAAAGGTCATGGTTGTTTTTCTTCGACGGTTAACAACGGGGTCATGTGGCCAGAGCGAATACCAACCGCCTTTACTTTTATCAACTAATGTCATGTACCTCTTAGAGCTGGGTGGACTTAGAAAAATCCCAACCTTCACAAGGACGCGAACCAGGGACCTTCCAGTTAGGAAGTCAAGAGCTTTATCACTCACCGCGTTCGAAACCCTATGTGCTGTTATGACATGATTAGGAATTAGTTATTTGTTTCGGAAATAAGGGGAAAGTTTTACTTAGCGACAAATGACGTGACAGATCTTTAAAAAACAAGAACGCTCTTAGTGACGCTAGAAAGAGGATGCTTTGTGTAGAGCAGTAGAATAGAGATACGAATGTACGGACATAGCTGACATCGGACGATTCCCTTCTTAGTTATTAAATGTATTTGTAAACAGCATCAGCGTCAACTACCTATTTTGATTGTTTCGGCTGTTCGCCGGTGTTACTGAAGTAGTTTTGAGTTCGATAGTACCTCCAGCCAGACGTAGATCTACACTAGATATATCTACAAGCATCACCACCGCGCGGAGGCCTGAACAGTGCCTATGTATTCATCTACTCTAGCTGAGTTTGATGAGCGCCCAAAATTTAACATTTATAAAATACTTCCCTCTAATATTTTATTCCTCTTCACCTTAGTAGCTTGCACTATTGGCGTGGGTGGATGGACGCTATGTGTATAGTAGCTTGCACTATTGGCGTGGGTGGGTGGACGCTGTGTGTATAGTAGCTTTCACGATTGGCGTGGGTGGGTGGACGCTGTGTGTATAGTAGCTTGCACTATTGGCGTGGATGGGTGGACGCTGTGTGTATAGTAGCTTTCACGATTGACGTGGGTGGGTGGACGCTGTGTGTATAGTAGCTTGCACTATTGGCGTGGATGGGTGGACGCTGTGTGTATAGTAGCTTTCACGATTGGCGTGGGTGGGTGGACGCTGTGTGTATAGTAGCTTTCACGATTGGCGTGGGTGGGTGGACGCTGTGTGTATAGTAGCTTTCACGATTGGCGTGGGTGGGTGGACGCTGTGTGTATAGTAGCTTTCACGATTGGCGTGGGTGGGTGGACGCTGTGTGTATAGTAGCTTGCACTATTGGCGTTTGTGGGTGGACGCTGTGTGTGTAGTAGCTTGCACGATTGACGTGGGTGGGTGGACGCTGTGTGTATAGTAGCTTGCACTATTGGCGTGGATGGGTGGACGCTGTGTGTATAGTAGCTTTCACGATTGGCGTGGGTGGGTGGACGCTGTGTGTATAGTAGCTTTCACGATTGGCGTGGGTGGGTGGACGCTGTGTGTATAGTAGCTTTCACGATTGGCGTGGGTGGGTGGACGCTGTGTGTATAGTAGCTTGCATTATTGGCGTGGGTGAGTTGACGCTGTGTGTATAGTAGCTTGCACTATTGGCGTGGGTTGGTGGACGCTGTGTGTATAGTAGCTTGCACTATTGGCGTTTGTGGGTGGACGCTGTGTGTGTAGTAGCTTGCACTATTGGCGTGGATGGGTGGACGCTATGTGTGTAGTAGCTTGCACTATTGGCGTTTGTGGGTGGACGCTGTGTGTGTAGTAGCTTGCACTATTGGCGTGGATGGGTGGACGCTATGTGTGTAGTAGCTTGCACTATTGGCGTGGGTGGGTGGACGCTGTGTGTGTAGACACGGAATCCGAAAACGTATCTAACGATTTTCCTAGAATTTTGACAAGTTTCTTTTTGGAAATAAATTTAAATTACTACATAACTGCCCAGGATGTAAAAACTCGGATTCGACCGTTGTAATTTTTTCAAAATATAACCATCTTAAAATTAAATTTGGTCTATTTGTGAACCCTCGTCATTGGGAATTCCCTCAGTAAATAGTTAAACCAATAACTAGACGTCCAGGAACATTGTGTGCACCGTAATATGTAGAAATAATTAACTGGACTGCTAGAGTTAATTGGTGACAATATATACATGTATAATAATATATAGTTCTGATACGATTTATGAATACACAGTATCAACAGTATATCTTTAACTAGACAGAGTATTCTAGTCTAGACTACTGTCTTTTAATGTTTCTAAGTCTGGATCTATATCGTTCAACTAGAATTATCTTTAGTCTGAATAGATTTATACATGGTCGTAAACAGAATTTTTGGGGGGAGGTGGGGGGTGGAAAGAATTTGAGAAGGAGTACAAAAATGTTCAGATTCTGTTAACGAATAACCTGATTAGTAAGAGCGATTTTTTTTTCAAAACTGTTATCAGCTTTATAATAAAGTTGTTTTTTTTTTTTTATGTAAAACGTTTATTGTTGTTTACAGAATATTTATATTTTATGTTTAATTTGAATATACCACCCAGAAAAAAAAGTATTTTTTTTACATCTGGAAACCAAATATGACAAAAAAACAAAAAAAAAAAACAAGAAATATTTATTTAAAAAATACTTTTAAAAAAATAGTGTAATTGTATCAATGATTTTAATCAATCAGTTAATTAATTTGTAATAGATCTAGACTAACGAAAATAAATCTTTGCGATTGGAAATATGTTTTCCAATTGTTTTCTTTAGCGCAATTTCATGCTTTTAACTTTCTCAATGCGCTATAGTCCAATCACCGGTTAGCGAGCAGGAGGGGAGAGAAAGGGGAGGAGAGGGTATCTGGGAAAAAAGTTTTACGTAAAGACCTTTTACAAATAATTTTTAAAAAATGAACTAGAGGGCTGAAGTCTCCCCAAGCTGACGCACTCGCCACCGAGCCAGCCAAGTGCTTATAAAGATAGATACCTATAGATACCTATTGTTAGCTTACAGTTTTGTAGGCGACAAACTATTTCTCTACACAAGGCTTTCCTCCCCTTAGCTAGTAATGTCTCTATTAAAACAAAATTATTATGACTAGTTTGTAAATTTTTCGATTGATTAGGGACGGTAAATATTGGGGCAAAGTTTCAACTTAACCCGACACTAGAAAGTGGGAGAGATAAGGTGTACAAGATTCCACCCAGACAGACTGAATTGTTATAAGTTTTGTAATAAAAAGTAGACAAAGGTGTTCAAAATAAAATGCATATTTTTATGACATTCATAAAACTTATGACCTTTTCAAAACTATAGAATTCTTCAATAAAATTTCTTTAAATCATAACACATTATCATTGGACTGCCTATAAGAAAGTTTAATAGAAGGTTACGGTTCGAAGTCAAAGCCTTTCAAAGAACAGCATTTAATTCACTAAGAGTCTAAAAAATTACTCAACGTACATATTTTCAGTCCATCTCCTCTACATCCCAATATAAATTCTCGCTCTAAAAAAAAACAACCCAACTTGGACATCTTCCTTCCCGTGCGAACACACTTTTACTGAGTGTCAAAACTCTCTGACATGACCGGAAAAACCGGGCGTATGTGACACTCTAGCGGTCACTCCGCCAGGCCGTGGTCAGCGGCGAAATAGATAAACGGACAGTGCCTTCCAAGTGACACTGATAAAGTGTGGTGAGAGAGGAGGAGGTGGGGGCGGGGGAAAGAGACAAGAACAAGGAAGAAGCGGGGGGAGGGGGGAAATAGCACTGACACCCAAGGGTTTAACTATAGCTATTAGTTTTACAGTCGATGATGAAATGGCCAGTGGGCAGTTGGTGGATACTAACGAGGTCATTACGGGAATAAAGTAACACATTGATTTGAAATGTGACGTTAAACCTTTAAAGTCGTTTCGTTCTGTTTAGTCACATGGTCTCAACAAAGGGAGCGAATTGAGGCATGCACACGCAAAACCGACAGAGAAACAGAAAGAACAAGCCAAACAGGAAGAGAAGCAGACATATAAAAAAAAACAAAAAAAAAACAAAAAAACAGAGAAACAGACACAAAAAAAGTATTACAAAAAATATTATATACGGGATCTCTTAATACTGTTTGATTTATTTCCCCTTTCTGAAAAAAAAACAAAACCTGGTTATCAATAAATCGATTAAATTTTTAATAGATTCATATTTTGTCAGGGCAATGAATAATTGGGAGGTTTTAAGAATGGGAAGTGGGTGAAAAAAAAGAGAATAAAATTTGTACCAGGCAGACAGACAGACAGACGGAGTGAGTTGATAGAAGCTTTGTAACAACAGAGAAAGACAGAAAAACATGATTGAAAACGAATTTTTTTTTTTTAAAACCAAACAAGAAAATAAACTAAAATAGCTTAGCATAACCTAAACGAAACCAAAAAAGTTTAGAGTAGTTTAGACTATATGCTAGGACAAATTTGTACACACGCTCCTTCTTCCATTAGAGCATGGAATGGGTTGCCTGAGCCAGCCAGGAAAACTAGTGACTTGGCAGAATTTTGGTCATTGGTTAATATGCATGACTAAATGCATGACGCGTAGGACGTAATCATCTTCTTTTTTGAAGTAACGTCTGTATTATATAAGATAAGAAGATACAACTTATAGGGCGATTGTTTTTCTCCTAAAAATTAATGAATGTTTGATTTAAAAACAATGAAACATTTCTTACCCCGTCCCCCCCTTTTCCCCCGGAAAGACTCCTGGTTAAGCGAATGTATAGATCTAGTACACTGTACACTTTATAATATTCCAACGATATAAGCATTCAGCTCTAAGAGTAGACTAGACTTCAAAAGACGATGCATACAACTTTCCTGAACATTCATTTATTAAACTCATGCGTCAATAAAGCCTTACATTCGGAAATTCCCAAACGTCCTTTCAAAACAGACGATAGATCTAAACCTGGAATCCCAGATATAGATCTCTAGCCAAATTTTAAATTATCACCTTTTTTACTTGAAAATTGATAACGGTCAAACAAGATTTTTCCTCATGTAGCCAACGAGCTGTTCTTTTCTCAGCGATAAACATCAACTGTTACATATCTAGAAACATCGTTGGAGTCGTTTTTCAGATCAGCTGCTCAGGTTCCTGGTTCCAAAAAGGAGTGACTTGAATAGAGGTATTGTAACAAAAAAAAAAGTGAAGATGACGTGTATAAATTGTAGTGAAAAAAACAAAACAAATAGAAAAGTAAAACATTTAGTGCAATTCTGAGATCAGTGATACTGAAAATGGCTTTAAGTTTGGACAGACAGACAGACAGCACAGACAGACAGCACAGATGTACGATGGCCAATAAAAAACGAAGGATGTGACGATTTGACGTGGCTTAAAGAATTGTTGGTCTACAATCTTGACGAAACCTAAAGATTTTTAACATCAGAAATCCGGGAGTTTCTGAGTGCAATCAAGTTTATGAATATTGCCTAAGCCAATGTGCTTCCTACACTACATATATATATTTATGAAACAAGATAGATAGATAGATAGATATATAGATACACACATAGATAGATACATACATAGATACAAACATAGATAGATACATACATAGATAGATAGACCTATTAGATAGATACATACATAGATACATAGATAGATACATAGATCTATTAGATAGATACATACATAGATACATACATAGATACATAGATCTATTAGATAGATACATACATAGATACATAGATCTATTAGATAGATACATAGATAGATACATACATAGATCTATTAGATAGATAATAGATAGATACATACATAGATACATAGATCGATTAGATAGATACATACATAGATACATAGATCTATTAGATAGATACATAGATAGATACATACATAGCTACATACATAGATACATAGATCGATTAGATAGATACATACATAGATACATAGATCTATTAGATAGATACATAGATAGATACATACATAGATACATAGATCTATTAGATAGATACATAGATAGATACATACATAGCTACATACATAGCTACATACATAGATACATAGATCGATTAGATAGATACATACATAGATACATAGATCTATTAGATAGATACATAGATAGATACATACATAGCTACATACATAGCTACATACATAGATACATAGATCGATTAGATAGATACTTACATAGATACATAGATCTATTAGATAGATACATAGATAGATACATACATAGATACATAGATCTATTAGATAGTTGCATAGATAGATACATAGATAGATACATACATAGATACTTACATAGATACATAGATCTATTATATAGATACATAGATAGATACATACATAGATCTATTAGATAGATACATAGATAGATACATACATAGATACATAGATCGATTAGATAGATACATACATAGATACATAGATAGATACATAGATAGATACATACATAGATACATAGATCTATTAGATAGATACATACATAGATACATACATAGATACATATATCAATTAGATAGATACATAGATAGATACATACATAGATACATAGATCTATTAGATAGATACATAGATAGATACATAGATAGATACATACATAGATACATACATAGATACATACATAGATACATAGATCGATTAGATAGATACATACATAGATACATAGATCTATTAGATAGATACATAGATAGATACATACATAGCTACATACATAGATACATACATAGATACATACATAGATCGATTAGATAGATACATACATGTATACATAGATCTATTAGACAGATACATAGATAGATACATACATAGATACATAGATCTATTAGATTGATACATAGATAGATACATACATAGATACATAGATCTATTAGATAGTTGCATAGAAAGATACATAGATAGATACATACATAGATACATAGATCTATTAGATAGATACATAGATAGATACATACATAGATACATAGATCTATTAGATACATACATAGATAGATACATACATAGATACATACATAGATACATACACAGATACATAGATCTATTAGATAGATACATAGATAGATACATACATAGATACATAGATCTATTAGATAGATACATAGATAGATACATACATAGATCGATTAGATAGATACATACATAGATACATACATAGATACATACATAGATACATAGATAGATACATAGATCTATTAGATAGATACATACATAGATACATACATAGATACATACATAGATACATACATAGATCTATTAGATAGATACACCTCTTATCAAATCACCTGGTAACTTTGCTTCGTCCTCTTTGTACTCCTCAGCTCATCCTCCTTTTCAATGACACATACACACACACACAATCAGCTCATCCTCCTTTTCAATGACAGACACACACACACAATCAGCTCATCCTTCTTTTCAATGACACACACACACACAATCAGCTCATCCTTCTTTTCAAGGACACACACACACACACACAATCAGCTCATCCTACTTTTCAATGACACACACACACACAATCAGCTAATCCTCCTTTTCAATGACACACACACACACACACAATCAGCTAATCCTCCTTTTCAATGACACACACACACACACACAATCAGCTAATCCTCCTTTTCAATGACACACACACACACAATCAGCTCATCCTCCTTTGCAATGACACACACACACACAATCAGCTCATCCTACTTTTTAATGACACACACACACACATTCGGATCTCGTCTTGATTCTTCTCACCTTGCATCCCTAATGAAGTTACTCGCCCCGCTCACAACAGTGCATTCTCGCGCTCACCCACCTACCCCACCCATTCCCCAAGCACTCTCTCTCTCTGCTCTAACATCCTCCCTCCTTCCTTTCCAGACTCTCCCAGGATAAAACAGCCCTTGAAGAGATTAGCCTTTGTCGCCCAGTGTCCTTCCTCAGACGTCGCCTCCCCCCCCCCCCCCCCCCCCCCCCATCATCTGTCTCCCACGAGCCACCGGTGCTGGCATTTGTTAATAATTTATTACGCATCTCAAGTCAGATTACCCCCCCCCCCCCCCGCAGCCCCCCACCCCCACCTTTTCTTCTGCCCCCAAACTCTCCTGGGGCCAAAACCCAAGGGCTTGAATTATAGATAAAAACCTACACACTGGACACAAGAAAAGAAAATATTTAAAAAAAAAAAAAAAAAAAAGTATAATAAAGCAAAGAAATTTCTTGTATGGAAATCAAATAATACCGGCTCTCGGCCTCTCTGTGAAGTATGAATTTAGCTTTTTATCTTTTCATCTGGAATTTAAAAAAAAAAAGCAAAAGAAAACAAAACAACACAAAAAAAACATTCCACTTGACAGTCTTCACATTTGTATTTGACAAAAACGACTTTGAACAAGCACAAAATCGTTTTAATGCCAAAGTTAACAAAATACATTAGAAAAACAAAACAAAACAAAAAGAAACAACAAAAAAAAACAACACACACACACACACACACACAAAATCCAAACCTAATAATAATAATAGCCTCGGGGAAAAGTTAAAATTGCGTGAAAACAATGTTTTGTTATGTTTGCTCTTTAAAAAAAGAAAACATCTGTACCTTTTAGACAAGCTTCTTTATATTATTATATTCTGCTCTTTCAAACTTTACAATTTTAAATCACACAAATGTCACTGTCTTTGTGACTTTAACGTTTTCCCCCCCCCCACGCCAACTTTAATAACAATTAAAATACTTATCAATATTTCAAATGTGATGTTTCATTGTGTGTCCATCTTTTGTATGTTTTATTTTTAATAAGGAGGTAAGGAGGGGGGGGGGGGGGGGTAGTGCTGGTCAGAAAGAAACACATCAATGACATGTTTTCAAAAGTTAAGTGTTTAATGGGTTTCTAACATAAAACATAAAAAATAATAAACAATAAAGTGCTCATCCGTTTCTGTAGGTCGACCTTTAACGATGGTGTTATACGGTCAGCACAACGACTAACCAACTTTTGCTTTTCATTGACTGATCTCAGATACCCACTAAAGCTGGGTGGACTTGACGGCGCCCTAAAAATCCCGAAATTAAAAAGCCGGAGTGTTCATCAAAGGATGACGATTGAGGTTAATTGTGGGTTAGTAGTTGCACCCCAACAGCAACATATGCATGCGAGACATGGAAGTCATCTGCCAAGATCGATAAAAGTCAAAATGTGGTGCAAAAAAAAGGCTAAGATGGATTTTAGAAGTTAGTTACAGAGATTAGGTCTCAAACAAAAGAAATCCTTTGCCGAACTGGGAAAAAGCACTTCAAATCAGATATTTTCAAAATATATTTCTATTTCACATTGAAGCACAATGATCAACGGCGATTGCTTTCACTCACTAATATGAAGAACACTTTCTAAGTAGGGTGGATTCTTTTGTTCAAATAAAGGGGTTTTGATCTGGATTCGAATCCGATATCGCTCGTTTAGGAAGTCAGTTTTTATAGTTAAACCACACTTTGAGATTGAGTAGAGCGTTGTCGAAATATCTTGTATTTCTTTTAGAGGCCCGGATGTATCTCGCTGATCGACAACTGTTCTTCCTAAGAGAGAGCTCTGTTAACATACGCAAGAAAAGCCTATCTATCTATCTATCTATCTATCTATCTATCTATCTATCTATCTATCTATCTATCTATCTATCTATCTATCTATCTTTCTGTCTGTCTGTCTGTCTGTCTGTCTCTCTTTATATATATACGATGTACGATTTTTTCGTGGAAATTAACCGCAAGGGGCGGGGAGCGGACGTAATTACAAAACAAAAAAAAACAAAAAAAAGAAATCGCACTAATAAAACTGTGCGCGCGTGTGTGTACAGCCATTCTAATCCAACTAGTCCCTGAACGATACGACCATGAGTACATAAGTTTCCTGCTTGTCTCCTAACGCTACGCCTCTGAGATTACCAGCAGCTCGTCCTCTTGTCTCTCTATCCTCTCAACGTATACGCCCTACCCCGATAAGAAGCCCACCAGATAATACGCCTTTCACGTCGACCTCTCTTTCTATAATAACAGACCGAACAAAAAAAAAATCTAATAATAATAAAGACACCTTTTGTCTGAAATGCCACCTTCTATGACATTTTCCGATCCGGCAGGTACGCGAGTCTCATGGGGGCCCCTCTCCTCTGCACTACCCCCGCTGTCCGGGGCTCTCGCTTTTCACGTGCAAACTTTTAAACCCGCGCGCCGTGAGAGCGCTCAAGAGCGCGCCATTTTGTTGTTGCCCTCATGAAATATTCAAGCACGCGGAACTAAAGAGCTAATTAGACGACTCCGCCTAACTGCTCTGGAGATGACAGTCACACACACCTTCACACACTCACGCACACATATGTGAGAAAGCACACACACTTTTATCGAGAACCATAGAAATTGATGGCATATAACAAAAAAATGCCATCTTTTTTTCCCCTCTAAGCAAATGATAATGTCACTATTAATATGTGGCTAGCACAGCGCATTCTCTTCTTGTTGGAAAAATCATTTCCAACATTTGACTTTTATAAAAAATATTTCTTCCAATATTAAAAACAACCTATTTTTTATAGGTCTGGGCTCTTTTTCTTTAAATCATTTTATAAAATGGTGTAACACACAGAGATAATGTGGAAAAATATTTTTTTTAGTAGAACATTTGAGCTTTACTCTCAACTTCAAGATTTTTTTTTCTGTGTTTGATCTTCAAGGCTGAAAAGCTGTGTATTTTTTTTTCTGTCTGTTTTATGTCTAAGCACTAAAGTGTGAGATTGTCTGTGACAGTCACGGGTGGGAACACGTTCGACAGGTCGTTATGTACTCCCCCCCCCCCCTTCCAGGTACTAGAAAGTGACGATGAGTGCGTTTAGAGTGGTGAATTGATGTGTGACCTGGTGGTCGTGCTTATTGCAACATATCCAAGCTTCCACATTTCCTGGTTGTTGTTTTTTTTTTCAGATATCAACAAACTGGGCGAAGCGAAGACCTAATGATAGAATATACGTATTTTCTATTTCATACAAAAACAAAATAGGCGCGCTGGCTAAGCAGTAAGGCGCTTTGTACCCGAACCGAGGGTCCCGGGTTCGAATACTGGTGAAGACTAGGATTTTTACTTTTCGGGATCTTTGGGCGCATCTGACTCCACCCAGCTGTAATGGGTACCTGACATTAGTTGGGTAAAGTAAAGGCGGTTGGTCGTTGTACTGGCCACATGACACTCTGCTCGTTAAACGTGTTCGTGTGCCACAGAAACAGATGACATCAACATCTTCTGCATTATAGATCACAAGGTCTGAAAGGGAACTATTTCCTAAAAAAAAAACGACCTTTTATTTATAATAATAAAAACAACAAACGAACACACTTAACAATGTTAAAAAAGAACTTCCTTACGATTTATAGCAAATAAGAAGAAATATAACTTATAAGAAAGTGTCATCACCTCAAAGTTGGTGCCAAACAGTAGATACCATATTTTAATGTTATGAGTATTATTCACAATTCATGTTTATGGAAGTGAAAACTTTTAACTTTGAGCAAGCCAGTGACTTGATAGCAGTCAGTGAGAGATGTCAATGAGAGATGTCAGTAAGAGAAGTCAGTGAGAGAAGTCAGTGAGAGATGTCAGTGAGAGAAGTCAGTGAGAGATGTCAGTAAAAGCAAACAGCAAAGGGTAGTCATTGTAGATAGTCACTTGAGAAAGTTATTGAAAGAGTCGCTAAACCCATATAGTTATTATAAAGTAGTTGAGATTTGTATCAGTCAATAAGTTGTTACCATTGTCAAGTATTTGTTTAAAGGATCATTACTGATTATTCTTGGATTGTATGTGTCATATTTTCTGTATGTTGTTGTTATTATTATATATATTAAACTAGGTGGGGGAAGGGGAACTAGATGTCGAAATCGGCCCGGGCATTTCTATACAATCCGGTCCACTAATTCTATATCATATGATGGGCATCCATTTCTAGGTTTATCTGTTCTCAAAATCATTATGTTAAGTTTGATAATGTATCGATATGAATGCATACAGTGAACTCGTTTGTAAAAAATAGAGGCTTTATGTTGCTTTTTAATCTCTAAGTATGTGTAAGCCCTAAAAGAATGAAGCCTACTAGTAGCACTGTCTACAGATGAAGGCTATTAATTATTTCGGAAAATGTGTTAAAATTGTATTACACTGTAGATTCTGTGAAAGATTTTTTTTTAAATACGACGCTCATAGGGCCTTTTATAAGAGAATATTATAAAACATTTAACAATTTGATCTTTGCCATAGCGGCATCGATTAGGCCATTTGGATGGCCTTACCGGCCCATTTGGGTACCGACCCACCGTGCATTTGCCCAATGCCCATATAGCCAGTCCGCTCGCCCCTGTATTAAACGTATTATTTTTGTCTGCTACATCGAGAGTTATTTCCTCATTTACGAGAGAGAGGTATGAACTTAAAATAATGTATCCTGAGAATGCATGCCGGTACGTGACGTTTTGGCGCAGCCGTTTTGGCGCGACCGTTTGACGCAGCCGTTTTGGCGCGAGATGTTCTGACTATAATTTAAGAAACACCTAACTTTTATATAAGAGTTTATTTCACTTTTCTATATTATTGAAGGTGTAGTATGAGTACTATACCCATCCACCGAGTTGTATTTTGTCAAAGGTTTTGATTATTTCATGAATACATAAAAAATCCTACCTGGTAATGATATGCTTCCCTCTCCCCCCCCCCCCCCCCCCCCAATCTATGAGTTCTGTATTGATGTTTAAAGAAAGAAAGAAAGTGATCTAAACATTTTGCACCAAAACGTCCTGCTTCGATGCCTACATTTAATATGAACGCGAGGTCACCCAACGACCAGCCAAAAAACAAAACGTGATGACACAAGGAACAAGAAAATCATTAAAAATACTTTTTCATAAGACAATACCTCCTTAAAGCATCTTATAAAGCGAATGTTTTCTCTTAAAAATTAATCAATGTTAGATAAAAACAAAACAAAAAAAAACAACAATGAAACATTTTTTAACCCCGTCCACTCCCCACTTCTAGCCGAGAAAGACTCCTTTTTAAGCGAAAGTATAGATCTAGTACACTTTTCAACTCTTTCTCTCCCGATCAACGATGCTATCGTTGATTTGATCCCATTGAATTAATTTAATTTGGGGGTTTATAAACTTTAATTCGTTTTATATAAAAAGGGCATGCAATCATCTATTCCAATTATAACATTTTCAGATTAAAAGAGAATCATTATTGAAGTTTAACCCTAACATGCTAGTGAAATACAAATGAGAAAAATGAATACTTCCTTCTGAACATGGAAAATAATTACGGAGAGATAGAGTTAATATTCCAATGATCCTTTAGATCTAGATTTAGAAGAGGATGCGCAAAATTTTCCTAACATTAATTTAACTCTTGAATCAATAATGACTTACATTCCGAAATTCCCGAAAGTGATAGCTCTTTCAAGAACGCGATAGTCCTTACAAAATTGATGATGGATCTAGACCTCTCTAGCCAAATTTACATTTATTTACAATTTACTTTGAAAAATTATTACGATGAAACCAAAGTTTTCCCCATGTAGCCAACGAGCTAGTATTTCTTTTCCCAGCGACATACAAGAACTATTAACTTTCTAGGAATACCTTTTGAGCCGTTCGTTTTTGAGATCAGCTGCCCGGGTTCCTAGATCCAGGTTTTATGAATTTCTGAACTGAATAAAGGAATTGCAAAAAAAAAAAAAAAAAAAGAGAAACTACTTATACAGAAGAAAAAAATAGTCACATGGTGTTCGCGACTTTGAGTCTGAAGAATAAGGCGGACTGCTGGATGCAAGTAACCAACCTTACTTGACTGTTTGGTAGGTCAATAAGATCATTCAGTACTCACACAATACTCTTAGTGTATTTTATCGAGAGTGGCATGAGTAAAATGTGTTAATACAGTTTTTACAAAGCTTATATCAACTCATTCTGTCTATCTTTCTGTCTGGTAAAGTGAGTACACATTATTTCTCTGACAACCATACTCAGATCAAGTGGAAACTTCGCAGAATTATTTCTTGGCGTAGACAAGACATGAATCAATAAGGATAAAAAGTAACCATTAAGTTAATTAATTACTAGTAATTGATTATTTCATTAGATACCAACATGGGAAACTAATCCTTTAGTTTTCAAAGATATGGCTAAATTTACTGGGTTTAGTCCCCTTAAATAATTGTTGATGCTATTTCTTCCTCACGTATTCTCCAACCAAGTTGATACTTTACACGATTATTTATTGTAGCTAATAAAAAATTTAATAAAAAAAAAACAATAAAGAAACAAGCAGTCAATTAATTATTGTAAATTAATTATTTTGTTTGATTTCGAAATAGGGAAATAACTTGCACATTATTGAAAGATATAGTTTAAGGGCGGAGTTCTTCCCCTTAAGGTAAGCTTAATTTGTTTTTTTTAAAAAGGATATTTTAAAAATATTTTGCTTTATTTGATCCTTAGATTTAGGTTTTACTCCACACAGATGCTAGGAGTATATTCATAGTGTATTCGAAGTCGTTGAAAAATCCGATTCTATAAAGAGGATGGTTGCCTGGTCGTGTAGTATGTGCTCTGGACAAGCATCTCGATGGTCCCGGGTTTGAAACCCCCCCCCCCCCCCCCCCCCACCGTACCAATAGAGGTTTGGTAATAATCTTCAATTCAGAAAGAATCACCAAAACATGTAAAACAAACCATGGCTTAACCTGTGCTAATAACTCTAGTGTATTAAAACTAAATTATGCTAATTAACCCATGATAATTAGGGGCTACAATAATTTTTTCATATATCTGATAAGTACTCCCGCCCCTTAATTTTATGCACACGTCCTTTTTCTCACCTTCTCACGCGAACCCTACAGAATTGTCTGTACTGCTCACATTGACTAAGGTCACGTTCACATCTGTTGACGTGTCATCCTGGTGTGACGTACGTCCTTCGCTACCTGCGCGAGAGCACCTGAAGAATTCTCTCCTTCACACGGACCACTAGCTCGCCCTCGCCTCCAGAATTCCGATCCCCCGGTGGTCCGCCAGATTGAGTGCTCTGGCAAAGGCCTTGTCACTACAGATATAATCTGTGAACCAGAATGTCTGGGTACGTCTTTTAGTCGTGTAACATGTATTTTGCTTGTATTAGTAAATGTATCAATTAAAGTAAAACAAACAAACAAAAAACACGAGTTTAAAATTCAACTTTTGTTGTTTTTAAAAATCAAAAAAATTAAAAGAAGGGAGATAACTAAAAAAAGAAGAGATACCAGACGTGAACTTAAAAAGAGAGAAAAAACAAGAAAAACATTTTTAAAAAATACTTGATACGAATTGTAGTTGAATCAGTCATGTATTAAGTTTGTAATAGATCTAGAATCTAGACTAACAGCAATAAAACTGTGCGATTAGAAGAATACCAATTTTTAAAAAATTGATTCTTGTGTTTTTATGTGAAAGAAATAATTGTGAGAAATTGTACACACGAAACGAAATACGATATGTCGAAGAAACAACGTGTACAGACTCTCTACCAAACGGACAGACAGAGTGAGCTTTGTATAAAAGGTGTTTGTAGTCACTCAGTTGGACAATTTGTTATTTTCAGCTAATGTGTTCATTAGATGTTCTATAATATACAAATAATATTTCTCTAAGATTATTTAAGCCAATTTCCTTGAAATACATTAGACTCGTAAGACTTGTGAAATTTTTCTATGACTTAAGCAGCCGCTTAACAAATTTTTACCCATTCAAGCTCTACTCAAAATTCTTACTTTCCCATGATAGCTATCAATATCATAAAACACCATCATTATTATATTCTATCATAATTTGCAACAGAAAGATATAGCAAGAAAAGCTCCATAGAAGAAACAAATAAAGATAAAGGTTAAAGCAGATAAGAAGCATGTGGGTTATCTGTTTTAGCTTCCACTAGAAGCGACTTTCTTGTTTGGTTCGGGGAAGATCTTCAGGCGTAAAACTTAAGAAAAAATCAAGGAGCACAAAGATCGTTAGAAAACTATAGTGTTACCTATCAACTATGGTAAAGTGGCGATCCAGTATGACCGCTGCAGTAATACCACAGAGTTATCAAGCAATACTTAATACTTGTGATCAAAAGCTGAGTCAGAACCTGCTTTTACAGCCGTAGTACTGTAGGACTAGCCTAGAAGCACTTTACTGAATTCTTGCAGCTCAGTGATTTTTTTCTTCTGGAATACAATCTAGAGCATCATTGCAGTAGTCAAGGCAAACCAGCTAGAACATCATAGAAGCAGTCAGGGCAAACCAACTAGAAAATCATTGAAGCAATCAGGGCAATTCAGCTAGAACATAATAGAAGCAGTTATGGCAATTCAGCTATAACATCATAGAAGCAGTCTGGGCAATTCAGCTAGAACATCATAGAAGCAGTCAGGGCAAACCAACTAGAAAATCATAGAAGCAGTCAGGGCAAACCAACTAGAAAATCATAGAAGCAATCAGGGCAATTCAGCTAGAACATAATAGAAGCAGTTATGGCAATTCAGCTATAACATCATAGAAGCAGTCTGGGCAAACCAACTAGAAAATCATAGAAGCAATCAGGGCAATTCAGCTAGAACATAATAGAAGCAGTTATGGCAATTCAGCTATAACATCATAGAAGCAGTCTGGGCAATTCAGCTAGAACATCATAGAAGCAGTCAGGGCAAACCAACTAGAAAATCATAGAAGCAATCAGGGCAATTCAGCTAGAACATAATAGAAGCAGTTATGGCAATTCAGCTATAACATCATAGAAGCAGTCTGGGCAATTCAGCTAGAACATCATAGAAGCAGTCAGGGCAAACCAACTAGAAAATCATAGAAGCAATCAGGGCAATTCAGCTAGAACATAATAGAAGCAGTTATGGCAAGTCAGCTATAACATCATAGAAGCAGTCTAGGCAATTCAGCTAGAACATCATAGAAGCAGTCAGGGCAAACCAACTAGAAAATCATAGAAGCAGTCAGGGCAAACCAACTAGAAAATCATAGAAGCAATCAGGGCAATTCAGCTAGAACATAATAGAAGCAGTTATGGCAATTCAGCTATAACATCATAGAAGCAGTCTGGGCAATTCAGCTAGAACATCATAGAAGCAGTCAGGGCAAACCAACTAGAAAATCATAGAAGCAATCAGGGCAATTCAGCTAGAACATAATAGAAGCAGTTATGGCAAGTCAGCTATAACATCATAGAAGCAGTCTAGGCAATTCAGCTAGAACATCATAGAAGCAGTCAGGGCAAACCAACTAGAAAATCATAGAAGCAGTCAGGGCAAACCAACTAGAAAATCATAGAAGCAATCAGGGCAATTCAGCTAGAACATAATAGAAGCAGTTATGGCAATTCAGCTATAACATCATAGAAGCAGTCTGGGCAATTCAGCTAGAACATCATAGAAGCAGTCAGGGCAAACCAACTAGAAAATCATAGAAGCAATCAGGGCAATTCAGCTAGAACATCATAGAAGCAGTCAGGGCAATTCAGCTATAACATCATAGAAGTAGTCAGGGCAATTCAGCTAGAATATCATAGAAGCAGTCAGTGCGAACCAGCTAGGTCAGCATTAGAGTAGTTATCTACAAGCTACTATATTTCCGCACGATGCACGTGATATAGATGTCCCCTTCCAATTTATCATCCTACTCAATTCTTTTGCTGGAAATAAACAGGAGGCGCCTATGAGTAATTAACACAAAAATCTGGCTCTATATTATTATTAAACTAATAGGTTAGGGGCATATGGAGATATTAAAGAAGTACTGAAAAGAGGGTGCAAAAAAAAAAAGACTTTTAGAGAAGAGGGGGGGGGGCGAAAGAACAGGGCGTGAGCACAACACCAGGGCGATGAAGCTGTTGGCTCGATTGGTGATGACAATGTGTACTTGACTCGGCTCCACATCAGTTGCGCCCCCACCAGACAGACGCCCTGAGGCCACCACCCCCCCTCTCCTAATACCACGATATAAACACGAGGGAAAAAATAAAAGAAAGGAAAAAAATAGACACGTACATTCATCGTTTGCACGTTAGGGGTTAAACCAGACTTCCAGGCGCCCTTTGTGAGCCGCCTCTTCTGCTCCTACCCTCACTCGTCTGAAATGAAAGTCACGAAGAGGAAGGTAAATACATGGGAGGAGGAACGGGTGAGCGACTGAAGGGAATGGGGAAAATGCCGTTGGTTAAATGGGGCGCCCGCTGAAAGCAAGAGATCTGTCACATCATGTTAGAGGCGCTCATGAATCTCACGCCCCACGCGCGTTCATCCTCCTTTCCCCTCCCCCCTCCTTCTTCAGTCCTTTCACTCTTGTGGACAATTTCAACTCACCCCCGAAATGCACGCAATCCTTTTTCAGCACCCACGCTGCTTACAGAGCGGTGAAGTCGTTACTGCTCACACACTTCATCAAAGGAGATCTCCCCTCGGGGGACTTGGTCTAAGTTTTTTTTTTTACCTTGGGTTTTTTTTGTCGCATCCCTGTAATGGTGTTTAAGCTGAGGGTACCAGAACGGGCATAGTATGCTAGAAAGAACGAGGGCTGGCTGGGGATCGGCTACAACGAACAGGAGCGGTGTGTGTGGTGAATTGGTAAGAAGAAAATCAAGAAAAACGTAACAAAAAGTATACGGGCCAAATATTTTCGAGCTACATTCAAGGCTGGAAAAGTGTACATGAAAACATAAACTTACTTGTGACAGTAGAGAAAACTATAAATCGTTTTAGGAACTAATATTACTAATTCTATGACCTGTTATAAAATATATATGAAATAGATATCTGAAAACCTGTCTTATAAGATGACACGTACACAATTCACAATGAATACATCGACGTCGGAGGGTACGATTGGCTTAGTGGCGCTAGAACGTGTTTAGGTATCTTGTTAATGTGAATTCAAAAATAACAATAATAAAAATACAAATGTATATATATAGTTATGAAAATGGATGTAGTGTCATACACTGACGAATGTCACCCAGCGCGGTTTCCCCTCCCAACCCCAACCCCAATGTTAAGCATCTGTAATATTAGTTGGACATAGGAATGTATTGTACTGTATTGTAATCATCAGCCGCTCAGCATTCTTGTAAAAAAAAATTGATGTTTTTTTTGTGGTTTTTTTTTTGGGTTCTTTGGACAAAAGTACTTAAATGGTTGCTAAATATATTGTTATGTTACTGTGTTGATTATTTATCGTTAACTCCCTTTGAAGACGAGGTCAGCGATGATAGTCTAGAAGCTTCTTGCCAGTAGGAAATGCTCAGTAAAACACTTAAGGCTTAAACTCTTCAAAATGATGGCCTGATGCCAATCTCATAGCAAAAATACTTCGATTTCTAAATCGCAAGGGAGGATTTTATAAACATTTCTTTAGAGTCTTTGCGCACTCTTACGACCAATGGCTGAGAGAGTTTAGAGAGGTGCGGTAAGATGAGCAAAGTTGTAGACCCGTTTCCGGGATGAACTGTAATACAAAAGCCAAAGCTACTATATCATTCTCCACCCTACCCCCAAAGAAAAAAAATGAAGGCATCTTCAGAATTTAAAATCTGTATCTTCCAGGTCTCGAACGTTGGACATTAGCTATCAGCAGCTCATCTCTCTTACCGTAACCATTTTTTTTTGTATTTCGTAGGTTTTGTAAGGGAGGTAACAGTCGCCGCTGCTATGAGTTGCCTCCCTTGACTCCAGTGTGTAGAGAAAAGGATGAGTTAATGAGTGTACTATTCCGAGTTAATGACTTGTACAATTAATGACCACTGGATATTATGTTTTGAACAAGTTTAAATGGGGAAAAAAAATAATTACAGCCGGAAGCATATTATCTTGTTTCATTCATCAAAAGGAAACAAACTCGCTTGGCTTGTTGGTAATTTTACTGGTTACTTCCCTTGATCACAGATTACAAATTTTCCTCTCCCCCCCCCCCCCCCACCCCCCCTGCCCATTTTCATCATCATACTGGCCGGGGGCTAATGACTCCGCTAGGTGGGAGGGAATGGAAGGTCAAAGGAGGGGGACTCTGGGTACTAGCGCCACCAACGCCACATGACTTACGTTGCATTCCACCTTCGCAGTGTCCAGACAACGCCCTGCTAGCAATGGCGCCCTCTTGTCTTTATATTGTGTCCCGTAAATTATCTTTTTTTTTTTTTTTTTTTACAAAGATTATGATAACTCACTGTGACTGTCTGTTTGTCTGTCTGTCTGGTTTTAAAAGTTACAACACGTT
The DNA here is from genome assembly GCA_030265305.1 of Biomphalaria pfeifferi. NCBI lineage: Eukaryota > Metazoa > Mollusca > Gastropoda > Planorbidae > Biomphalaria > Biomphalaria pfeifferi. The sequence continues at coordinate 2,969,023 of JASAOG010000080.1, read as the reverse complement.
ATCTCTCCCACACTTTTTCTGGGATCAGGTTAAAACTATTGCATAATTCTTCACTGGCATAAACATGAATCAATAAAAAAAATAAACCAATTAGTGTTCAAAGAACTACTGGTAATAAATAAATGTTTATACCGACATGGAAAAAGGATTCTTAAGTATTCAGAGATATGTCTAAATAAATATTAAAAGCTTTGTTCATTTGGATTCTTGTACACGTTATTTCTCCCATAGTCACTCTCTGATCAAGTTGAAACTTTAAGCAATTATTTATCGTAGCTAGCAAAAGATTTAGCCAATAAATAATTAAATTAAGGGTCTGGCTCTTACTTAGTATAAGATCTTTCAGATAAAGAGTCGATTGTTTTTGCTATAGTCGATTCTGCCTTTGATGACGATTACAATTTTGAAAAAGATTATTTGGTGGAGTCTATTTTTCATTTTGCCGACAACTCTAGCGCTGAAGAAAATTAATTAGTTCAATTTAACCTGTCCACTCACCGCTTAGTACTTGAGATATATTAAGTCCTATTTGAAAAAGACAAAATGCTTAAGCTTCTCTGCACATCTCTGCACTTCTTTGCCATCAACTGTGCTTCTCTGCACTTCACTGCACTTCAATGTGTGCTCAATTTGCTTCTCTGCACTTCACTGCACGTCTATGCCCTTCACTGTACTTCTATGCACTTCACTGTTCTTCTCTGCACTTCCATGGACTTAAATGCACCTTTCTGCCCTCTATTCTTCTCTACATGTATTGAGCCATATTCCGCTCTGCTCCATTGTTCCGAGCCGTACACATTTAACTTCAACTGTATCGACTGTTAACGACTGTCCCTGCAGTCTCTCACTAGTTTATACAAGGTCCAAACAAGCTTCTAGAATATGTCAGAAACCTACAACGTCTGTCGAGCTTCCATTCTGGAGCACCACGTGATCCTAGAAACATGCTAACCTATGTCGCATGACCTGTAGGGGTCGCGCACGGTGACTTCTACCTGTTCAGCTAGTTCATTTCTAACCATACGTTTCAACTTAGACACATATACAAAAACATTGACATGTATAAATGTATCCTTCTCTTTAAAGACATTATAAAATGTAAACTGAACATGTGTATGTGTCTAAGACATTTTGAGCCAAAACGTCCCGTACCAAAAAATGGCTGCTCCAAAACGTCCTTCTTCGTAAACTGCTACGAATATCGATATTCGGTAATCACTAATAGATGACACTGATATTGATAACTGATACTCGCAAATAACTGATACTAATATCGATACTTGGTACACACATTTATATGATACATATATTGATACTTGGTACACTAAGAAATAGGATACTAATATCAATATAAGTAACTCATAATAAGTGATCCATAGATACTTTTAGTTTTGATACTTGGAATTAACGAACTGATACGTTGGCACAAGGGAGTGATACACCGAAGGCGATATGAGTTACTTACATTTCAGAATGACTTATCAAGATTTATAATTTATAATTGCATTAGTGTGTGCCTTCTTGTTCCACGAAAAAAAATATAGTCGCGATTACAAACTCACATAAACACACATTCAGGAAGAATCGATTCCCGGTTTAACGTTCGCTCAGGTCCCCAATTAGTCACAGGAGAATGGTCAAGTAAATGTCAGTTTTATTTTTCATTGTTCCCTTAACGAGGTCAATATAATGACCCTGATACTGACCATTCAAACGTCTTAAGTTGCTCATTAGGAAAATGTTTATACATCCTTGTCGTCTCTAGAAAATAGCATACTATATAGAACAATAAAAACAACACAAGACACAGATATTTTACAAAGAGAATTAGATGAATTACAGAAATGGGAGCAAATTGGATCATGTCTTTCCACCCAGAAAAATGCCAGTTGTTAAGAGTAACAAAAAAACTAAAACAAATTAATTCCACTTATCTTATTCATGGCAAACAAGTAACACAGACTAAAAACGCAAAATACCTAGGTGTTATAATAAATGAAAAACTGTCATGGAATCCACATATTGATGAAACTATAAAAAAAATCAAACAAAGCACTAGGATTTATTAAAAGAAATTTCCATAAATCAAATAAGAACATAAAACTAAAATGTTATTTAACCTTGGTTAGGCCAATAATAGAATATGCATCCTCCGTTTGGGACCCCTCAACTCAAGAAAACATTAAGAAACTGGAACAGACACAAAATAGAGCAGTGAGATTCATAACAAATGAATATTCACATTTGACTAGAGTAACACCTATAGTAAAATCACTAAATTTAGAAAGCCTTCAGGACAGAAGACTCAAAAGTAAAGTAGCAATTATACATAAAACACTGAACCATAATCTTCAAATACAAAAACAAAATTTAATAAAATACTCTGAAAGACACAAAGATAAAGACACATTCCTCATCTCATATGCTAGGACTAATTTGTACAAATACTCCTTCTTCCCTAGTGCTATTAGAGTATGGAATGGGTTGCCTGAGCTAGCCAGGAAAACCAGTGACTTGGCAGAATTTAAGTCATTGGTTAATATGCATGACTAAATGCATGACGCGTAGGACGTATCATCGTCTTTTTTGAAGTAACGTCTGTATTATATAAGATAAGATAGAAAAGAGTTATTTACATTTTTGTTAATGGATGGACTAACATTTCATTGGGCTGCTTAGCTAGATAAATAAATGCTTTTGATACACTAGTTAAGTAGGTCAACCATTCAACCATTGTTTTAAATGTCACAATACAAAGTTGTATCATTTGATATACATCGTCTGTCTGTAATGTGAAGTTGAACTAAGCATGTTTTACAACTATGGGCCAGTTAGACGAGACCATTCATTATATAAGGCTTCAACACTAACTTTCGACGTCGCAACCTGTGGGCAGTGGAGACGTCGTAACGACCTGTGGGGGTCCCAACGAGCCATTGGTCTTCAATGCCCACAGGTAGCAACGTTGCAGGCAAGTATTCAGGCCCTCTATGACTATTGGTCTTGGTTTTTCCGCTTTACGTCTAAATTTCTTTGGCAAAATATTCCGAAACATTAAAACCTCTTTTGAAATTTAAACCTGATGCATCGACTTTCTTCCTAGGCGTATCTTTATATCCATCCCTTTCCAAAAAAAAAAAAAAAAAAAAACTAATATAAGTGAAATATATATATAATATTTGTATTCAAAGTATTTTTTTTCTCTCAATATTTTTAAAATAAGTTACAAAATCAAAATGCACTTCGTGATGGTGGGTAAAAGAACCAGAACTCTGGATCTAGCTTTCTATATAAATGAAAATGGAAAACCAAGAAAACTATCTGTGAAACAATCCTATGGATAGGATGCAAACAAGTGAGATGCTTAATAAAAAAAAATATCATAAAAAGAAAAACAAAGCTTATCTAAGGGAAAGAACTCCGCACTTACTGCTTTGTCTCTTAATAGCGTAGAAGTTATTTCTATTAATCCATATCAAACAAAATAATTAATTGACTAATATCATATTTTGTTATGTACAATAAAAGCTCGGAGAACGGATGTAGGAGAAATAACGTGTTCAAACTTTTTACCGAAAAAACAGACAGACAGACAGAGTGACTTGATATAAGCTTTTTAAAAATGTCAGAGAATAGAGGGGCGAAAATAGTATACTGGTAAAAAAAAACAAAAAAAGGCAGGCGACCAAAGACAACGACTAAGATGGCTTGATACTATTGTTATTGTTGATAACGATGTAGGTGGAGATCTCCATAGACCAAAGTTCGGGCATGGGGGCGTGGCGCCACTAACAAGGGAAGTAACAATTAAACAACAAAACAGTGTCAAACTATAGAGAGTAGAAGAGGAATTTTGATCAACAAACTTCTCAATACATATTTCTATTCATATATTACATATTGTCTCAGTAAAATTCTATTCTATATACATCGAGTTATCATCGAAAATGCGAAACTTTTTTTTCTTTTACCTGTGGGACGGTCAGATTATTCTGGTGTATGGTGGCCATTGTAAGATTAATGTGGAGTATAAGGCCATGGTAAGATAACTGTGGAGTATGAGACCATGGCGAGATTACTGTGGAGTATAAGGCCATGGTGAGATTACTGTGGAGTATGGGGCCATGCTGAGATTACTGTGGAACATGAGGCTATGGTGAGATTACTGTGGAGTATGAGGCCATAGTGAGATTACTGTGGAGTATAAGGCCATGGTGAGATTACTGTGGAGTATGGGGCCATGCTGAGATTACTGTGGAACATGAGGCTATGGTGAGATTACTGTGGAGTATGAGGCCATAGTGAGATTACTGTGGAATATGAGGCCATGGTGAGATTACTGTCGAACATGAGGCTATGGTGAGATTACTGTGGAGTATGGGACCATGGTGAGACTACTGTGGAGTATGAGGCCATGAAAAGTAACGCCCCAGCTGGTAGATATTTTTAAAAAAAGCAAACCCCTGGCGACACCGCAATTACCAGTAATGGTTACTTCCGCCAGGGCTGTTTACAAGAACGTCTTAATGACGCCCTAACGAGGTCTTAACTACCCGTGTTGTGGCTACAGGGATAATCACAAGACATGATGGAGAATATGAGGGCTGAGCGAGGGCTGGGGAGCGGCGAGGGTACAGACTTACTTGACTAAAAGACTACTCGAAGGCATAATGGTGTTGAATGGGACTCTAATAGATAGACCTATTGTGGAATATCATCTTGTCATCTGTCCCTTGGCTTTCGTCGTAGGGGTGCTGTGATAGTTCGCGTAACAAATTCCCTTCACTTCTCTAGGCCAGCATCTGTTCTTAGCATAATATCAAAGAGAGAGGCCGGTCCATTGTATTAAGTTGTCTAGCCAGTCTTTTTATTTTTAGGACGACCCTTTCTTCGTGCTCCCTCCACTGCATCTTGAATGATGACTTTAGACAGTGAGTCATGTCTTAAAATAGAGAGAGAGAAATCATTTAAAAGAAAAAACAAAAAAAAAACAACGCCTAAATAACTTGTGCTTCCAATGTTAAATTCAACTCCTAAAACGTTAGTACAGTTTTACATAGTTTTAATCTGATTTTTAATTACTCTGTTATAATGAATGGCGTTCATTTGTTGAATTGATGTCTCATTTTGGTTGCAATTAAAAACTAATAAGGTTGGAGGGAAACAAAAGAGTCAATGAGGGAATGAAACAGATAGGGCTGAATGGGGGTACCATTAATCCAATGTAGTTTCCAGAGTAGGGGGGGCGGATTAAATATACGCCCCTGAGAAGGAGTGTTTAGGGAGAATACAACCACGTGGCGCCCTCACTCTCAGCTCTGCTTTAAATTTTATGATCGGTGGTTATATTAGCTTAAGAACTAAAACTCTGAAGATAAAAGAACGGTGGGGGGGGGGGGGGGGGAATCCTGGAAGATGAGGGCGAGCACTAAAAGAGATTCGCTTTAGCTATTAGAAGAAGTAGAACTAACCGAGGCTTAGAAGACAATGACGTCACATGTCGCTTACTAGTGGAAGTAAATGAACGAGGTTTATCGAGGTCTATCCTGTACCCCCCAGTATGTATCATGCGCTCCTTAGATCTAGAGTGAATAAAGTTAAGTATCACGACATCCATCAAGATTCGAACTCGAGATCCTGGGTCACTAGTGCCACTCGCTTTCCAATTAGTTAAACCGAGACCAATCGTGGTAGTAGGCCTGAACACTGACCTGCAACGTCGCAACATGTGGGCAGCGGAGACCAATATCTCGTTGGGACGCCACAGGTCTGTAAGACGTGGCGACGAGCTATTGGTCTAAACTGCCCACAGGTTGCGACGTCGTATGTCAGTGTTGAGGCCTTATATAACGAATGGTCTCAATTAAACCGTTAGGCTAGCGACTATCTCAACACCTAGCAGTATCACCATGCTCGTAAGGTAGCACAGGATAAATCTGAAATAGCGCTTTCACTGGATTTGTGCTGTCTGTCTGTTCCTTTGTCATGTTCAGTAACATCTCCCAAAGCATAATTGAAAAATACGATTTCACCAGGGCTGCATCTTACTACTTCATGGGCGTAGCCAGGAGGGGGTTTTTGGGGGTTCAAACCCCCCCCCCCCCCCCCCCCCGAAATGAAACCTCGGAACTTAGTGACTGATTTTTTGCTTTGATTTCGTTTATTTTAGGTAAGATTTTAATACTAAACCATCACTTGCCCCAGCACAACCAAGGGGGTTTTGAGTTCAAAACCCCCTTCAGAGGGGTTTGATGCTAAAAAATACCTTTTCAATATAAAAAAAACGCAAATTACACACTAAAATTATTTGAGCGTAGCCAATCCAATTAGGGGTTTTGAGTTTAAACCCCTCTCCTACAGATGGCTTTTTTTATAAAGTTTAAAACCCCTCAGATGGTTTTGAGTTTAAAATCCCCCTACAGAGCGTTTTGAGGTGGAAAACCTGTATCTTCAATATTATTTTAAAGCAAGTCGAAGGGGGGAGAAAAAAATCCCCCCCCCCCCCCCCGAAAAATAATCATGGCTACGCCCATGCTACTTATATACATCATATTATTTTATGAATAGGCTATTTTATCCGTTTCTATAGGCACACTATTTCTTCAACAAGACTTCAATATATACAATATATAACAACTACCGAACAGTATCTATCTATCTATCTATCTATCTATCTATCTAATCTATCTATCTATCTATCTATCTATCTATCTATCTATCTATCTATGTTCAAAGAATAATTTGACGCTATTTTCTGATGACGTCATTGGCCCTTCGGTTCAGCGATTAATTTCTCGCGCTTAACTTTTAACGCCCTATCGTAATCTCGTTGATTTGATGGAAGTATCGAGGTGCGGGTCATTAGAGAGAATCAATGCGAGCAGAGAGCGAGACTAGGATAGAGGGGCGTGCTACCTTGTAATAAGGATATAATAGAGCGCGCTTTCCCCTTATCCAATGCCCTAGAATATGACTACGTGTGAGTGAGTGTGTGTATATTAGAGAGAGAGAAAGAGAGAGAGAGACAGACAGACAGAGACTACGATGGTGTGATGAGCTCAAGTCCGAGGATGAGAAAATCGGGCGAATTTTAGTTAGGAACTAGGGAGAGGGGGTACTGAAGGGTATACATCTCAGGTGGTTGGTTCAAGTCGAGTGACACTTCAGGTCTTTAGGGTAATGGCTCACGCGAGCGTGCTTCTGGAGCTAGGTTTGTGTCGCTTTGTTCTAACTGCTATGACATTGGAGTAGTACCAAGATTAGTCAGTTCCGCTTCCGGTCAACAAGTTTGCTGATCAGAGACGAGATGGTAGGAGTGGTCAAGCATAGGGCATGTATCTGATGGTTTAAATAATGGGGGAGACAATAGGATTTTTACCTAGGTATGGACCTAAGTCTTTAAATTGACCAAGCATCTGATGGTTATCTGCCCTTCACAATGAGATCGATTACCGTATTTTTCGAGCATATACCCCGCACACGAGTATACCCGCACACGAGTATACCCCGTACAAATTACAAAATAAGTAAAAACAAAATCGTAGAACCCGCACTCTTCTGTGTGCAAAACATGATTTGCCGTAGACTACCAGTAGGCTACTATATGTGTTCTTGAGGCTAATAATGAGATGCTCATAAAGCTCACACAACTATAGGAGGTATAAAGACTGAACGGTATAGTTTCTGTTATGCTATGTTTACGAGTAAAAATATATTGTGTATACCCCGCACATCTGCCGTTTGTTAGTAAAAACTTGTATAATCCGCGTGTTATATGCGCGAAAATACGGTAGAAGCTATTATGGCCGCATGGTCACTTGGAACTCGGGACTCGTATATGTAATGACATGTCACATGTCATATGTCACATGGACATTGAGTTCTTAACGATATATTTAGTTTAACAATAAAATGGAAGCCAGAGTTTATGTACCAGCGCCATTAAGGGTTAAAGACGGCACTATGTCTATTTTTGGAAAGGGAAGGGTAGAGAATTAAGATATAGTCAATTTGAAATACAACACAATGGGTTTGCACTCATCTGCGTTGTATTTTTAGAAGCTTCTCACTGGCCTTTACATTGCGCTTTATTTTCCACCATTTTTTTTCGTCATTCATTATGTCATGTTTCATAATAAGACATTATCTATACCTGATTGAATACATGACCTTTGTGTCCAATAATTACTCCCCCCTCCTCCCCACCCCTTTTCTCTCATCCAATAGTCCCTTTTTCCGATCATCAAAAGTATCAGGCGTTGAAATCTCATCTCTAATCGGCCTTACAGGGTCCCCACGTGATGAGGTTCAGCGCATGCGCAACGAACACTTAGGGAGCGGTACTTGCCTCGTTGATGCACTGGCTCAAAGGCCATAATTGAACCCCACGAGCGCCAAGCGGCAGTATTAAAAAACAAGTACTAAAATAAAAAAAAAAAGGGGGGGGGGGGGAATCGAACGAAGCAAAGAGAGGGCTTATTAAAAAAAATATTTAAGCCGGGTTATTAACTTCAACTCTAAGAGTCGTTGTGTGCTTGTTAAAGGAAAAAAGGGGGGGGGGATAAAAAAATATTTTATGACCGTTCATATAAAGACAAAAAAAAAGTAATTGTTGATCGTTGAATCCGACTAACGCCCGCGCGGCGACACGCATCAGTCTAGCAGGTAGCATTTAGTCTTGCGTATGCAACAAGGAAGGGTAGGGGAAAGACAAGATTTAAGGACAATGCGAATAAGTTGCGCGTGTAGAGGATTGGGGGGGGGGGGCGTTTTGATGATCTCAGACTGAATGGGGGGGGGGGGGGGTTATCACAGTTTATTTCATAATCTCGCTAAACTCACGTTATGGTGGCAGTTACGAGACGAGAAGCACGAGATTTACAGGTGAGTGATAAAATTAAGAGGTCATAATGCCGAGGCGCTATCTTTTGAGGCTGGATTTTAAGAGCTTAAACTCTATTAAAAAAAAGAGTTTACGAGCTTAGAATAAATAGAGTCTGTGTAACAAAAACACAAATAGGTCATTGTTGTTTTTTTTTTGTTTTTTTTTCAAGATTTCTTTTGTTCTTTACGTCATCCATTTTTGCGTCCCTTTTTTTTTTTTTGAAGTCATTATCACGTGATCTGATCATTTTACAATCATGCTACAGTTGGCACTCATTGTTTATTGTAAAGTGACTTTGGTTTCAACGCCAAGTAAGATGTCAGGGTCAATCATCAAACTTAGTTCAAAAGATACATGCATTATTTAAAGCTGTGAGGAAACTTCGGCCTGCGGGTCATATACTTTATTTTAAATACGTGTGGGTTTATTTTTGTCTTTTTTTGGTTTGTCATAAAGGCGAAATCACAAAGATTTACGCAGATTTGTGTTGTTTATTGGCATGTTTGAGTGTGCCCGAGTCGGCGGTAAGTTGTTTAATTCTAGTTAGATATCACTGCAACGGCAACGCCTTCTTTAATGTTTTACGTAACTAAAAATAAGACAGGGCTCGAGTCGTCAATGGGAATAAATCTATTTATACAACCACATCTGTCAAATACGATTTCTTTCCCTTGTTCAAGATACTAAACTTAATAATTAATTACCAATACTTAATAAAACTAATTGGTTAATTTTTTTAAATTGATTTTTTTTTGTGTTGTCAGATAAAAGAAAAAATTGTGCAAGATTTCAGCTGAATCCGAGATTGGGTTTGGGAGAAATATCGTGTACACATTTTTTTACCAGGCAGCTTTGTAAAAATATGAAAACATTACACGTTGGTCGCAGTCAACAAAACGGAATGATGATCCGCCCTAAGCAATGGTTTCTAGACAAAACGTTGAATAAGATCTTCCGGAAGAAATCACAAACTAGAAATCCTGGAATCATTTGAGAATTTAATGTTGTTGTCAACTATGAAGTAAGGGTTAATTTTTTAAAAAAGTAAGGGTTCATTTTACAAAAGAAAAAAATATTTTCAAATATTTTCTAATACAGTAGGTATAATTTTTTTTTTATAGCGATGTGGCCATTTTAAATTGTATTAGTCAATACATTTTTTAAAATTCCGATTGACGTACTAGTTACTACGTAGTGGTTTGAAGGTGTCTGCATTATATTGTGTACTGGTAACCTTCACCTTCGCCTATCCCATAGGTCCGAAGCATGACGTTTTGGCGCCGCCGTTTTGGCGCGAGCCGTTTTGGCGACGGGACGTTTTGGCGCGAAATACATTTTGTACGTTTATTGTATTATTTCTTTGAAAAGAATTATTCATATCTATGTTTTGCATGAGTGTTTGTGTTAAGACATATTTTTCACGTACTAAATGTAAATGTGTGTTTGTTTTTCACATCAATTTCTTTAATAAAAATTTTGGCTTGTGTATGTGTGTTTATTAAGAGGCACACTTTTATTTTCAAAAAAGTTTTTTAAGATATTACTTTAAAATTAAAAACAAAAATTAAAAAAAAAACAAGATTACAAAGACAGTTTGTGTGGAAACACAAACTCAAAATCGGCCCCCGAAGTGGTCCACCTAGGCAGGCTTCAATATTTTTCAGAAAGAACATCCAAATGAAATTATATCAAAAACAAATGAGAGATAAAAATGGAGAAAGAAGGTTGACAGATCTTGTGTAGTGCCCCAACGGTACAGCAGATCAAAGGATAGGTGCAAGTGAATGCAAAGTTAGATGTGAACCTGGCCTAACTAGTTCCCCTTTCAGACCTTGTGGTCTATAGGGCAGATAATGTAAAGTTCATCTGTTTTTGTGGCCTACGGTTAACGAGGGTGTCATGTAGCCAGCACAAAGACCAACAGCCTTTACTTTTCACCAACTAATATCAGGTACCCATTGGAGCTGGTTGGACTCAGAGGCGCCTAAGAATTCCGAAGTTGAAAATCTCAGTCTTCCCCAGGATTCGAACCCGGAGCCCCCAGTTTGGAAGCCAAGCCCTTTACCGCTCAGCTACCGCGCCTCCCCTGGCCTAATTGAAGTCTTATAATTGATGTCATTGTTTTGAGATTCCGTGTAGCTTGTATTAAAAATAATCCACGAAAATGAAGTTTACAAGATTACTATTTGTTTTGATATAGGTCTAACTTATAATGCATACTAATTAGCTTTTTCTCTTTAAAAAACTGCTTGCATAACTGATTTTAAAAATTAGATTTTTCGCTTTCAGAAAAAAAAAGTAGCCGTTGCATCAGAACTTTGAATGGTCTAAAATATTGTGATGTCGGATTTTCAATATCTTTTCTAGTTTACGAGATCTAAACGGGACGGACAGACAGACATTTCGCACAAAACTAATAGCGTCTTTTCCCCTTTCGGGGGCCGCTAAAAATGAAACGATAATAGACTAAAAATTGATGCAATTATTTGTTGACATTAACATTGGTTTATTTAATGACTGTATGGTATCTCCAGCTATACATACCAAACACTTGCTTATGATAAGTAAAAATATAATACATGTACATGTTTCTCAAAACACTTTAAGTTAAGTATACATAGACACCATTGTTATTTGCCTAAGTCGCTGGAATTCAAGGGTTCATTTAAAAAAAGCTACGTGCTTATTAAATTATCGTCAAATGATATCTCGCGCCAAAATGTCCCGTCGCCAAAACGGCTCGCGCCAAAACGTCACGTACCGCCCATAGTTCTTAGTTTGTTGAACCGTTGGGTGTTCCACACATGATCTGTCGACTGTCTTTCTCCATTCCTCTGTATGGGTTGAGTTTAGCTAAAATAAAAAATAAAATCTTTAGGAGGTTGGAGTAACAGTTTTTTTTTAACAGCTTTAAAAACACGAATGCCAGTTTATGTGAAATATCTGCATGTATGCGTTTGTGTGCTAGAACTAAAAAGTATCTGCATGTATGAGTCTGTGTGCTAGAACTAAAAGTATCTCCAAGTATGAGTCTGTGTGATAGAACTAAAAAGTATCTCCAAGTATGAGTCTGTGTGCTAGAACTAAAAAGATATTTAGGATTGCAGAATAGGCCATAACATTAAACATCAGCGTGAAAGCTGGACATTTTAACAACGGAGGACACGACCACAAAAGAGGTGGACGTGTTCTCCATTAGCCGGACGTCTGGTAAAAAGTAAAGAAAGTAAAGTTTAGTAAAGTTCCCCTTTCAGGCCTTGCGATCTATAGGGCAGATGATGTTAAGGTCATCTGCTTCTTTGGACAACAGTTAACGAGAGTGTCATGTGGCCAGCAAAACGACCAACCGCCTAAATCGCCCAACTAAATTCAGGCACCCATTACAGTTGGGTAGGCATCATACAGATTCCGAAATTCGAAATCCCAGTCTTTACCGAGATTCAAACATAGGACCCAGGTTCGTAAGCCAAGCGCTTTAACCACTCACCCACCGCGCCACCCGGACGTCTGATGACAGTAGCATAATTACATGCCGCAACCAAAATAACGTGATCTTACGCAGATAGTATCCCGATAATGTGTGACTTCCTGTTTAAAGGAACGGCAACCTGCTAAGTGTCTAGCACGTAGTTTTGATTGGATGCAATCTCAATTTTCTAATGCCATAGCGCACGATTTAATATGACGTCAAGGATTTGACAACTGCTTTAAAAAGTGCGCGCCAAAATTGTTAGCTTTGAAATGAGCTTCTATCAGTCAAGCAATATATTGACTTGAACTGCTGGCAACTTATGAACTTTTATTACCCCCACCCCCTTCCCTACACCTACACACAAGCTGAACTACATAGCATAAAAAGCTTTATTCTATACATGTCAAATATAAAAATTAGACTCAGACATTAGCACGAAAATGAACATTGCAGATTTTCACGAATGGAGGCAAATCCAGAAATAGCAGGCAATTCTTATCTTCTTCTTATACAATACAGACGTTACTTCAAAAAAGAAGATGATTACGTCCTACGCGTCATGCATTTAGTCATGCATATTAACCAATGACTTAAATTCTGCCAAGTCGCTGGTTTTTCTGGCTAGCTCAGGCAACCCATTCCATGCTCTAATAGCACTAGGGAAGAAGGAGTATTTGTACAAATTTGTCCTAGCATAGGGGACAAGGAATGTGCCTTTATTTTTGTGTCTTTCAGAGTATTTTTATTAAGTTTTGATTTTGTATTTGAAGATTATGTTTCAGTGTTTTATGTATAATTGCTACTTTACTTTTGAGTCTTCTGTCCTGAAGGCTTTATAAATTTAGTGATTTTACTAATGGTGTTACTCTAGTCAAATGTGAATATTCGTTTGTTATGAATCTCAGTGCTCTATTTTGTGTCTGTTCCAGTTTCTTAATGTTTTCTTGAGTTGAGGGGTCCCAAACGGAGGATGCATATTCTATTATTGGCCTAACCAAGGTTAAATAACATTTTAGTTTTATGTTCTTATTTGATTTATAGAAATTTCTTTTAATAAATCCTAATGCTTTGTTGGATTTTTTTTTTATAGTTTCATCAATATGTGGATTCCATGACAGTTTTTCATTTATTATAACACCTAGGTATTTTGCGTTTTTAGTCTGTGTTACTTGTTTGCCATGAATAAGATAAGTGGAATTAATTTGTTTTAGTTTTTTTGTTACTCTTAACAACTGACATTTTTCTGGGTGTATCCTGTGTATGATGTATTTATTGGCAATAAATTTTAATAAAACATAAACAATTTTTGTGGACTTTTCAGCTCTGAAGAAAGAAAGTTCTTATTACTTTCGATTATATCACAAACTATTTTTATTATTAAGGTAGCTATAGTGATCTTTCAATATGACGCCCTTGATATTTTAAAATTTGTTAAATAATTGTAAAAAATCTCACAACATTCATCTTTTCATTTTTATCTCCACAGTATTTCTTTCTCTCGCTTTTTCTTTTTTTTCTTTATTACTCAATTGTACTATTTAAAGAAAGGAAAAAATTAAATTAACAGTGTAAACAAAGAAAAAGTCCACTGTGATTAACTTAGTGAGGTGCTGAATTTGGTAAGAAATAAGGCTTTTGTGGATGTGTGTGACTTCTAAGATATCCTACACTTCTATACCGTTGGGATGATTTATAGTTTCGAGTGTGTTTTGAATAATTATACAATCAAAAAAAAATTGATTGTGACAGTTTAGCAGTTTCAAATTTGTCGACATTGTGTATGTGTGTATGTTAAGAGTACCAGGTATCTAGAATACTTGCCTTTGGCAAGAGAATTAATTTAATGTTGTGTATTACGTGTATTAAGCCAGTGAATTATTAAAAGTCACTGTACTGGTTTTGAAACGTTGACGTTGTTTATTGTTATCTAATGTGTTTTTTTGGTAAAGGTACCAGACCTAGCGATCAATGGCAGCAGATGTTTCTATGGCCGAAGGTTAATTAGGGTGTCATGTGGTCAGCGCATTTATTTCGCCAACGTAAGTACCCATTAGAGTTGGTTGGACTCAGGGGCGCCCTAAGCGTCAGAATTTTAAAAAATCCTAGCCTTCACCGATACTCGAACCCGGGACGCCTAAGTTTGGAAGCAAAGCGCTTCACAGCTCGTTAACCACGCCCCACATCTTGTATTTCAGCACTAACAAAATTGGTTACTCAATATTATGGGTTTTCATAACATTGACTTTGATATAATTTTTTTAAAATCTTGCATCAACTCACTCGGTCTGTCTGTCTGTCTGTCTCGTACAAATCTTGTACACGTTATTTCTCACACTTCCTATTCTCGGATCAAGTTGAAACTTTGCATTCATTGTTGATGTCAAATATGAATCAATACAAAATTTAACAATTAGTTAATTAATTAGTGGTAATTAATATTAGTGTTTTTAATATAATAGCGGGATTAATCTGTCATGGTGTCGTTCTTTCTCATCTATAAGCTTTGTTTGCTTGTTTTTTTTTTCTTCAATTCAAATTTGAAAAGTCACGTGATATCGCAGTTATCAACAAAATTTATGAATAACAATTTAACAAGACTCTAGGACCTAGTGCATATCCACCCATCCCCCCCTCCACTTCCTGTTAAGTTCTTAAATCAAAAACCCTGGAACGACAACCCACGTTCAGACGGCACCCACGCCAGCTCACGATCACACATCAAATGCTCTCTACTCACCCCATTAAATGTCCAGGCTGTTGCTTGCGGGGTCCTTTAATGACGCCGCCTGGTTCGCCCCCAGTCTAACGACATGCGCCTGGCGGTGCCCTCCCGGGTCCCTGCTTAGTCTTCTGCCCCTGTGAGCGTAATTTAAAATGGCTCCTAGAGAAATTACCCAGACCCTACTACTGCTTGTAGTTACGGTTCTTTATCTTTCAATTATCTTTCAATTAAAAGTTTCTTTTTTTTTTTTTTCGATAAACAATATATAACAAGCAAAATAAAATAAAAAAATAATAAATAAAAAAACAAAGCTTATATTAAGTGTATCAATTAGTTTGGATAAGTCATGTTATTAAATTTGTAATAAATTTAGAATAACCAAAAAAAAAATATCTGTGCGATTAGAAATATTTTATTTTTACCAATAGTTTTTGTTTAGCGCATTTTCATGACTTATGCGTTTTCAATGCACTATGATCACTTGTCTGGACCGGTCGGATAGGGGTAGGGAGAAAACGAACAGGGTATCTGGGTTGTGACGTAATTTTTTTTTTTTAATGGGAACGACCTGAATTTGAACTTGTTAGCTCAAGCCTCCTCAAGCTTCTCAAGCTAACGCGGTAACCACTCTGCTAGCGAAGAGTCTATGAACATGGAATATTGTTTAGCTGTCTATTGTTTCTATTTCATGTTTTTGTTCAGTTAGACGACAAGCGAATATAAAGGGGGCTAATTCAGCTTATACCACCTCTTCAATCAAGTACTATTTCTTTTCCTTGTTTGAGATGCCGATCAAAATAATTAATTACCAATAGTTAATTAACTAATTGTTTTGTTTTTTTTTAAATTGATTATTGTGTTGTCAGGTAAAAGAAATAACCAATAATTAATTGACTAGTTGTTGTTGTTTTTTTATTGATTCATGATTTGTTGGGTACAATAAATAATTGTTTAAAGTATCAACTTGATCCGAATTTGAGTGTCGGAGAAATAACATGTACAAACTTTTGGCTAGACAGGCTGTAATTAAACAACAAATGCTAGTAGACCAATAACATGGCTTTATTCGACAAAATTAGCCTACAGTAAAAAGTGAATGAAACCAGCACATCTCGCATAACACTGATGCAGTACTATACACACATACACTGGACATGACCTTCTGACACGCTAGACGCACGCCGAAAATCAACTCAGTTACACTACACAGACAGACAGACAGACATAGTGAGTTGATATAAGCTTTGTAGAAATAAATATTTTTAATTTCCAAATTATAAACCTAGTTACTGCACAACGTTAACCGAGACACAATGACCCCCACCCTCACCATCTCTCTCTCACTATCAAAGTCTCTCTTTTAAGTCTCCAATTTTATGCATTTTATTTAATTGCTTGATGGCTTCTATAAATGGTCTAAGAACAAACAAACACACAATTAAACATTACACTCTATCCAGAAGAAATGAAGGAACTAAAAGTGAATAAAATAAATGAGAAATGGACACGCTCTCAGCCGAATCACAAGAAAGATGATGCCTATGATACATCAACGCCTAATCTTTCGACTCAGGACCGGACACAACAGAAAGAGACAACATATGTACCGAAAGCTCAAAATTGGAACCAGTGAAATCTGACCATTTGATGTGTCACCAAAGAATGCTGACCATGTCCTTCAAAACTGCACTCTTTACCAACAGGCCAGAACAAGACACTGGCCCCAAAACAGGCCAATAGAAAGAAAACTCTATGGAGAGCTCCCTGATATGGAAACCACTGCGCAGTTCATCTCATATACTGGTCTAGTCCTCTGAACACTCCAACATAAAACTGAGAACGAGGAAGAAGAAAAAGATTATGGTCTAACTTGTAGTCTTATGTTGTCATCGTTCTATCAGTCGTCTATCTTGTGACTCTCCTTCAGAGTCTTTTGTTTTGAAGTTGTCAAAAACTCATTTCACGAGACGCAGCTACTTAAGCCCTGGGGGAAAAAAACAGTGCTGGTGTAGAAGGTGTAAGGGTGTGTGTGTGAAAAAGTAATGGCTATCACTGCCTTAGTGGCTACATAAAAAGGCGGGATGGGGGTATTAAGGGATCATCTGACTAGGACAAGGTCAGATGTATGTAATTTCGTTATTTAGAGTTGGTAAAAAAAAAAAAAAAAAAAGACTTTTAAAAGTACTTAAACAATGAAGTAAGGCAAAGTCAAAACCAGAGGGTCATAGCGTCATATACTCACCGCCTGCACTCTCTGTTTTAAGGCCTGACTCACGATCTTCAAACACTGCACCCGCGGGGGCCATCTGGTGAGTAGCGAGTTCATTCATCGCCCTGGATTATTCCTAAAGGCTAGGAAAGCGGGAGTGGGGAGGGGTGGCAGGGGAGAATGGAGTCAACAAGTCTGAGGGTAACGTTTTGACGAACAGTTAATTCGGCCGGTGGGTGATTTGATGATGTAAACATGAACAAAGAGCGAGGCGAAGGAGTCGGATAGGCTTTGTGTCAAACTCTAATAAGATACACTCTGCCGACCCTATCTTATTATGCTTGTAAAGATAATTTCGTTACGCTAATTAAAGTAGATCGGTCATGGATTTAAAAAAAAAAAAGAAAAGCAGGAATTTCTTTAAACAGGGTTCGCAATTTAAGGATGGTGCTAGAGATCAATTGAAATTTTAAAAAAAACACTTTTTTCAAGTGCTTTAGTTTATCTGAGTTTAATAATCATTGATCTATCTGCTGCTTGCCAGAAGTTCGGCTTAAACATCAGTCAAAGCAAGACTAAGATACTTGTCCAAAACACAAACACTGCACCTCAAGTAAGCATTAATGGCCAACCACTAGGAATTGTTGATCACTTTTGTTACCTTGGCTCCATCATATCCAACAACACTCTACTGGATAAAGACATAAACAACAGGATAGCCAAGGCGATGGCCACCATGTCACGGCTGCAGAAAAGAGTCTGGGACAACATATTGCTGACTAACAGTACTAAAGCCCTAGTCTACCGGACCTGTGTGTTGAGCACCTTGCTGTACGGAAGTGAAACATGGTCAACCTACTCATGGCAGGAAAAAAAGCTGAATGTTTTCCACCTCCGATGGGTAAGACGGATCTTTAAAATAAGGTGGCAAGATAAGATAACCAATGAGGAAGTGCTACAAAGAGCAGGGTGCCAGGACATCCGCTCTGTTTTCAGCAGCAGACGCCTTGGCTGGCTTGGCCACGTTCGTAGAATGCCAGTAGGTCGACTTCCACAGGACATCCTATATGGCGATCTAATAGAAGGCAGGAGAGCCGCTGGTCGCCCACTTTACGTTATACGGATGTATGCAAACGTGACATGAAGCTCTTCAAAATCGACACTAGCAACTGGGAAGAGGTGGCACTGGACAGATCCACATGGAGAGAGAGCATAAAGGAAGGGTCAAAGATTGCAGATGTCATACATAACAGAAGCAGAAAGAAGGGTGATTATGCAACGTCGCCTGGTGATCACATATGCCCAACCTGCTGTGTATCAAGGATTGGCCTCTTTAGTCACACAAGAAGTTGCAAAGGGAAAAGATCGTCTCTCGAGACGTAAAATGTCACAATCAATAATCATTGATACAAATTGTAATATCAAACTGATAATGAGAAATTGTACATTTAATATAGGTGTTTCATTTATTGAAATTTTCTTTTGATTAATCGATCCGTTTCTGTTTCTCTGTCTGCATGTCTCTCTCTCTCTCTCTCTCTCGAAGGTGTATAAAAAAAAAAGACAATTTAAATAAAATGAGAAACTAATATAAAACAAATTACCGATACTGTGTCACTGTGTCCACCCCGCTTTCTCTTCTTTATACAAAACTTAGATCAACTCACTCTGTCTATTTATCTGGTACAAATGTTTGTACAAGTTATTTACAGCATTGCAGAGACACCACGTGAATCATTTAAAAGATTAACCAATTAGTCAATCAATTTTGATATTTGATATTTTGGGTATTTGGCACATCGGCACATTTTTGGCAATGCCGCGCCCCGTTAGTCAATTAATCACAGGTAATTATTTTGTTTGATATCAAGAAGGGAAATTAATCTTTTATTATTCACAGATGCAGCAAAATATTTTGGGTTTTATCCCCTATATTAAAAAAGAATTAAACACGTTTTTTTTTCTACAGCTATTCTCGCATCAAGTTCAAACTTGAAACAATTATTTATTGTACACAACAAAACATGAATCAATAAAACAAAAACAAAAAAAACAAAACAAAAAAACAACTAGTAAATTAGCCTAATTATTGGTAACAAATTGATTTTTCAAATATGGAATAATGGAAATAATTTATACATTATTGAGATATATAGTTGTAAGTGTGGAGTTCTTTCCCTTACATAAGCTTTGTTTTTTTTTTTAAGGATTTAAAAAAAAATTTTGCTTATTTTTAAATGAAGTAAATTCTTTAATTAATCTGGACCTAAAACGAAAGACTGCTTGGGGAAAAAAAGCGTCAAAGAAAAAACAATGTTTAAAGACGAAATCAATATGGACAGAAGGGAAAAGTCCTGCTCCATAGAATCCTATAACAATTTATATAGGATGTTACCTGCTTCAACCAATCGATGCTCAGTTTTTTTTTTTTACATCTCTGTCAATGTCAAGGTCCTTTGGTACACCGGCGGACACTTACACGCAGTGACACCCACGTTTTGAGCTATTTTTCCACACCAATCTTGCGTCAGTTCTTGACGAAAGCTGTCTGCACCGACACTCGTTTGGGTCAGGAGAATAAAAGTATGGGGGAAAACATTATCTTTGCTTCTCTCGTTCTGTTTTACTATGGGCTTATTGGTTCTACTGAGAAATACCCAGGACGGTGGAAGAGATGGTGGCTTTTTTTTTTTTTTTTTTTTTTTTTTTTTCAACAGCAAAGGGAGGTAATCATGTATTTAAGTATAAATTGAATTCTTATATTTCTGTTGGATACGTAGTGACGATATAAAACATTTTATATATTTTAAATATTGATTTAAGAAGTAGATAAATTATAAATAAGACATCTTTTACAATCCATCATATATTTATTTATATTTGTATCCTCTTATAAAATGATACCACTTTAAGGACAGCAAAAGAAGTTACAAACAAAATTTACCAGAAATTACATAGAGTTACCTCCATCCACATGTCATGCTTAATATATCTACACATAACAAACCGACTAACTACGCTCAGTTCGGCGGACAACATGGGCCTAAAGGGGCTCACTATGCTCAGTCCAGCGGCCAAGTTGGGCCCAAAGGGGCTCCTGTCAATGAACAAAAAATGTGTGGACTAAGACTTTGAATGTAAATATTTTGCTCTTAAATTATATTTCTGGTATTTTTATCAATCGAAAAAAAACAACACAAAAACTACGGGAGGTAAATCCTTTAGCCGTAGTGTTAAAGGAAGGTAACTCTTAAATTGTTAGTAATTACATTTAATTCTAACGTGTTCTAAGTTCCAATGTTAATAATAATAGCAATAACGACAATTTTGTAAACAATGGGAAAGTACTCTAGTTGAAAAAAAATGTTTGTTTTAGTTTAATTGTTATTGTTTTGTTTATTATTACCGTATGTTTTTACTGATTGAGATTCATGAATTAATATTATGAGAAGACAGTACATAAAATCTTCTTTACTTACCGCAATGGAATTATCGTAGACAAATATCCGCAGCATATCACTGTAGTTCCTAAATTCAGTGACCTAACTCTGAAAAATCATCTTAAGGATTTATCCTTTGGTCAACAAATATTTCAATCTTACATGACCACTGTCTATTATCCAGGCGACAATGGAACAATCTGAGGGTAAGGCATTCAGGCAATCAGAAAAATTGTCATACAGGAAGAAATAAAAATAGAGACAAAATCTAAAAAGAAGTCATTAACATTTCTGCAGGAGCCTAATGTTTGAAAATTTAAGTCCAAAATATAGGCAAAAAAGAAAAAAAAGTGAAAAGGATTTCCTTGGATGTAAAAAGCTTGACAAATGTCAAAACAAAAAAAAAACTAAACTGAGGTATCCAAAAACCACTTAAAAATATATATACGCAAAATATTAAATGTACACTTATGTGATGCTAGATCATTATACTTATTCAAAAACAAGCCTTCAAAAGGAGTCACATTTTTAGAAAGCATTAATAGCATAATAATTCTTTCTGTAGCATCCCAATTCCATGGCTAATGTTTATTGGTAGGAATTGACAAATGTTTATAATGAGCGAAGCTTCAGCTTAGCTCTTTGAAAAGCTGTAGTAGTTTTTTTTTGTTTTTTTTTTAAATTTTGTTATAATGGTTCTTTTGGGGGTTGAGTTGGGAGCCCACTTATCTAAGACATTCTTTATAGGATTGTGCAGGTTGTAGATTAGTATACAAATTATATATATAGTTCGTCCATCGTGGTTCGATGATGACCACTTTGTCATCCAGGGGGGGCTGAGGGCTTTGCACTGGGGTTTTATGCCTCTTCATGTGGCTGGTGAGTCATATGTGAGCCTGGTATGTTCGGCTGCACACTGGGCAGGTTATTCCAGCTGGAGCTAGACTAGTGTCGTGGGCCTTGCTTTTCTTCTCTGGCGTTTTTCTTCTGCCAGCGTGGTTCTCTTTTACTCAGCAGCATGTGCGCCAGTTTTCACGCCATGATGCTCTGTCATGTGTCTCTCTCCCAGAGCAAATTATATATCTATAACCAATGCTTTATAAACAGTTTTGGACGTTGGCTACGTAAGTAGAGAGGAGGACCCTAGCAATGGAATTGAGATGCTACAGATAGATCCTAGGTATCACATTCAAAGACCGCATCACAAACATAGAGATATGAGACAGGGTTATGACAGCGATTGGACCCCTTGCAGGGCCGGTCCTAACTATTGCGGGCCCTATGCAAAACGGAATGCCGGGCGCAGTCTGGGCGGGGATAAGCATAATGTCAAAATTAAGATTTTTTTAGTTTGATTAAAGAAAAGCTGACAATGCCTTTTTTTCTTTTTATCGAGTGTGGGATTAGCCCCTCAAAATGAAAATTTCATTCATGAACAGAAGATTTTTATGATTTTTCAAGAGATTTCCAAAACTTTTTCGTATATTTTGTAATTACAGGAAATTTACAGGAGGTCCTAGAAAATGAGGAGGCCGTGGAAACCCCGTGAGTATGATAAGTCATAATAGTTTATTTTAATAATTTACAATTAGAATTAGCGCGGGCCTATGAAAGTGATGGCCCTCTGTGGCCGCATAGGCCGCCCTGACCCTTACGACGACGTGATAACAGCATGGCTGGTCTTAGTTAATTGGAGGCTCTAGGCGAAGTGAATTAGGTGGCCCTAAATGAAATAGAAAATTTAAAAACAGCGAAAAAATAAGGTTACGCTATTTAAAACCTAGTCAGGCTAGTGTACTCAACAATAAAACTGGGCATAAGTTTAGCTAATTCTTCTCTAAGAAAAATTGTCATTAGTCCTTTGCTGGTCCCCACAAATTGGAGGTCATAGGCAATTGACTACTTTGCCCATGCCTAAGGTCGGCCCACATAATAGTGTGCGGGTTAGACCAGTATGTTTTTTTTTTTTTTCGTAAGGGGAAGAACAAAGTAACAACTCTATGGTAGGGAGGGCGGAAAATTATCACGTCCTCCGAAGATAAACCATTTAATGTACACCGCGAAATGTGGTCGGATTTATGGGATAGCAGAAGCAGACGAAAAGATTTCTTGTTGAGAGAACATGGTCTCTGTGTGTGTTTGTTAGGATTAGTGGGTGAGTTGAAGGGGAGGGAGGGGAGTGGAATGGGAAAAAAAAAGGAGGGGAATGAAAGAAAAAAAAAGCTCTTCTCGTGGGGGTGCACTTGTTCCATGCAGCGCAGAATTTAATGGCGCCTTAAACGTCACATTTCATAGACCTCACGCCCCATGACGTCACGTCCAAACGACACCAACAAATCAGATAAGGGCTAGAGGGAGAGAAATTTCGGAGATTTCCGTACTGACATGCCACAGATCTGCTGTTTGTAATTGTGATCCACCGTACTCTACCCCCTTCAATAAATAGGAAGTGCTAGGGGGGAATAAATACACATATGTTAATTGGACAATCAAATAACAAACAACAAAACAACAAGAGGAAGCGAGAATTGAGAAATCCTTTAGATTTATTCAGTACTAGCTATATTTGTATCCGTCGTTGCTCGGGTTATTTCATTCTGTTTTTGTTTTGTTATGCAATAAAAGGCATCTATATAGTTTAAATAGTTAAAATCTATGTTAAGATTGACCTTAATCTGGTAAACTCTCTTCTTGTAGGGCTACTTTATCTACCCGAAGATTGCCGCTATTATCTAAGGAACGTTCATGCCAAATCTAATTAAGATTGGTCAATTGGGTTTGATGTCTATAAAGGACATATATAGGCCTACACATATTCTCCTTACACTCAATTTTATATATTAGATTAGGTAGAAAGCTCTATATATGTATAAATGATAGTTCGTTTTATCCAAATCATTTCTGGTGGCAAGAAAATATTTACACAATATTATAAAATGATAATAGAAACGAATACAAAGACTAGACTTTTAGAGTTCAAATTTAATATTGTTGTTTATTACGACGTCATCTTGGGCAAAAACAAAAGGCAAAAAAGATAGGGGGCATTGCTAGCCTAAGCAAAAGGACTTAATCCAGGGGTCTCAAACACGTGGCCCGCGAAACACTTTTGAGTGGCCCGCGGCCACGTCGGCGAATTCGAAAAAAAAATTAGATAAAATTTACAATGACCACATATAAGCCGTGAAATGATGTACAACTGCATAAATCAGTAAATGAGGTGTGTCTACTGCAAGCGAAGATTCTGTGAAAGCAAGCTTTGTTGTTAGCGAGATGATAGCAAAGGCATCACGACCATTCACTGAAGGCCAGTTTTTAAAAGAGTGTATGCTACAGGCGTGTGAAATTATCTGCCCCGAGAAAAAGAAACTCTTCGAAGGCATAAGTTTGTATGCGAACACAGTTGCAAGCTGGATCACCGAGTCAGCGACAAATGTTCAACAGCAGCTGATTGCCGCTGCAAAAGACTTATTCCATTGCACTGGACGAGTCTACTGGTGTAACAGACACCGCATACTGTGCCGAATTCATTCGTGGGGTCGACGAAAACTTGAACATTGTTGAAGAGCTGTTGGACTTACTACCCATGAAAGGAACGACGACTGGACGCGACGTGTTTTCAAGAACTGGAAGCTTGTATTGACAGGTGTAAACTACCGTGGGAAAAACTTTTTTAGTGGCTACAGACGGTGCACCAGCAATGTGTTCAGAGAAGGTTGGTGTTGTTGGATTAATGGTAGAGAAACGGTATCAGCTCAACTTGGCGGGACATTTTGCAGCCATACACTGCAGTCTGCACCAAGAAGCACTCTGTGGCAAAAGTCTACAAATAAAGAACGTGAAGGATGTTGTCGTGAAGACGGTGAACTTCATACGTGCACGGGGTCTCAACCACAGACAGTTTGTGTCATTTCTAGCTGATTTAGAAACGGAAGTCAGATGGTTGAGTCGTGGAAAAGTGCTGCAGAGATTTTTTGAACTGAGACGGGAAATAGCAGCTCGGCTCAGTGACCCAATGTTTTGTCGGATCTTGCTTTTCTTACTGGCATCACGCAACATCTCAATGCACTCAATTCACAACTACAGGGCACAAAGCAGCTGATTACCGTGATGTTTGACAGCATCAAATCATTCAGATGCAATCTGACTTTGTGGGCCACTCAGCTGGCATATGGAAACCTGGCTCATTTGTCTTTTCTACAGAGCATTACGGTTGAACCACAGCGCCTGAAAGACTACGTAGACATCCTCTCCAGACTACTGGAAGATTTTGAACACCGCTTTCAGCAATTCACTGCTCTCGAAACACATTTTTTCCTTGTTGCCACTCCGTTCGCAGTTAACATAAAAAAAAGTTCCAGAGGAAGTCCTGCAGTGTGACACTGTTCTGAAGCAAAAATACGCTGATGTTGGTGTTCCAGATTTGTACCAGTTTCTTCCCAGAGAGAAGTTTCCAAACTTATTCTGCACCGATGCTAGAATTCTAGCGATGTTTGGGAGTACGTACGTTTGCGAACAGTTTTTTTTTTCAGAATGAAGATTAACAAAACAACATTACGATCAAGACTGACTCATGAGCATCTAAGAGCAACCTTGCGGCTTGCCACTACACGCGACTTAAGGCCTAACGTCGATGGTCTGGTCTCTGCCAAACGCTCTCAGTTGAGTGGACAGAAACATGAGTGACGAGCCATCTGCAGTAGGCCTAGTAATTATAGTTGTTGTTTTTTTCTGAAGAACTACAGTTTCTGCTTTTTTATTAGTGACAGAGACAACGTCAACTTATTTTAGTAAACTAAACTGCCTGTGCATGTAATAAACTACACTAAATGTAATTAATAATTATAAAAACTTTATTTTAGCATTTTACTGCAGTGACAGTAGTGTTCGTAAAAAAAAATTTCTCTTTTTGTGGTGTGGCTCGCTGAATGGTTGTTACTTTCCACTGTGGCCCACATGCTGATATGAGTTTGAGACCCCTGACTTAATCCTTGTCATACCAATCAACTCTATTTTAGTTTAGAAAACATCCACATCAGAGCAGAGTCTAAATGAGACAGCATTTTTTTTTGTAAGATAAAAAAGAGAGTGATTCTAGAACTGGTGACCTACGGAATGGTATTGTCCCTGGTCGAAAAAAGACCATCTGAAAGAAACTAGGGAGTTAAAGACCACTCCACGGCTCATTGCAACCATGGCTACGGTACGGCAGGTCATTTGATCTGTCCCGTTCCTTTAAATAAAAGTTGTGAAGAACTTTGGGACAATGACAAGAGAGACAATAACTAGATACATATTCAGCTTACCATGTTGTCTGTATCTTGATGAAACGGTGATCAAATTTTGAGTAATATATTTTCGTAAGAAAGCTACGTATTTATGAACAATACGGGCGATGACTTGACTTACTCCTGTAAACTTTCCCCGAACTCGGTTCCGAGCAGCTTTCTTCATCTGATCCAATATCGTTCCAGTACCTTAAGATTCGCTGCTTGGGCCTGCCCATTTTCTACTTTCTTTGTGACGTTGGTACTTTGTTTTCGCATGGGTTGTCCTATCCAGCTCCAAAGTACAGATTTTCACGACTCAAACTTAAAATCAGTCGTCTGCTCTTTGTTTACACTTTTTTTTTATCGGCCCCCGAAAGGGGAAATGATGCTATTAGTCTCGTGTGAAATGTCTGTCCCTCCGTCAGTCCCGTTTAGATTTTGTAAACTAGAAAAGATATTGAAAATCCGACATCATAATATTTTAGACGATTCAATGTTTTGATGTTACGGCTACTTTTTTCTTTTCTGAAAGCAAAAAATCTTAATTTTTAAAATCACTTATGCAAGCAGGGTTTTCATAAAAATACACCACTTTTACAACTATTCACTATTAATAGTAACAAACACTGGAGGCACTTTAGTAGTGGAACAGTCCGCTGTTCATATTTTAGACTTATTTGTGCAAATGGTTTTAGATTTTTTTGTCAAATTTTTTTTTTTTTTTTTTTTACATTTGTATTGTTAAGTTAAGTAAGTTCTGTTATACTAACTACAACATTTACATGCACAAAAATATGTACTTTTTTTTTAAAGAGAAAAAATCTATTTAGTATGCATATAAGTTGGACATAATTTGAAACAACAATTAATAAGTATTTCATATTATCGCGTGAACTGCAGATCTACACCACAAAACACAAACACTGAACTACAGGAAAAATTTTTTAACTAAGAATTTTTTTACTTGAGGATTTGAATAAGAGATTGACCCTTTACAAAACAATTAAATCAATTAGATATTCATTATAAGACTTCAGTTAGGTCAGGTTCACATCTAAATTCACATTCACTTTCAACTATCCTTTGGTCTGCTGAACCGCTGGGGCACCACACAAGACCTGTCAACCTTCTTTCTCTATTCTTTTTTCATTCTGATGTTCTTTGTGAAAATTTTGAAACCTGCCTTTTTTTCCTGTTTGGGTGGATCACTTTGGGGGCCGATTTTGAGTTTATGTTTCCACACAAACTGTCTTTGTAACCTTGTTTAAGATCACCTTCGCGTTCTTTAAGCAATGAAATATAATAACATAGAAAAGGAAGAGAAAGAGATATGATGAAATGTGTAGGTGATACAAGCAAATATTAGGAGAAACGTTACAAACTAAACAGAGGAAGATTGAGAAAGATTTTGAAATAAAAAGAAAAATAAACGTCAAAGGTCTCATACTGAAATATAATTATTGCCAACTAAAAAAAAATACAAATTACTTTGAAATACTTCGCTTAGCAACACACCGGATACACCAAAATGCTTGCTATTTATGGATTAGCCTAATGTGTGAACATTTGAGAAAAAAATATATAACCTGGGTCTTGGAACATTTCTGAAACGTAAATCCATGCAGGTCCTCTCAATCTTTTGAGCCCACAGTGTCAGATCCAGCTACAGCAGCGACAGTAAAATAAGTTATAAAAATAATAAAATGAAAAGCATGAACGGATCAGTCTCCTTCAGTCTGTCCACGATTTTATATTAGAAAACTGACATGAGATATGACCGATTTTTTTTTTTTTTCCATTTCAAAAGAAGTTTTTTTTTTATTCTACACTATTACTAGAAATAAAAAAAAAATAAAAATTTCAAAAACTAAAAAAAAAACAAACAAACAAACAAATACAAAAACTAGTTCAAAACTTTTATTGAATGTAATAAGAACATTGTATAGAGTACATTGGGCAAAGAATGAATGACTATTAAAATTGTTTCTCAAAGCTGTCTCCATCAAACATGCTGTACATCCTTACACACTTAAATATCAGTAAACAATAAAAATTTAAAAAAAGGCCGTTTAATGGATAAATTCAGATTTCAAACAAAAAAACAAATGGCAACTATGAAAACATGAACTTATCACAATGAATTCAATAAGACTGCAAAAAACACATGTCAAAATTCTAAAATATTTAAAAAAATACAACAAAAACAATAAAGAAATGGAAAATATGTTTGAAATAAACATGCGATCATTTCTCAGGTCTTAGGCCTACAAAAAATGTATTTTAAAGATAATGACCCTATAAAAACATTTTTGTAATAGTGTAAGTTGAAGTAAAAATCACATTCAGAATGACTGTAATACTCAACACAAAACAACGTAGAAAAAATATTTACTTTGGTCAAATATAAATTTCATTTACGAGCATAATATTATACAGAATGAGCAGCATCTATATACATTAAGCGTCCATGGCAACCGTGTAACCGGAAGTGGGCTAAATTTTTTTGCTTGCTTACAGTATGATGAGTTTTTTTTTTTGTTTCTTGTCATTATTATAATCACGGTACAAAAAAAATTAGGTGTATAGTAAAGTAAGTAAAGTTCCCTTTCAGACCTTGTGATCTATGGGGCAGATGATGTAAAGGTCATCTGTTTCTGTGGTCCACGGTTAATGAGGGTATATGTGGCCAGCACAAAGACCAAACACCTTTACTTTTCCCCAACTAATATCATGCAAGGTCGGTGACAAGAAAGACAACGCATTGCCAACTCACTAGTGAGAAAGACAAAGCCCTGCCAACTCAGTGACAGGAAAGTCAATGTCATGTCAATGGACTGGTGACAACGACAGTGTTCTGCCTCATCATTCATCAGCTCGAAGACTCGAATTAGGTTTTGAGGACTTTGGTACTGCTTTATAGTAATTGCAACACAAGCATAAACAACAAACATACACACATAGACGACTGTCTAAAAGGCCGTGTCACTACGACGTCACATCCCCCACAATGCCACTTGAGCTCTCCATCTTGTGTACAGCATTTTTTGAATGAAAGACTTGGTTGCTTGACATATCCAAGCGCTGCAGACCTAAATCAAGGGCCTTAATCATAGAGAGAAGTTCATAAGCCTGTTAGAGAACGAGGAGTAAAAGAAAAAAAAAGAAATTCACTAAACATCTTTTATCTAATTAGTTTACAAATGTGCTAATATAGGTCACGTTGGCGTTATTTAGGCCATCTTTCCCTTTAATAAGCTGCTATCTCGATGCTTGCCGAAAATATAATAATGAATACTTCATAATCCAATATTAAACAAGCTAATTATAAAGAATCCTTGACCATTCCCCCGTACAGACTATAAATTTATTGAATATTTTGAAACAATATTGACATTAATTTTTAATGCATCTAGACTAACAATAAGAAATGTGTGTGATTGGGAAATATTTTTAGGAGTAGTTTTTGTTTAGCGCAACTCTCGTGCTTATAGCAGGCTCAGTCCAATCACTTGTAGACCAGCATTGGATGGGGAGAGGGAATAAAAGGTTCTAACCTTTTTAAACATAATTAACAAACAAAAAAAGTGGTTCGCGTCTAAATTCTAATATCAAGCCTCCATGATGGAAGGACGACGTGTTTCGCCACTGAGCTATTCAAGTACTTATAAAAGTAGAAGGTTTTATTAGTCTATTGTTAGTTATGAGAAACGACTCAACTCTGTACACAAAGTCTATCTACCCATAGCTAAGTTCATTATCTATATAAAACATAATTAATTAAATATGACTAATTGATTGATACATTGTTATATGTTATATATATTGTTCATTGACAATAATTAATTTTGCAAAGTTCCAACTTGATCCGCGAATGGGGAGTAGGAGAATAAGCGTGAAAAAAGATTTTGACCAGACAGACAGACAATAAAGAACAAAGTCCAGCCTTAGCTGATTTTCACGTTAGTGTTTCTATACAAAATATTACAAACATATTTCAATTTAAAACAATGAACACTAAGATTAACAATTTTGTCTTTCGCTAAAAAATAAAAATACAAACTTTTTATATAAACTGGATTGAAGTGTTTATTCCCACGTACAAACTCCATGACTGGGTCTCAGTCCATTGTTTTTACATGGGCAGAGGAATTATGTCAATTGATAAAGAACAAATCATCCACAATGTTCACAATATATTCTATTATTATTGGTCGTAAGCGATCTGTACAAATGAGAATATTGTGACGACTAAAATCGTCAATCTGTTTATATAATAGGTAGGTCTTTTTTTTTCTTCGAGTCATTGTTTATGTGAACTGACCAGCCCATTATAAACAAGCCATTCAGTCAACACATTTTATTTTAATATATACTAAAATCCAAAAAAAAAGAAAACATTGCAAACCAGGCCCTAGACTGGAACCCACGGGGGAAGAGAAAGGCTGGAAAACCAAAGCAAACATGGAGAAGATAGCTTGACAAAGAGGTAAAGACACATGAACCAAATTGAGAGGGAATTGCAAAAAAAAAAAAAAAAACACAAAAAAAAACCCAACTTAAAATAATATTAAAATAGCATATATAAGGAAAAGAGAAAAACACATTTACAGCCATATATCTAAAAATTGTATCACTTATTTTCCTTTCTACATCAAACGAAATAAATGACCACTAGTTATTAAATAAGGTAAAATACTTCCTGTTAATGTCGATCCTGGTGTCAGTGTCCACCTACGATCCAAAGGGGAGATGATGTTAAGGTCATCTGCTTATTTAAGATTAACGAGCAGGGTGTCATGTTGCCAAACGACCAACCGGCTTTACTTTCCCAACATTAAGTCAGGTACCCACCCATTAGATTTCTGTGGATTTAGGGGCGCCCTAAAAATTCTGAAAATTCAAAATCCCAGTGTTCACTGCTATTCCAACTTAGGAACCCAGGTTCGTAAGCCAAGCGCGTAACCACTCAGCCACCGCGCCCCCAATCATTCAATATAATTAGTCAATTTGTCTTTTTATTGATTCGTGCCTTGTTAGGGACGATGAATGATTCTGCAAAGTTTCAGCTAGATCTGAGAATGGCAATGGGAGAAATCACGTGTTCCAATTGTGTACCAGGAAAGACATGCGACAGTGACATGCGCAGTGAGTGATACAAAGTTAGTCAAAAGTAAAAAAAAGAGCTAGAAACACAAAGACTGCGAGATAAAGAGAGAGGGGGGAGGGAATATAAGGTCCAGTTTGAGCATATAAAAAATGTATCTCTCACCGTTGTTTTGAAAGATCACTGAGGCGTGTTAACCTTAAACTGACCCCGACCCCGCTTTCTCTCTCTCACAACTGACCTCACACTAACAGTCAAGTAGCCAACCACTTCTGAACCCCAGACACTTGTACAGTGGACAGGACCGTACGGTCAGATTAAATAATTGACTAGATTTGTATCGGTCGCCATAGCCCGACAGACCACTGTCCATGCGATCAGCATTGCTGGACCGTCA
The DNA here is from genome assembly GCA_030265305.1 of Biomphalaria pfeifferi. Classification (NCBI taxonomy): domain Eukaryota; kingdom Metazoa; phylum Mollusca; class Gastropoda; family Planorbidae; genus Biomphalaria; species Biomphalaria pfeifferi. Next base: position 2,937,525 of record JASAOG010000080.1, on the reverse strand, counting down.
TATCGGCACACAGCCACTATTTATGCTAACAGACAATTTTGTGGTCGCTTTTTGTTTCTTCTTTTGGGCAGACGAGTGTAACTCTTATGTTCCCTAAATGGCTATAACTATGAATATATAATTATAGACATTATAACTGACCTCACAATAACCTTTCGCGTGAGGAATGATAATATATGTGCTAATGACCTATGGATTCGTTTTCAATAATCATATTACTATTGCTTTTTAAAAATGGCCTTTTGTGCTGTGCACTGATTTTAAAAAAATTAATCTTTTTTTTTGCACCAAGTGACTGGCTTGGTAAGCTAGATTATGCACTAAAAAAAAAGATAATACATTTTTAGTACCCAGTGATTCTCAAACTTTCAGTTGTGACACCCTCCTAAATATAAAGCTTTTCCAGCGTCGTCGAAGGGGCTGAGCTCCAAACCCGAAGCGCTAAACTGCATTCCGATCTTCCGAAGTTCATTCCCTTGGCGTCTACAACGTAAAATGTTTTTCCAAGGAATGGAAGTGCATGAAGTGAAATAAAAGTAGGAGGGATAGAGCGGGACTTGATTGACCTGGGGAGATGTTTCAGGCTGTTCTGCAGATGTTCCAGGCTGTTCTGCAGATGTTCCAGACTGTTTTGCAGATGTTCCAGGCTGTTCTGCAGATGTTCCAAACTGTTCTGCAGATGTTCCAGGCTGTTCTGCATGTTCGTTCGTAATAAGCTTTTATCGTTGTGAGATCATCTTCAGTTTCAGCCAGAAGTCTATCAGCGGGTCTGCTTTCACCCAGAAGACGTCAACACGGACTAGGGTTAACGAAGGTGTCATGCGGCCAGCACGATGACCAAAGATCTTTCAATCACCAACGTATGCCAGGTAGCCCTACCACTCCTGAACCTTCATTCACCAACGTATTCCAGGTAGCCCAACCACTCCTGAACCTTCATTCACCAACGTATGCCAGGTAGCCCTACCACTCCTGAACCAGACATCAGAGTAAGGTGGACTCGAGAGAGCCTTTTAAAAATGCCGCAGTTGAAAGTCCCAGTTTTCATCTGGATTCAAACCCGAGGCCTCTCAGTTCGTGAGTCATAAGCTTTACCACTCAGCCACAAAGCTCCATAACAATGCTATATTAGACGGGAGAATGTGGACTGTTCTGGAGTATGAAAGATGGGTGGTTCTAGAATTGCATTGTCCAAGACTTATTGAATTATCTTAGTCTTTAAAAAAATGTAATTCATCGCAGTGCAGAATCCTCTTGCGAAAGTCTAACTTACAAGATGAAACTTTTTTTTTTCGAGGGCGGGGGACAAATCCAATTTTACTTGTTGTTTACATTTTAAGCTATAAGTCAAGGTTAATGTGAACTTCCAGTTACACGGTTCTCTCATTTGTTACAGTGAAACAAATTTTTATCTATTTTTCGCTAATTTAAAATTGACAATGCATTACAATATAAGGCATTAATTTTGTTTTATTAACACAAGTCATTGAGGCAAAGTAAAAAATCTTCCAAATTTGAGGTGACTTTGATGACCTTTCTGGGTTCACACGGCATGCTGGACTCATGCATTGGAAAGCTCTTTATATAAAAAGGTTAAACTCAACCTTATGACAGTAAAAATAACAAAAGTCTAAGAAAAAAATTGTCATAAATGGTATCAGAAGTTTAAAAAAGCTTCTCGCTTGGAGAATGTCGCTAAACAAGTTGAATTAGCTTTGCGAAATATTTTGAAAAGGAACAAAACTATTGTGTTTGGATATTGATCTCGTCAATTTTGTTTATTTTCCGTTTTACAAATGAAGCCTGTACTACTTTCGTCAATACGGCAAACATTCTATATCTTAGGCAAAGCATGTGACAACAGATGAGCACAGAAACTCACATGGAGCTCAACTGCGAGCATAGAACTATTTCTGACTGTTTAGAGACCAAAGCAATGAGTTTGTTTTGCTTAGCATAAATCTATGGGTGCAGAACTTGATTCTCAATGTTAAATTCAACAGGGCGGACGCGTGCGCGCTTAAACCTGATGTAATATTTCATACAAAACGCCTTTTTTTCCTTTACTGCTCAAAGACAAATTTATTACTGAAGTAAATTGTTTATATTCCTTCGTAACCATGGAAACACAGGCGGATTCTTAAAACACAAAAAACATTCATATACACGTGATATTGATATCACAGCGTCCTAATATGAAACACATTCTAATGTGGCATATTAATTTGTAAAATCACGTTACTGAATGATGAACAGGAAGGTGTTTGTGAATTTACGAATCTGAACCTAGGCCTAACCTGGATCTATTTTTTTTTTAACTATTTACATTTTAATATAATTAAAGTTTGTCCGAAATGAAACAAAAAACAATATGATAAAAAAAAGTTCAGGTTAGATGCGCAAAACAGATCCATAAAAATCAGATCCAAGAGTTTTTTTTTCTTTTTGTTATTATAAGTTTTGTGTATTGTGATGTAATGTTTCACCTTGAATGGAAAGTTCAAGTTTAAAGTTAGCGCCCTTTCATTAAAGACATTAATTTAAAAGCTTATATTTAGTATATTTAGACGGAAGTGAATTCTGGGTTTTGTAGCACTGACCCATAAATATATATATAATAGAGAGAGAGAGAGAGAAGATAAATTTATAAGGAAATCGAAACCGGAAGATGCTTTTGTCTCATCTTTTTTGTGTGCACACAAAGTTCAGACATATGTTTGTACGTGTTAGGTTCCGTCTATATAAAGCCTATGGTTGTACGTAACAAAATAAAACAGGGTCACACATCCAAAGTGTAGAATTTGAGGAGCCGTGGTGAGGGCAATTCCTCAAGAGGATTTCTGTTTCCCAGCTACACGCCGGCAGTTGTCATCCCAACAGGTCAGGAGAGTCGCTCCCGCCGCCCCCTGAGTACCGGTGATCCACCTGCATCTCGGCAGCGCCCCGAGTGGACACGGCGGCGATGCTGGAACCGGAGCTGCTCAGCGTCTCGCTGCTGTCGTGGAAGGTCTCCGCTGGGGGGAGAGAAACAAGGAAGGTCATTGAGGTGGCCGAGGGGATGGTGCAATGAATGTGTGCTGTGTATGTCTAGGTGACTGTGTGTGTATATGCGTGCACCCGTGTAAAGCGTTTGTCTGCTTGGGCGTGTATGTGTGTGAGTATATATGTGTACACGGGTGTTTTTTTTTATGTTATGTGTATACAAGCATATAATATCAAGCGGAGAGAAGGAATTAAAATGTTAATGACAACTTACTCACAACACATGCAGATATATATAACATAGAAATGAGGCTCGGTGGCTGAGTTTTAAAGCGCTTGGCTTCCGAGCCGAAGTATCCAGGGTTCGAATCCTGGCGAAGACTTGGAATTTTTATTTCGGAACCTTTCACAGAGTCCATCGATCTCTATTGGGAACCTGACGTCAAATTTGGGAAAGGTAAAAGCGATTGGTCGTTGTGCTGGCCACCTAACACCCTCGTTAACAGTGGGCCGTATCATCTGCACGTAAGGCCTGAATGGTGAACTTTTTAACTTTTTTTTTTATAAAATAGAAATAACCTAAACTAACCAAACAACCACCCCAAACAAAGCAACTGAATACAACAAGGAATGGAGACAGAAAATAGTCGAGATCGACTACTACGTACACGATAGATTAAGCACATGGGACAGAGGGGGAGAGGTGGGAATGTTTATTAAAAACATGTTCAGATTGAGGTATAGAAGACAATGTGGGTGGGAAAATGCTGTATCCAAGTGATACTAAGAATACAAAGTCATAAATTGTAAGAGACAGATTTCTAATAGAAAACTATTGGAACTATAGCTCGTTTTTGTTTTTTAACAAAGCTTTTGTTAACTCACTCCGATTGTCTGTATGGTAAAAAGCTTGTACACGTTATTTCTCCCATACCCTATCTCGGATCAAGCTAAAATTTTGCACAATCATTTCTTTTACACGACAACCCTTGACCAATAAAACAACAACAACAACAACGAATGATTAACTATTAGTAATTAATTATACTGTTTGGTATCTCAAACAAGGGTAAGAAATAGTACTTGACTAAAGTGGTGGCATAAGCTGAATTAGTTCCTGTTGTAGGTCGCCGCTTTAAAGTAAGTTTGAAACAAACAATACATAACTATACAATTTTCTATAGTCATAAGACACCTCACCAGCAGATTAGTTAGTATATTTGTCAATTAATTACTGGTTATTAATTATTTTGTTTGATATCAAAAAGGGAAATTAAACCTTCAGTATTCAGAATGGCTAAATATGTAGGGCCCTCTTAGATAATTTTGCACATTATTTCTCCACCGGATGAAAATCTTTAAAATATTTATTGCACCTAACAAAACATGAATCAGTTTAAAAATCAATCAATTTATTATTGTGATTTAATTATTTTATTCGATATCGAATAAGTGAAAAAACTTACATTATTGAGAGGTATAGATGTAAGTGCGTAGATAAGCTTTTTTTTTCTTGTTCTGGAATATAATATACCTTCTCCGTCCAATCCACCCCGCTCCCTTATTGGAAATTTGGGGGAGGGGGTATAGAAAGCAATATGCAGAATTGTCTGTATCAGTAATTTACATTTTCACGATACAATTTGATACGACTGGTTTGGTCCATATCTTTAAAAGTGAGTAAGTACGCAAGCGATTAAAAAACAAAATTAGTTTTCGTACTGATCGTACAGCTAGTAGTTTGTTTAATACTGCTTGCGCATGCGCAGTCGATGGATGACGTCCTCGAAGAAAAAAAAGTCCACAGGCAGACTTAAAACGTTGACGGAATTAGCGAACAGTGGCAACGACATGAGGCTGTTACTCCAATCAAACTGTTGGAAGCCATCATAACTCTGAAAGGCAAAAAGGCGGGATGACAACGTGCGGTATGTGCGTAAAGGTGCGGCAAAATAACTTCAATAACTTCGGCTTGAACTGGTTTGGATAGGGGCGGAAAAAAAAGAGGGGGGGGGGAAGAAAAATAAAACTCCCAACTGGGATAATGCTTTCGCGAGTGGGTGCTTCTATTAGGGAGGATGGCCAGGGCTGTCCACGAGCTGGACGCAGGAGGTCGACAACAAGTGGAAAGGGGCACCGCTGAATAGCAGAGGGGCACGGCGCACGACAACCTTAATCATCGTTAGCTTATCTTCAGGAGGCCCCCCCCACTGTTTCTTTGTCCGCTCCAGCAATGTTCCGGCTGGTTGCCCGGCTCTGGCCTCACAGTTTATCCCTGGTATGTGACAATTCCCAGAATGATGCTCTTTTGCTCTCCCAACAATTGTAATTTTCTCTTATCAAAACTGGTATCGAAACAGTCCGGGCGTGTCCGGGGAAATCGCCCCTCATAGACACTCCATCGCTTAACTCCCTTGACACATGCGTCGAAATCGTGTTATTATAAGATTTGCGCGCGCGTGTGTGTGCTGTGTTGCGTTTAAACACCCGACAGCTTCAAATTAGGCGTACACATAAAAATGTATTCGTATAAAAGAAATGTACGCTAGCCAGAGTTTACAAACTGCCTTCTCATTCTATTGTCATATTCTGTCTAGAAAGCTGAGGGGGGCCCCCATTTGTACGAAGTCCGCAGTATTGAACACTTGACCACTGGCTAATCTGTTCCTGTAGTGACACGTTAGAGTGCAGGCGGTTGGTAAGTGAACAGAAACTGGTGACTTTGACGCCACAGGTGAGGAGATAATTCTTGTCTTAGTAGAGGCGTTTCCTTGAGGTATGATTTTTTTCTTTTCTTTAAAAAGCACACGTCGTCACTCGTCACACCACATGTGGCAATAAGATGCTCAAGGTTGTTTTTTTTTTTAGTTTTTGAGTTTTTGACACATCGGCACAATTTAGGCCATGTCGTGCCCTTAATCCTTCAAGGATTACTCTCCTTTACAAGAGCTGTGCAAAAAAAAAGGGGGGTGGGGAATAACTATAGAATAATGGTTCTCCACTTTTAATCCCTGATACTACCTGATAGTCTGTCCAGCTAAACATGTACAATTTAAAAAAAAAATACTTAAAAAAAAAACAAAGCTTATATTGAGTGAAAATGCATCAATCACTTTGAATCAATCATGTCACAGTTGTAATAGATCTAGACTAACTATAAGAAATCTGTTCGATTGGAAATATTTTTATTCGTAATTTTTGTCATACTTGCAGCATGCTCAGTGCGCTATGGTCCAATCACTTTTGTGGACCAGTTGGAAAAAAGAAGGGGTGGGAGTAATCTAGGAGAAGTTTTCCTGCTGCCTTTTCGAAAGCAATTGAAAAAAAAAAAGTTGACCGAGTCTGAATTTGAACTCGAGGTCTTGAACCTCCAAGAAGGAAGATCGAAGTGCTGGCCACAGAACTATTCAAGTACTTTGAAGTCTATTGTTAGTTTATGTTTTTTATTTCAACGACCTGATTCCCAACACCAGGCTTATCACCCCAACCCCTTTAGCTTAGTTCATTTTCTATATAAATCACACAAGCTTATATAATGGAAAGAAGCGAATAGTTACTGCCATATATATCTCAATTCTGCAAGATATATCAACCTTTTCCTACATAAAGCAAAATAAGTAATTACAATTAATTATTAACTGTTTAATGTTAACTTTGTGATTGATTCAGGTGCTATCATAGACGAAGAGACATAGCGCAAAGTTTCAACTTGACTCGAGAATAGGAAGTTGGAGAAATGACGTGTACAAGATTCCATTGAGACAGAAGAAAGTTAAATCTAAGCTTTATACTAAAACTAAATTAGTGTGTCTTGATTACATTTCTAATTAGACAATATTCTAGGCTTGTTTGGAGGATACGTTTGGGTTTTATAGCACAGAAGTCCTAATTGACATTACGAAATGTTCCTTTTCTGTATTTTAAACTTTACGACATTGACAAGAGCACCCTGTGTGATACAATCAACAGAAAACTATAGTCGTAAAACAAGGTCGTATTTTATCGAGCATGTCATTTGGTAAGATTTCGTTTTTCTGTACCAAGTCTATGTTGTGTCTGTCAACGAGGTCTACTTTATTTTTTTTTCTATTTTGTCCTGGTTTCTCTTAAAACCTAGCTTCAAAGGACAGTTTCCCCCCTTTATGAAGTATCACGTGGGATTATTGTTCCTACCAGATCTCAGAATAGTCGAAACTTCAACAGACGTCTGCTTCTCTCAAACGTCTGCTCGGGAACGGTGACAAGGTGAGCAACGGGAGAGTTTGGGGTTGAGACCAAGTTCGATCAAACTGAATCATCTCTCTTTCAACTCTGACTATTCACTGCGGGACTGCGTTAGTAAAACGGAAGTGGTCTACAGGATACATTCACTGACGAGCTGATATTTTCTACGAGGAAAAAGAAAATCGCTGGCTGAAGCACCCCGCCCCACTCAATTAGCCACCATAATAGGAGACCTTCTTCTATGAGAAATATTAAACTTGTATGACATGGGCACCTCTTGCATAAAAAAAAAACAACTGCCATAACAGGGGCCCCTCTTGCAACCAAAATATCAGCTGGCATAGCAGGGGCCCCTCTAGTATGACAAATATTAAAGTTGCATGACAGTGGGTGCCTCTTGAAAAAAAAAATCAACTGCCATAACAGGGGCCCCTCTTGCAAACAAAATATCAGCTGGCATAGCAGGGGCCCCTATTGTATGACAAATATTAAACTTGCATGACAGCGGGCGCCTCTTGCATAAAAAATATCAACTGCTATAACAGGGGCCCCTCTGCAAAAACAATGGAAAACCGCTGAACGGGCATCCTTTGACAGCCCACCCACAAAAGAATCCCGCTACCACAATAGGAGCCCCTCTTGCATGCAAAATATTAAACTTGCCTGATAGGAGACCCTCTTGCATAACAAATATCAACTTGCAAGAAGGGGCCCATCTAGAATTAAAAAGTCGCGATTGCTTGACGAGGGATACTCTTAAATAACTGGGGTTCCACTAACACTTCCGCTAGCTTACTATTGGACTCATTTGCGTGAAGAGGGTGCCGGGACCTTATACAGGGTCCCATTACGATAAACGGGGCCCAAAATTCATGCTAAAGGTTCCTATGTATGGGGTTATGTTATGGAGTGTGTGTGTGTTGCTATGGTGACAGTGGGAAGAGGTATGCTTTGTAGTGTGAATGATGCAAGATAAGCGGCACTGTCGTCAGCGGTCTTAGGTAGGACAGACGACTCCTCAACGCCAGTCTAAAAAGACGTGTTTTTGTAATGAGTAGAGATTGTTCAGTATACCATTTTATATCAATACTAAAGTCTGCTTCATTTATTGCATTTCATCTCAAGTCGAATTTGCTTATATTGTAATAAAAGTTACATAAAACATTGTTCACAAAAAAAAGTTATTCACGTCATTTCACGTTTTATAAGTTAAGATATAATACGCTCACGCCAACAGTGGCTTAGTAATCTACCAGCAGTTTGGTGCTACAAGTCAACGACCGTCAACAACAGGGCCCCCAATGTCATAAGCAGCCGTGTGCATTCAATTCTAATGTAAAGGGTCTTCAACACCAATTCAAAAGATTAGTGAGAACGAGAGCACCCACTTTCCGCCCTCCATATTTAAAAAAAAAAAAGCTAACAAAAAAAAATCAAAACTTTAGTAATTGGGCAGCAGGACACTCAGGGCGCCCTTAAGTTGACCAAAACTATTAAAAAGGGGGAAGCGGTAATGAAAAGAGGGGCGGTACATTAAAATGGAACAGTGAATACAACATTTTGGCTAATTAGGCGAAGGAAATTCTGACTGCTACTAAACCATGTCGCCTACACATTCAAATTTCTCTTTGCTAGTTACTGTCATTGTTCTGTTCGGTTCTGATTGGGAAACGACGCAGCAGCAGCAGCGCGGGCAGACCCAATAACCCCCCCCCACTACCACCCGCCTTTTTTTTTTCTTTCTAAAATCGTCTCTTTTCATTCCACCATGAAACAAAAGTCAAAGAAAGGGAGATAACAAAGAGATTATGTCTAGAACTGATCTACCACATAGGCGACACAAGAATGTACGATGAATGGCTCAGAGACCGAAAAACCGCTTGGCTATCTAACACGGGGGGATCGAGTTCGAGTCCCGACTCGAGCATAGATGTGTCTGATGAGCGCCTAAAGACAGGACGGAAAACCTTCTCCATCTTATTCCTCCACAAAAGAGATTGGGCCCGCCACGAGCATGCTACACACACGAAAGGTGCCATAAATAAAAAGCTATTTGACCCCCCCCCCCCCAACCAAAAACAAATGTTACATTCACGTCAATAATCTATGACTAAACAAGGGAGAAGAAAGAATCTGATGGAAAAAGAGACATGCGAAGACTGAATGCAGACCTCAAGTAGATTTCCGTAAGTTTAGAGCAGAACTCTGAAAGTCGTGTAACGTTTTGTGTTTAAAATCATTTTCCCGATGTTACTAGTCACACTGTTAATGAGAAAACAAAAGTAGATATGATGATTCGAGCAAGGATGATGCAAATGTTGGCTGAATTCTGGAGAGAATCATAGACACCATTTATCCATAGTCGTCGTTTCTACACTAGTCCATGAAGATTGAGATTTACAAATAGAAACACATTCACAAATATAGATTTTTTAATTAAGAATAAAATGTCTATAGCGCAACTTTCGTTTGCACTATATGTTAGTGTCCCGAGACGCCAAATGGCTGGTTTGTGATTAAAACCTCAGGTTAAACGGTGCCATGGGCCGAGATTCAAACCTCCCCCTTGCCCTTAATTCTTGGATGTCCACGTGACTTTGGGCAATAGTTAGGAGTTAAATTGTTTACAAATATTACTTATTATCACTGACAACATACAAGGAGTCCGGTGGTTAAGGAGGAATGCAGTATTCACGTGGATACCAGACCTAGATATTTTACCCAACTCAACGCAGAGAAAATCTTTTCTCTGCATTTAAACGATTAACAAATTATTATTACCAAAATGTGTTATTGCTAGAGTTTATTTTGAAAGTTAAATGTTTCTTTTTTTGTAAACCCTGGTAAACCCTCCCATGGTTCATTTCGAGAATTGGCTGGCCCAAGCCCAAAGTAGGTCATTTATTTAATAAAGTGCTTCGAGGAAAAACAACGGGCTGATTTTCTGAGCAAATTGTGGCTAATGGCCGTAAAATCCCCCAACAATACTGTATCGGCCATTAAGAAAGCTGTCATCTTGCTGGGTATGGGGGCGTGGAGGGGTAGCTCAAACAATCAACACCTTCATGTTTTTCGTGAAAAAAACAACAACAAAAACCTAGCCCCCCTAATGAGTTCTGGAGTAGATTAACGCCGGAAGAGCTTAGAACCAGTTCATTATTTTCAGGAAAAAAAAACAACGAAATGAAACAATGCCAAACACAAATCAATGCAATCAGCATCAGCAATGTCGCCGAACACAAAAATCAATCAGCGGCCGCCACACCGTCGCCAAATTTGGTCTTCAGAGTTCGGGACAAGGGGGGAAATCAAGAGAAACTTAAAATGCATTTCAAATTCTCCTTTGTGAGGGCCGTGTTCTGTTTACGAGTGTGTCAGCGAGCGTGTGTATGTGTGTGTACCAATGTTGACTTTGTAAGTCAACGCTGATGGCGCAGTTAAGCTCCTACTGGAAGCGACATCCTTCTTCCGTGTCCAGCCCAGCAAAACTTTCTCACGCCCGATAATGTGCAAAGCTTGTTTGGTGGGTTTTATTTTATTTTTAAAAAATCTTTTTTTTTCTTAAGCCCATATTTGCTCGTTGTCCTGTAGTCTAGCGCCCTGCTTCCTGTCACAGACTTGGCCGCTAATCGCAGGCGGTTGTTGGGCGCCTTTCACTCGTAACGTACCGCCCTTCTCACCTCATCTGATTCACTTGAGTGAGCACAGAGACTAGAGCCGCCATTTTTCTTTGTCAGCATCCTTCCCTTCATGCCAAGGAAACTCTCTGTGGTCAGCCCACTGACTAACTCGGCATTCTAATGAAACTCTGTGGTCAGCCCACTGACCAACTCGGCATGCCAATGAAACTTTATGGTCAGTCCACTGACCAACTCGGCATGCCAATGAAACTCTTTGTGGTCAGTCCACTAACCAACTCAGAATGCCAATGAAACGCTGTGGTCATCCCACTGACCAACTCGGCATGCCAATGAAACTCTGTGGTCAGCCCACTGACAAACTCGCCATTCTAAGGAAACTATTTCTGGTCAGCTCACTGAATAACTCGCCATTCTAAGGAAACTATGTGTGGTCCGCCTAATGACCAACTCGGCATTCATGTCAGAAATGAAATGTTAGGCAATGCAGTGATCGTGGATAAAATGTGTACAAAAATGACGCATCACTGTTTTGTACTGTTTGTTATATATTATCTGATTGTTCCTCCAGAATCGAAGACTATTATATTTGAGACCTCTTGATACCATTTCAAATATTTTTGTTTTTCACAAATCAGCAACTAACATTCTCCTGGTTTAGGAAGATTGAATACCTAGTTGAGACCTCTGGTTTTAAAACCTAGCCTTCTTTCCATTCAATATACATTTTTTTGTGTGTTAGGTTTACCTAGCCTTTGTTCCATGAGTGCTTTACAGTTTGTTTTATTTTTTTCTTAAACTAATTATAAAACTAAGAACAAATTTAAAGAGAAGGACAAAAGAGAAACTAAGGTCGCCCAATATGGCCAGGAGGGGGGGGGGGGGGGAGGGACTTTTACAAACCATAGTCCAGTTACTTCCCAGGTAAGAGTATGGGCGGCAAGAAACAGTCGACTGTGAGGGTATCAGTGTATTTACGACGACTCGAGATTAAGTTTACTAACCACTAATAATTACACTACCCTCTCTACAAAGTGGAAGTTGGTAACATGATGATCGAAGATCAACCGGAACATAAAAAAAAAAAAAAAAAACAAACTTGGCTTGAATATCAACTACAATATAGCCTAATGGCAAAACGTAAAGGATCTATAAATTGCTACATAGAAATAAGGTTAAAGCAACAACATAACATATTCCTAAATAAACTAGCACATACGTACATTAACCTAAAGAAGAAGGGGAAAATAAAAACAGCCACCATTCCACCCAAAAAACAGCCCCCATTCCCAGAAACACATTCTTTTAGAACGCGACATAAAAGTTTGACAGTAATTGCTGACGAGCCATAACATGACATGTTTAATACAAGAGGAACAAATCTTGCGATGCTATCTCCGTTAGGGCGACGAGTTGGCCCGCAATCTGGACGTTTTATTGCATGTAGCCCCCCATTTCGCGCCAGTTTTACGCTGAACCCACCCACGAGAGTGCACATTTATTTTTTTTATTTTAGGTTGGCAAGGTTTAACGCTTCGGTCAGGTCTGGGTGTAAAGAATTTAAAATTTGCTGAATCGGAAATGAGGTAGCGTAGCATTCAGATGGAGACTTCTCGGGGGGGGGGGGGGGGGCGGTCAGTACGTAGCAAGTTATCGGTCAAGTCACTGAAGGACAGGAAGTTGTTAATGTGTGAAGGGAAAGTTGGTTAAAAACAAAAAAAAAAGAATGTTTGTCCATGACATAGAGATACGTTCCAACTAAAGTTCGTGCTACTGCAACTAAAAGAAGTGCAGAAAGATTCAGGTGCGAAAAGAAAGAGAGAGAGAGAGACAGAAAGGGCAGGGATAGTTTGAGGGGATAAACTACAGAGTAACAGAATCGGATAAAGAGAATAAGTTAGATAGATTTATAAGTTGATAGATAGATAGATAGATAGATAGATAGATAGATAGTACAGCTATCGTGGTTGCCTACTTTGTTTCCAACGGTTTAACTTTAAAAGAACCAAGAACGGATCCTAATCCAAGACTAAAATAAGAACTAGAACGCATGCCGTCACCACAACAATCAGACAACGGGGAGTGTCTCGGAACAATGTAGAGATAGCCACCACAATACAGTCCTCGTACTCACTGCCAGGTAAGATGAGCTCACGGAAGAGTGCTATCTGGCACCGACTCGCCCTGGGGTTCAACCCGGGCGTTCGTTTCCCCCCCCCCCCTTTTTAACCTGCTTTTTTTTTCTTCTCTCCCCTAAAAAAAAAAGTGTATCAAAGCACCGCATGCCACCAACTTCGCAGCTAAGCACTCCGGCAAGTTGACGTCGCCTGCAATTTCGCAGATATGTTTTTGAAGTGCCGCTTCTTTCACACATTAATAGATGATGAAAAGGAAAATTGGAATTTCTTCCCTCACCCCCCTTAAAGACCTATCCCTCCCACGACAATTGCCAGAAGTGCCTGTTACGCCGATGGCTATTGGTTCATTCATCTTCATAAGTGAATAAGATTCGCATAAACTCTTGTGTCCCCCCTCTACCCCCCCCCCTCCTTTCCCAAAGCACATCCATTTTTGTTTTCTCTTTTGCTCTCAACCAAAATTTCATTGCACTTTCTTTACCTATTTAATTTTTTTTTTTGGCTTAGACTGTTGCAGAAATCCGGCATATTGAGCTGTGTGAGACGATCTGAGGGACCAGATAGGAGTGAGGAAGTTGCTCCTCAAGTCATTATAAATGAGAGACGTGCGCACCGCTGTAACGATGTTTTTAAAAAAAAGGCAAGAAAAAAAAAAGGATAGGGGGTTAGGGAGGTTAAGATGAGGGGGGGGGGGGGAAACACACACAACATCGTTAGTATTTCATATATATTTTATGTCTACAACTGGATCTGGCCAGACAAAATGGCGCCGAGAAAGAGAATTATCAAAGATGGCCAAGGACTTAAAACTTGAACCGAATTATTATTATTTTTTTTTCTTTTTGAAAGCGAAAGTTTGGTCTTCGCCTTAATGAAGCAACTAGTTCAGCACAAGAGGCTTACTTCACAGTACGTTGCCTACAAGTTGAAAACATCGCTCTCCAAACTTAAGAAAACAAAACACAGAATGTCGGCGTGCGTACCGGGATTTCGTTTCTATAACACAATAGATAGCGCTAGATACCTTGGAGAATGTCTTTGCGAAAACTTACTTGAGTTTAATCTCGTCTCTAGATCCTATCAAAATAGAAGAAGTGACCTCGACATCCCAAGATAAACTTCACGTAATGACCTTTCAACTTTTCCGAAATCTGATTTCAGGTTATGAGGTGCACCCCCCCCCCCAAATACACACTAAATGAAAGATCGGCAAGGCGCCCTTGTGGAGTCTCACCAGAGAATGCTGACCATGTCCGTCAAAAACTGTATTGTCCATCGAGAGACCCGTACAAAACACTGTCCCCAAAATAGTCCTATGGAAGAAAACTATACTGCCTAATATGAAAACCACTGCTTAGTTCATCTCACTGTCGTCTGAACCCTCCAAAGAGTTACGAGAATGACGAAGAAGAAGCACTGCATCATGCTATAAGAACAGCCACGATAAAATGAGCTACAGCTGAACATTTCGGGCACAGATAAGCCTCACCTGCCACTCGAGGAGACACACAAATGCAAAACCAAGCCTTTAGGATGACACAAGTGGGTTTCATCAACATCCATTGACGAACTAAATATATATATATCTATATCCCTTATTCTGTCAGCCTAGTGACCAGATATAGAACAAATATCCCAGTGTTCACCAGGATTCGAACGCGGGACCCTCGGTTCGGAAGCCAAGCGCTTTACCGCTCAGCCACCACACCTCCCAATATTAATTAAGTGTGTATATATAAAACAGTAGCCAAGTCTGGGCTTCACAACAAGTGAGATGAACTGCGCAGTGGTTTCCAGACCTGGCAGTTCTTCATACATCTTTTGTTCTATAGGGGGTTTATGGGCCTTGTGCCTTGTTCGGCAGAGTATGTAGCCTTGAAGGACATTCTGGTGATGCTCAAGGGCTAATCTCACTGAGTCCTTAATTTTAGCTTCCGTAACATGTGATATCTCATTCTGTTGTGTCAGGTACTGAGACGTTGGTGAAATGTTGGTCGTGTCAGGACAGCTTGTAATAGGCATAGTTTTTCTACTATTCTTTTCGTTTACTACTCTACCTGGGGTCCTGGGTTCGAATCTCGAGTGAAGACTAGGATTTTGAATTTTAGGATTTTTAGGGCGCACCTGAGTCCACCCAATTCTAATGGGTACCTGACTTAAGTTGCGGAAAGTAAAGTCGGTTGGTCGTTGTGCTGACCACATGACACCCTCTGTAACCGTTGGCCACAGAAACAGATGACCTTTACATCATCTGCCCTAAAGATCGCAAGGTCTGAAAGGGGAACTTTACTTTTTTTTACTTTATTTGGCGATCAAAACGGTTCAATCATTTACCTTATTTTTATAATCCCTCTATTCAACTCGGAACTTCGTGGAAACTTGTGGGTCGGTGTGTGGAACCTGGACACATATATCAACACGGCTCTAACGAATTTCCTATAAATTTGACAGTTGCTGTATATCATTGAAAAGAACTACTAGCTCGTTGGCCACACTGGGAAAACTCTAGTTTGACCGTTACAATTTTATCAAAGAAAACAAAATTGGCTTGAGAAATTAAAAAAAAAAATCCTGAACGGCACGATACGTCTTCGGGTATTTCCGCATCCATTCAACAGTTGAAGAAATGAATGTTCAGGCGCATATTGACCATCGCCTTCTAATCTAAACAGCTTGGGGTTAGGGCGTGGAAACGCCCAGGAGATGTGGAGGGATGTGTTGAAGCAGGCCAGAGCCCTCCATGGGCTGCAGCGCCACTGGGATGGATGGATAGATAGATAACCAAGATTCTTTGTCAGGGGGAAGTGGGGAATGGGGCGGGGGTAAAAAAAAATGTTTTATAGTTTTCAATCTAACATTCATTAGTTATTCAAAGAAAAACAATCGCTAAATAAATTACAAAATAGGCGAATTGTCTTTTTTTTTTTTTTAAAGTATTTTATTTTTCTTGTTAAATGAAAAAAAAATGGGCAAGGCAGCAGGCGTATTCTTGTTAAGCTTCTCTTGAAATATTTAAAACGCGCTTCATTACTGCAATATCCCAATATCATTAGGAAAGAGAACTAGCAGAATGCTAAGAGACATATCAAGGCCGACAGTAGTACGGCACAAAATGGGTCTTTTCAAAAGAAGTGGATAAAAAACAAACAGCGGCTCAAGTTAATTAATAATAACAAAAGTGCCCATGACCCAGTCATTGAGCAGCAAGGCCAGTGTCCACCGTGTAGTTATAACTTCACTAGATATCTGTAAAATTACAGGCCAGGGCGCCACGGGGGCTGCGGTAATTAAACATCATACCCCTGCGTTGCTGTTGTTTTTTTTCTCCCCCCTCCTCAAAGATTGAAAAAAAAAAAGAATAATAATAAAAGGTCAAAGGGAGTTAATCACGAAAAAGGCAACAAGCACGAGCCACACAGAAGTAGACGCACGAGTTACTGCCCTTACTTGTTTATCCCAATAACAGAGCTGTGTGTCGGAGGAGAAAAAAAAAGGGGGGGGGGGGGAATAATGACACAGCAGAGCTGTTTGGGGAGGGAGAGTTCATTAATTTTCATTAACTCGGCAGGGGCAGGCTATTCATTTCACGTCCGTATGGTCACTTTAGTTAGATGCACTTTTTTTTTTCTTCTTTCACTCACGCACTGACATTCCAAACTCCTATTGACACACACACACACACCGTTCAACCAACATAGGCATTGTATTTATAAAAAGACAAAAAGCCAAACTTTTGCTTAGTAAAAATGGATACTGAACATAGATAAGTTAAATACTCATGAATTCAAGCATACACAATTACTCAACATTCAACTACCACCTGATTCACTTTCCACACTTATTCCGAGGCAGAAGACAAAGATGTAACTTAGCATTAACTAATAAGAATAAACCATTACTTAAAAAAAAAAAATAGCAAAGATACCCCTTATCACTTTCAACGGCTGATGGTTAACCAGGGAGTTATGTGGCCAACACAACTGACCAACTGCCTGTACTTCCCCCAACATTCAAGTTAAGAAGACAAAGAAAGTTCAAATGCCCAGACTTTACCTAGATTTGAACCCGAGACACT
Organism: Biomphalaria pfeifferi; assembly: GCA_030265305.1. Lineage (NCBI taxonomy): Eukaryota > Metazoa > Mollusca > Gastropoda > Planorbidae > Biomphalaria > Biomphalaria pfeifferi. Next base: position 2,920,468 of record JASAOG010000080.1, on the reverse strand, counting down.
GTCAAAAAAAAAAAGGGGATGCAGACAAGAGTTGGTTGAATGACACCAAAGAACTGCTTAAAGTTTTTCAGACTCCAGAACAGCAGAAGAATGAAATATATGGTGTTAAAACATTGTCAAGTACAGGTGGCCAATGGCTGGGAGGGGATTTTAAGAAACCTCAGTGATATAAATATAAATCTGTAGTGGATATGCAAAAAAAACAAAACAAAAAAACAACAACTAAAAACGTGTGTGTCTTAGTAAATGAAATCAAAACTTATGTTTAATTTGTGTATTTTACTTTCATCTCCCAGTTTAATTAAAAAAAAACAACTATCCTCACATTTTTAAGTACAAAGTCTCATCTGATTAAGGTAGCCATTAAAGGTTTTACAAGCCAAATAAGCCTTTATAACCAACAGTGTAGTTTTTAATAGTTCTCTTTCAGTTATTCCCTTTGTATATCAAATTGCATAACTTAAAGGGTTATGTGTGTAATGATGTGGCAAAATATGTAGGTCGCAGCTGGGGCTGCATAGCAATGTGAAATACTGCACTCCTCATTAATCTTTGGCTTCAAAGCGAGGCCTTATAGGGAAATAATGCATTAACAGGTTCTAGACTGGAGCCCACATGGAAGTCTGGGAGACCAAAGCAAACATGAATGAGATTAGTTGACCAAGAGGCAAATCTGGCAGAATGGACAAGGACTCAACTGAGGGCAGGGCCAGTACTACAGATTGCGGGACCCTATGCGAAACAGAATTCGCGGGGCCCAGTCTGGGTAGGGATAAGGATAATACGTGAAAATTGATATTTTATAATAGAAAATAAATTCATCTTTGCATTTTATTCATACTTTACTAAGTACAAAATCACTGTCAAATTAACTTTACGAGCCATCTCCAGTAGATAGTAGTTTTCCAACAAAAAGCCGATAAACATTTAGACCTGAATTTTAGATTTACTGTCGACTAGCAAAATATCGCTTTTATTTGTTTTTTAAAGAGGTTAAAATTCGCCTTAAATTTGCAAGTATTGAAAGCTGACTATGCCGTTATTTTTTTTTAATCGCAAGTAAGATAGGCGTTTTCTCAATGAAATGATTCCCCGAAATGACAATTTTGTCTGTTCTTAAGGATATTAGCACGAGTTTTCAAAAGATTTTTAATAATATCAGGAGATTTTCATGACTTTTTCGTATATTTTGCAATTTCAGGAGAATTCCAGGTACTCTTTAATAGCACGTTAAAAATGGTTTAATTTAATAATTTACAACTGGAATTCGCGCGGGGCCTATGAAAGTATGGGACCCACTGCGACCACATAGGTTGCAGTGGCCTAAGACCGGCCCTGACTGAGGGGCATATTGCCCAGATCAGAGTTGGATTGCGACAATGGCGTAGCTGGTGGTGTGTGTCCAAATCTGAAAATTCCCCCACAGGCCACCACTTGAGGGGCACCTGCAAATGAGTGTCCAAAATGTATTTTTACATAAATATTATGCTCTTATCTCATGTCATGATATTGAACGTCAACATTCAGGGGCCCCTAAAAAGGTCAATCCTCCTGGCCCCAAAATCCCTAGATATGCCACTGGATAGCAAAGTACTTTTGCGCCCTATGTTCCACAGGAAGTCAAAAGCATTCAAGTCAAGTAAGTCAACTAAGTCAGTAACGTTCCCTTTCAGATCATGCTGCCTATACGGCAGATGATGTTAAGACATCTGTTTCTTTGGCCAATGGTTAATGAGCAGGTTGTCATGTGGCCAGCACAACGACCAATCACCTTTGCTTTCACCAACTTAAGTCAGGTACCCATTTGAATCAAGTAAGGTAATATGACCTAAATAGTTGGAAAAATGGAATTTAGAGATTTCTAAAATAATTATTTAATGAAAGTAAATTTGTGTGACCTTAAACATTGGTCAAATTTTAAAAAAAATAAATTAAATGATAAGTCCATCTCTATATATTTGACTTTCTAAACATTAAGCAAGGCCTACAGAGACAGTCGACCTCGAGTGGGAAGGTATTATCAAGCGAAAAGACTTAAACAATATTAAAGTGCAATACTAAGCAAAGTCTTCCACTTTAAACTCTGACCCTAAAGATGCTGTCCCACCATGCCAATTGATCTACACCAGGGGTGGGCAAATTACGGGTAGCGGGCCACATGCAGCTCGCCAAAGTGTTTTATGCGGCCCGCCGACGCCTAAAGAAATCAGGTGTTCCCACACATTACACATATAAAAATGCAAATATATTTAAATAAATAATTGTAAATATCTACAGATCTAGAAATTATTGAAACTTTTGATTCTTATCACTTATCTTTAAACGTCATTCTAAAAAGTTTTAAAGTAACTGAAGATTATTTAAAACCGCAATATTTTGAAACATTCAGTAAAAGACAAAAAAAGCCTGTATTTATTCAATTCTATCAAAAACTGTGTTGAAAGTGTTAGGTTGGCGTGTACAAGATAGCAAGTGTAACAACTAATGGAGCTGGTGCTATGACTAAGGAAAACAGGCTTTATTTATAAAATAAAGCATTAATTATCAAATATATTGTTGGAATTGATTTCTCAATGATCTTATTATTGGCAAAGGGCCAGCCTTAGGCATAGACAAACTGCTTAGGGTCCCCAATTGGTGAGGGCCTTGCATGTACTACTGTTTTATTATTTTAGAGAAGAAATAGCAAAACTTGTCCTCAATGTTATTGTTGAAGTACAATAGGTTTTTAATAAATTGAATAATTTGACTGTTGTCGCTTTTTTATTTTATTTATTTTATTTGAGGCCACCGAATTCACTTTGTCAAGGGCCTCCAATTATCTGCCGGCCATGACTGGCAGTTCCAAGAAGTACTTGAAGATTTGGAAGAAAACATTCCGATGTTCGGTAACACAGTAGCATCCGCTTGCCTGGAAGAATATGGAATCTCAAGGAAGAAATAGTTAGGTTCATTGAAGGCCATTGATTGTGACTTTGTTGCTAACATTTCTTAATGAAGAGTTGAAGACAGACTTCATGTTTATCATCAGAGACATTGCAATGTTTTGTTTACACATGAAATGTCTCATGAGCATCTGCCATCTTCTCAAACCACGTTATTTCACTTCTCGAGCCAGCGAGTGAGATCAGGTCTTATCATTGTACTGAGCTGAAAGGTGAAACTATTTGTAGCGAAATGGATGAAATTACAAGACCAATTTGGATTCCTTGATTGTGGAGTTTGAAAGCAAATTTTAAGACGTCAAGTACTTGGAACTAGTTTTTAATACCATCAGCTCACCATTTAATGCAGAAGCTTACTCAGCTCCAGATGACATACCTCCATGCAAAATATGACCTGAAAGAGTAATTCCAGTGAGTTCTCCTACAGAAGTTTCATGATTGCTGCAAAGCTTTCACATTATTCGGAACCTAATTCATCTGTGAACAAGCTTTATTTCGTTGGTTTGAAAATTATGAAGTGTTAGAACAGGTCAATGCTCACTGACTGTAATTTGACAGCAGTCGCAAAAACAAAACAACTAGTAATCTAGTTCTACAGTTACAGAACATTATGCACGGATGTAAACAGTTAAATGCTTCACATTAAGTACAATTGTAGATTTGTGGTGAAATGTTGTAATGTAAAAAGACAATAACAAAATTTAACCCTTTGAACACTTGTGGTAGATTAGCCTCTAAACATCAGAATTGTAATTCCATTTTGTATGCACTCATTGTAAAACAGCTCAGCACTTTAAGGGTTAAAAAATTATTCGTAAAATTAATTCAAGACATTGTTAACTGTTGTAATTCCTCAATTGGGAGTAAAAAAAATGTATGCGGCCCGCTAGTCCCCAAATTTTTTAAATGCGGCCCTCGGTAAAAAAAGGTTGCCTACCCCTGATCTACACCAATGGATCTAGCTTGAGACCAGTAATCTACACATAAATTATGTATGTACAGATTTCATGGTGGATTGGAGGGTGGTGGTAGTATGGCAATTGCACCCTTCCTCCCCCCCCCCCTCCCTTCAACTGAACACATGAAACATGCACCTCAATTGTACCTCAAACTTCAATATCAGTCAGTGCCTTCTACTGTCATTTATTTGACTTAATTTTGTTAGCATCTATAGCGGTGTGCTATAGGCACCAGGAGAATGAATTTGTACAGAATAAAAGAAAGTGCTTGCTGTACATTTTATATAGGTCCTTCTCAATTTAATATAAACCCTTCTTTTGATTGTATTCTTTATGCTTATAGAGTTAAGATTTTCTGAGGGTTTTGTGTTTAATTGTACTACCGTCGCCCAATTCAAAAGTTTTGGATCTGCCCTTGTAGGCTGTATGTGATAATAGTGATTTCTTAAGTTCTTTAGGTTAGAGGTTATATGGCATTGTGCCAATAAAGACTACGTGCCAAAGTATATTTGGAAGAAAAGATTTCGATTAGTTTTATTAAGCTTTTGAGTATGCTTATTCTTGACCCTATATTGAAAAATACATTTGCTGAATTCCATGACACGACCCATGGTATGACAAGTTGACATTATCAGTGTCATACAGATGGCATGACACATGGTATGACTACATATAGAATGACTTTACATCAACAGTGAATCTAGCCTGCTATATTGCACAAAAGAAAAACAATAATTAATTTATTAGAGTTAATGAATTTAACATCTTATTGTAGTCAACTAGGCAAGACTATCACTATTCAGCCTCAAAACCTCTCTTGAAATAGCCCTAGACAAAAACCCTGCAATTAAGTGCAATGGGCAATGCACCTATGTCACTGTAACGTTTAAGACCTAGTGGCCTGACAGACCTCGCAATGGAATTCAGCAAGTTTGGGGACAGTCAAAATGAAAAGCAAGTCAATGAACCAATGAAGATGTACTTTAAATGAAGATCTCATTATAACACAACACATCAACCGATGTCATACATCAAAATAGTAATCACTGAGTTTAATCTCTCGGCAGGTACTCACTTTCTCTGTCGGCACAGTTGGGTCCACCCTCGTGCGCTGGGGACTCCATCATGGCCTCCTCCAATGTCCTCCTTACCCTGTCTTCCTCCTCCTCACTGCTACGGGGCTGGTGAAGGATGGTGGACTCTGTCCACTCGCTGAACACATCACTCAGAATGGGAGACTGCTCATAGCTTCCTAAGTGTTGTCAAATCAACATTTATGTTAATGAAATGTCAAGTTTCATTAATTAAAAAATTAAACTAGTCATTCAATGAACACTTTATATTTGTGTCTGTTCTATTTATGTGAATGTTATTGTAGTTGTTTGTAGTCTTTGAAATAGCCCTATCACAATGAATTTCCATAAGGCTCAATAAATCAGTCTTAGTCTATACTTGACATTGAATATATAGCTAAAACAAAATCATGCAAATGTGTTACAAAAGGGCAATAATTACCAAGAAGGAGAATTTGTCCAAAGTTGGGCAAAGATGTGAGAAGGGGGTGGGGTGGGGGGAGAGAGAAGGAATGGGAGACCTATTTGGAGATTTTGTTAAATCCAACATTTAATAAAAAAGATTCTTTTAATGGACATAGAAGAAAAGGTATATTTAGACAGGGTTTGGAGAGTTTTCTGAGTTAGCTCTGTGCTTAGAATACAATTAGAAATGATAGAATGTCAAATCATAGGCAGCTCTAATAAAACACACCAGGGAATTCGTTAGGAAAAAAGAAGGTAGTTTGTATCTTTCTTTTTTTTTCTTCAAAGCTTACATTAACTCTTGTCTGTCTGGGTAGAAATGATTTCTCCCACTTCCCATTCCCAGATCAAGTTGAAACTTTGCACAGTTATTCATTTTCTATGACAACACAAGAATCAACGAAAAAAAACAAACAATTATTTTATCAATAAATCCTGATTAATTAATTGTATTTTAAATAAAGAAAATAGGGTCTACTGAGCAAAGAGGAAATAAGCCTTGTGTAGAGTATTAGGTCATTAGGTCTCTAAAAATTTTTAACTAACCATCTGATTTTGTAAGTATTTGAATAGCTCAGTGGCTAACAAGTCGGCTTACCATCATGGAAGCTGAGTTCAAATTCAGACTTGAGCAACTTTAAAAAAATGTTTTTCAAAAAGGAAGCACAGAAACCTTCCAGATACCCCCCCCCCCCCCCACCTGATTGGTACATGGATATGCTTGGACCATAGCCCACTGAGCATGCTATAAGCAAGACTGTTTTGTTACACAAAAACAGTTCATATAAATACTCTGAAACATACAGATTTATTCTTGTTAGTCTAACTCTACTAAAAATTAATTACATGATTTAAAATAGGTGATGCAATTTAACTCAAAATAATATTTAAAAAAAAAACTGTTATATTTGACTGCTTTTCTTTTATTCTCATTATAATTGTTGACATTATAATTTTGTTTTTTGTAAGATTTATCTTGTGTGATCGAATAGAACATTTATAAGATGTAGAATTGTATGCACTACGGGACAGTGTGTGATTGTCCCGAGTCTGAGCCATAGCTGCCTTCATCTCCTTTCACCCCACATGAGTTTGGGCTAAGATGTAATTATCTTTATATCTGAAGGAACATTACAAACTTGTAAAACAAAAACAAAAAAATATTCATCAGTGGCTAGACCAGTGACCGTGTGGTTAAGCACTTGGCTTGGGGTCCTGGGTTCAAATCTCGGTGAAGACAAGGATTTTGAATTTTGGAATTTTTTGGGCGCCCATGAGTCCACCCAACTCTAATGGGTACCAAACTTTAGTTGGGGAAAGTAAAGGTGGTTGGTCATTGTGCTGGCCACATGACACCCTTGTCATTAACAGTTGGGAAAAGAAATAGAAACATAAAAAATGACCAGCTAGACAGAGTGGGTTAAAATAAATACAAATAAAACAATGTGTTCTAGAAATAAGATCACACTGACCTGCTTCTATGTACATAGGTGCTGAGTTAGAACTTCTTCCTGGGCTAGTTGTTCGCTCACTGGTGGATGACCTTCTGTAGGCAGGCCGTATATTAGGCATAGCCACTGGGCTTGACCGGCTAGGATGGAGTCTGTAATGATTTGAAGTAAACTCATAATTTAGGTATAATCAGTAGATTTACTGGACACAGTAATCACTGGAACAGAAGCAATATGAATGAAATTGTAAATCCATAAATAACATTAACAAGCATATCTATACTATAACAAATCTGCATGTATTAAAAACTCCTGGCCTATAATCAAAGGGGCATCACTCATATAAACCAAATGCTACAAAGGGCAATTTGGGTAAAAAATAAGTCCTTGTTAAAATTATGATAAATGGTCGACATGTTTATTCTGTAAACTTCAAGGTTTTATATTCTCCATATTTCACTGTAATAATTGTACAGATAGTGTAATTAAAATGTATAAGAATAAAAATAATTGTGCTAATCTCTTGACTTCATTCATTCATAATTGGATCTTGATTTTATTAGATTGTACTTATTTAGACTTAGGTCCTCCCATGCCATTTGGTGCATAGAGAAGCAAGCTCTCTCCACTGTCATTAGTTGTAAGCTAATGACAACAAAAACTGTGATTGACACCCCCCCCCCCTGCTGAATGTGAAGTTATCTATGTTTGATATTTGTTAATTAGATCTAAGAAAATCTATTTTAAAATAAGTCTAGATGTGCTTAGTCACAGGAAACAGTTAGACGTAAAGTACAACAGCCTAGAGTGATCAAGACAAATCATTACAGTAGGTCTGAACACAAACATGTGATGTGGCAACAAGCCGTTGGTCTCTACTGACCACAGATTGCAACGTCACAGGTCTGTGTTCAGGCCTACTATAATGATGGGTCTCAGAGTGATTCTTTGTTGTAAAAATGTATTTTTTGCTTTATACAGCTGCATAACAAAGTTCACAGTTTACAGAGTTACAAACAAACAACACAATTCCCTTAGACAGAACCTAAATGTGTGCTACACTGTATAGAGGATATTACCTAACTTACGGAGGATATTACCTAGCTTATGGAGGATATTACCTAACTTACAGAGGATATTACCTAACTAGATTTAGCTAAGTTTGATTACACTATTACTGAAAGAGAAGCTTGATATTCTTTATTTATAAGCTCACTTTAAACTCTCCAGGTCACAGTCGTCAGTCAAAATGTCCATAGTGGTCACGTGAGCATTGGCTTCTGGGCTGCCAGAGAACAATGAGGAGGATGAAGATGAGAGAACTGTGGTGGACTGAGGGTTCTGGTAGGTCTTGAAAGAGAACTGGGGGCCCATCCACAGGCGACGATGGGGGCCCACGTGAGTTATTATCTCCACCTGTTAAATGAGTATATAAAAAAAATAAAATAAAATATAAATTGTAGTAACCTTATAAAACACTACAGGAAGACATGTCTTGATCCTAGGCTTTATTGTACAAAGAAAGACAAAACAGTTCACAATAACACAGTACACACACACAAGCTGACCTGTACACCATGACATTTTGACACACCAGAACAGACAGATCACAACATACAACAAGAAAAATAAATAAAAATTTGAACCAATCATTGTATAGAGCAGATGATGTCAAGTGTTTAATCAATCAGTTTATAGAGCAGATGATGTCAAGTGTTTAATCAATCAGTTTATAGAGCAGATGATGTAAATAAATTTATAAAGGTAATGAGAGGGCCAGCTATGACATTCTGTGTCCCATTGGTAAGAGAATATAAAATAATTTATTGTATTACAAACCATACTTCAATTCCAAGCAACCCTTTCAATGTCAGACCATCAGCCCATTTAAGTGCCAACCCACTGGGGTCACAGGTTCAAATCCTGGAGAAGACTGGGATTTTTAACTTTGGGATCTCTAGGGCGCCACTGATTCCACCAAGCTTTAATGGATACCTGAAATTAGTTTGAGAAAAGTGTATGCGGTTGGTCACATTGCTGGACACATGACACCCTTGTTAACCGTGGGCCACAGAAACAGATGACCTTTACATCATTTACTCAATAGATCGCAAGGTCTGAAAGGGGGAACCACTGGGCATTTGCCCAAACAGTCCCAAAAACAATGATTTTAATTTTCTTCAAAAAATATCATGCATAATTAAAGCTGAGTAGATTCAGGAACTTCCTACAAAACCTGGATCATTGACTTCATAAGAATTCAAGCTCAGGGTCTTTATATTTAGATACCAAGCAAACTAACACTCAGCCAACATACATACAAAATATTCTATGTTAATGTATGACTTGGTTTCTCAATGTTATTTGTGCAAATGAAAAACTTACAAATTCAGTCTATTCAGTGACAAGTTGAGACAACGGGAGATAATCCATTTTATTAGAACTGTTTTAACAAAAGCTGAACCCAAGGTTCCTTACTGTACCTGGGATACCCATTGCTCATCAGTTTCCTCTTTAATTCCACTGGATCCAAAGTCACTGGTCAAGCTGTCCTTGGACCCGTATCTGATCACATTGGCAGGCTCAGAGCCCTCTGAACATAAATAGAAGAAAATGCTTACATCTTTATCAACTCAATTCTCTAGCAGTCAAGAATAGAAATGTTAGGTGAAATGGAAGAGGTCATTTTAACCAGCAGCACTTCAAGGTATAACAAAAAAGTATACTTCTATAGATTTGTTTAAGGTGTCATGAGGTCGTGACAAGGTGGACAAAGAAAACGCTTCAGGGACACCCACAAAGCTTCTCTGGAAGCCTTCACCACTGACCCTGCTTTGAGAGACGGAATCACATGATAGAACATCATGTCATCGCACTGCTAAAACTAACTAAAACTAATTAAAACTAGCTAAAACTAACTAAATTCGGTTTAAAACAAAATTTCTAATCAAGGACCTTTAAGCCACTGACTTACAAAGTCTCCTGTTACTAAACACATCCCTTCAAATTTATTTTTTTCATAAATGGTATTCTTTAACTTTAAAACTTTATTCTTTCACTGCGCCCACCCTTATGAAACCATAAACCATATCCTCTTAGAATGCCTCTTCCTAATCCACCTTGGGCAGACCCTACATCCACTACAGCCCAACATAACCAACACCCTGTACGGCAGTGCTGAACAACTGAAGAAAACAGCACACTATTTTTCCTTGGCACAGTCTGCAAAAGAGCTCACAGCTCAGCAGCAATAAAGCTAGCTAGAAGAAGAAGAAGTATTCTCTAAAAATAAATGTCCATGGAGACGCCAAAGTTGGAACATGGCAGTCTTCACAGGTCAGAAATGTGAAAAAATATTTTAAAGTTTCCAGACCTTCTGATTGTTTAGAAGTAGGTCAATATTTTTTTATATTTTTTCTTTATTTTAGTTAACTATGACTATTTGAAGGGCCATAAGAGTTAAATGACTAGAAAAAAAAAATTTATCTTTCCTGGCCCTTTGACATAAGAGTTAAATGACTAGAAAAAAAAAATTAATCTTTCCTGGCCCTTTGAGCAAAATCTTCTGACGACCAGTAGGGCCTATTTGTAATATAAATAGCTTTAAAAAATAAAATGGGAAAAAATTCACGCATAGCAATTCAAAGGCTACAATAATGGAATTAAAACAAAAATTAGAAAATAATATACAGAACAGAACGGCATGTGTTCTATACCTGCGGAGAAAGTGGCTTGTTGAGTCTGTACAGCTTCTGCCGCTACGATCAGTGGATTATTGGATGCCAGAGGAGGCTTAACCTCACTTGATGACCTTGATCTGGGCATTAAAAAAAAAAAAAGCAAAACTTTAAATTATTTTGTCTAATTCACTGAATTCAGAAATAAGAAATAGAACAATACATTGATGAAAAAATGTGGTTCTTATGACTGTAAAGTACCATCTTAAGAATTTTACTTGCAATATTCTTAAAAACTATTTTCATGAAAGTTCTTTTATTTAATGTGTAAATTTAGAAGGTGGCAGCATTCATCGAAGAAAAAAATGTAGCCAAGTGACTCACCGCTGCAGGTTCCACTGGACAAGTCCTTTCACTTCCAGCTCTATAGGCGCATCATCCAGGTGTTTCTCTGCACCACTCACCTGCTTAGGGTGAGGCTCGAGATGATACTCTGTCAAGATACCATTCTGGTTTAGAATGAAGAGTGAGTCCACGGCAGTCTTCTTTAGATGATCTATAAGATAACAAAAAATGATGAGAATAAATTTAGGATCTCTCCGTTTATTGCAGTAAATGCCAACATGTAGATTTTCTATATTGTTACATAAAGTAGAATCTCTTTTAGAATATTTACTTTCAAATATTCATTCAGAAATAACTAATATTACTTCCTGACTAGCTTTAAGCACTCAATTTATGAATTAAAAAAAAAAAAGCTGCACTACCATTATAAACAATTTAAATAAAATAAAACCCTGACCTCGTCTCTCCATGGTTGTGGTCCACAGCCTCTCTGGGGCAAAAGCTGCGCACACTGCAAACACGTTGTCATGTGAAGAACTTGAATGTGTTGGGCTCTTGGGGCGCGGGGAGGCCCCTGAAGTAGGCCCCAAACCAGGAATGGAAAGGAGCTGTTTTATCTGGGCCAGCGGAGCTATTGGGGTCGGATGAGGATAGGGTGGGAGCCGAGGGTTGCCCATATTGTTTCTCAGAGCATTTTGTCTAATAAGACTTGGGTAACCCTCTTGAGGACCTGAAGAGAAAGTGAAATAGAAAAGAAAAAAAAACATAGAAAATAAACATAGAGACATATTATCAGCTAAAAAAGAATTTTAATTGGCTGATCACTAATTGGACTCCTAGGTAATTGTGGTTACATAGTGTTTACGCCAAACTGCTACCTACAACATATTGTAGGCAAAAACATACTTTCTCTCACTAACAGATGACAAAAAAAAAAAGAAAACAATCTATTTGGCCCAAAAAGATATATTTACATTGTAAATCAATGGAGGTGCAGTGGCTGAGTGGTTAAGCACTTGGGGTCCTGAGTTCGAATCCAGGTGAAGACTGGGATTTTTAATTTTGGGATCATTGGGTGCCTCTGAGTCAATCCAGCTCTAATGAGTACCTAATGGGTACCTGACAATAGTTGGGGAAAAGTAAAGGTGGTAGGTCGTTGTGCTGACCACATGCCAAGGGCCACTGAAAAAGATGACCTTTATATCATCTGCCCTATAGACCACAAGGTCTGAAAGGGGAGCTCTCATTTAAATAGAAAAAAAAATAAGACAATAAAACATCTCCACACACACTGAGGTGTAGCTAGGTAGGGAGAAAGAAAGGGGAAGAACTTGAAAATCCCACCAGGCATCAACTTGAGGGGATGCAAAATGAGTATTTTTTACATTAAATGTTCAATATTATGCAAAAAGCAGGGGCCCCCAAAGAGGTCAAGCCTCCTCCCCCCGCCCCAAAACGATGGCAAATTCCTAGCTACGTCATTGCACACACACAATTCTCTTTTAAACTACTGATGACCAGATTTCACACACACCTATGCACTAAGGATGTAACCCTTGAACACTAGGTGCAATTTGAAGAACAATTCTTAAGCATCTTGAACCAGCGGTTAAGGAATATATTGAGACAAACAGTGTAGGAACACTTTGAATGTTTCTGCAGAAATAAAGATCACTACGCCCTAGTCCAAACTTTCTTCAGGCTGGAAGGGGGTGGCAGTGGGCAGGGTTCAAACCCGAGGACATTGCAACAATATTTTAAAATGTAAACCTTATTCAGGATGGCAGTGGGCAGGTATTTAATATGCATATCACAAGACCAGGCTGCCATCCAAATAGTGCAAAAGGATACCAAGAGGGCCAGTAGATGTAAGGTAATGAAGTAATGTAATATATACAGATTAGTTCTGTAAGTATATTTGGTAAAAGTAGGGATGTGTGACTAAGTGCCAAAAACCGCTAGGCCACCTATCCAGGAATCTTGAGTTCAAATCCCAACTCGAGCTGAGTTGTGTTTGCAGTTAAGAAGCACTGTAAGATAAATGGAACCATGTTTTTTTTTATTCAAGACAGAAAATGTTGAAAAACAAACTAAGAACTTTGATGAGTCCCTGACTTGTGTGTATTTGTCAGATCCTAAAGGAGACAAATTTATGGAGTGGGGGAGCTGGATCCCTACCAGGTGAATGTCCTGACTTGTGTGGTGATGCGGTCAGGAACTTGTCCATGATATTAAACTCCCATAGCGATGGTTTACAGAGCGAACCTACATACACATATACATATATATGTCAGGGTGAAAGTGCCTCAGAATATGTGCATTTCTTTTTTACAATGATGGCGCATGAGATGAAATGGTAGTCAGAATTAAATAAAAAAAAAGTTATGAATGAAAATAATCTAATGAGACAATTTAATCAACATTCATATAAACAAAAAAAAATGTACAACATATCAAGGCATGAAAACAAAAAGGGACCCAGAATGTCTCTCGATTAAAATCCTTGTCTTAACTCCAAAGTATTTTCAAAACAAATTTTAACATTGGATTCATATGCTAAAAATATTTGTATCATTCCATCTACATTGATTACATACTTATTAGCCATTAGTACTCTTATAGATGTAGAAGTAGTATTTTTAAAAATACTGAAGAAAACTTCATAGTTAACTCCCAGCTGCATGAGCTTACCCAATGTGACAATGCTCATAGCTATTCAACAAGACAATTATCTCCACTCTGACATATATATATAACTATAAATATAATTATGCTAAACATGCATAAATACTTCATAACATATACACTAACACATGTGAATGGAACATAAAGGAGCTCTGTATATTTCACCTGAACTGCCAGGACTGCTGGACAAAATAGGACTGCGCTGACCAGCTGCCCCTGGCTCAATCTCGTCAAGACCAGCAGACTTGTGAAATCGGCTGACTCTGTTGACAACCCTGGCCTGGCAGTGGGTACGAGCACATATATTTCCTGGAGGAGAATGATTCAATAATGAGTCAACATTCTAATGCCACAAGATGAAATAGAATTAAATTATGCATATATTTGGTACCAAAAAGTAAACTCTAATCTAGGCCAGTGTTTCTCAAACTGTGTGCCGCGGGAGTTTTCAGAACGCCACACATGCAGGAGTTACACAGGTCTGCCTACTATTAAATTTTTATTTTACGTTACGATGACATCTCCACCTGTAATGACCAGTAGTAGTAGTGGATCGCTCCATTATGACAAAAAGGGCTGTTATTTATTCAGGTTATGGAATTTTTTAACTATACATATATTATTATAATGACTCAAATGTAGGCCGCCTTAGCAGACGCACAGCAGTTTTTGAATTGGTAACGATAATAATAAGCAATGCGTTTCATGTAAATTTTTTAGGTGTATGCTAATAATAACAAGTTATCACTAAGCCTTATTCATTGTTATCCATGGAGAAATACGTTAGCAAGAATGAAACTGCGAAAGTGTTAAATGAAAAGCAAGGAACCAAACGAAGGTACAAAGAAGATTACATCGGATATGGTTTCATATCTTCGGGACCTGAAGATGCTCCATTGCCATTCTGTCTGATCTGCAATGCAATTCTGTCGAATGAGGCGCTCAACAAAAAAAACAAGCTAAGAAACTTATAAAGTACCTAAAGCTGACAGAAAAGGGAGTGATTGCAAGTTATAAGGTTGCTCAGTTATTAACAAAAACGCAAGAAAGCACACACAGAGGCTGAATCAATCATTGCACCAGCTTTAGCAATAGTTGTTGAAACTATCCTTGGAACCGATGCAGCCGAAAAAGTTAAAAAAGTTCCTTTGTCAAATAATAATATCTCACGCAGAATTGAAGACTTATCGTCAGATTTACAAGATCAAATCTGCGAACACTTCGACGTGATTGACGATGAAGTGTCTCTACTGTGGTCTCTTCAAGTTGATAAATCCACTGACGTTAGCGGCCAAGCCCAGCTGCTAGCTTTTATTCGGTTCATAAAGGATGAAAAATGTGTCAACGAATTTTTATTTTGAAAAGACTTACCAATTACGACCAAAGGCAAAGATATTTTTAAAGTGGTGGACGAAAACATTTTGCTCTTCAAACTACAGTGGAAAAACTGTGTCAGCGTTTGCACCGATCTCTGTCCTTCCATGCAGGGAAATAGAAAGGGATTCGTCACTCTTGTGCGTCAAGAAAATCCAAATGTATTAGTTGTTCACTGCATGATCCACAGAGAAGCTCTTGCCTTCAAATCTTTACCGAAAGATTTGATGTCTGCTCTGGATCAAGTGATTGAAGTTGTAAACTTCATCAAATCTCAACTGCTTGCATCCCGACTTTTCTTAGAGCTTTGTGAAGCAATGGATTCAGACTACAAATGTCTCCTGTATCACACCAACGTTCGTTGGCTCTCCAGGGGAAAAGTGTTAAAGGTGTCGTCCAACTCAAGGCTGAGCTGATTTCATTCTTGGAGGCTGAAAACAAAAAAGACTTTGGATTTTCTATTCATGACGAGATCTGGTGGGTTAAGGTGACATTTCACTCTGATTTATTTGACAAATTAAATTCATTGAATTTAAGTCTTCAAGGACCATGGGAAACCATCATCACTGCATCCTCAAAACTGAAGTCATTTGGTGAAAAATTGTCTTTATGGCAAAGTAAGATCTCGAAAGGAGTCTTCGACTGCTTTCCTACTTACTATGAATGTGCTTCAAATATAGAAATTACCCCAGAAATTCTGGACACTTTGACACACTTGCAGTCAGCATTGCAGCATTACTTTCCAACAGTTGGAAGTAATGAGTATGGATTGGTCAGCTCTCCATTTGGAAACAATGAAGCTACAAATCTTACAACTAAAGAAGAAGAGCAGCTCATTGATTTAAAAAACGATGCAGTTCTGAAGTCAAGTTTTGCCGAGAAAAGCCTGGATAAGTTTTGGATTTCAATCAACAAGTTATATCCTGCAGTCAGTTTAAAAGCAATCAAAATAATTCTTCCATTAGCATCTTCATGGTTTTGTGAGTTTGGATTTTCAGCATTGACTGAAATCAAATCTAAGAAAAGGGAGAGACTTCTTACAATAGACGATGAAATGCGAGTTTGTTTGTCGACTCTGGAGCCTCGATTAGATCGCATTTGCTCTAAAAAAAACAAACAGGCAAACCCTTCAAATTAAATGAAATACTTCAAAACAGGTAAAATACTTTTTTTCCTTTTTATTATAAAATAACTGTTGCTCTTCGTGGTGTGGAAATTTTTGTAGTTTTTTTACTGTGCCGACAGACAAAAAAAGTTGAGAAACACTGATCTAGGCATATAGAAATTTTAGCCATGGAGTTTATAGGCATAATATAAGTAAAAATAGTCGTTTTTAAAGGCTTCTATTAAATAAATATATACAAAAAGTGTGAAAAAAATTTTTGTTTCTCTTATCAACTGTGACATAAATGTATATATAGATCACAGTTGTCAAGAGAAACATAATTTGTTCGCACCTTTTGTTACAGTTCGATCATTGAATACAACTGAGATCTATAGTCTGTTTAGTTACTGCACCAATTAAAAAAAAAATGTATAAATGGCTCACTGCAAAGAGAGGCAAATAGATTCTTAGTCCTCTTTTGCTCCAAATAAATACCCTTGAAAAAGCATCTCTGAAACATGAGCTTCCCAGACAGTAATAAATGGCCAGGACATTGATGGACAAAAAATTATGTAAATAAAAGGACAAGCTTTTTTTCTTTACAAAAACCTACAAAAAAAAAAAAAGGAATATTTAATCGCAAGATCAACTTCCTTAGTTTGTCATTGTGAAAAAAAAGTGACCATTTTTTTGTCTTTTGGATCATTTGTACACATTTTAAATTGTAGACTAAAATAAAACACAAATTATTTTGTAGGGGGATTCAGAGTTTTGAAGAATACAATGCAAAAAAAAAAAATATTTTTTTTTTCTTAAAAAACCTGTAGAGAAATAATTGTTCAGTACATGACTGACATGTTAATGCCTTAAATAGCTTTGAAAAATATTGCATAAGTTTTTTTGTTTTTTTTTAAATAGTTTTCTTTTTGTATAAACTATCAGTAAAAGAATGAACAAAATAAATACCAATCCATAACTCACCCCCATATGGTGTAATTGGAAAAACATGAGTTGTTCCCCTGTGGGTGCTAACTGTAATCCAACGGCTGTCATTGGTGAATGATATGTCTATAACCTAGAAGAGTGATAAAACATACACAAAGTTAGAAAAAATAATAACAACGAGTACAAGAAAAATATTTATTAAAAAAATGCCATCATAAGGATTCTATATAACAAATACATGTGAATGAAGTCTATATCTTGGGCAAAGTAAAGCAATGAAATCCACTATCAGCTTTCAAAGGATACCTACCTTAGCAGTTGTGTCTCCTCTGTGAAGCGTGTACAGGTGATGGACAGCACCCAGAGACGAGGAACAGGGGTGGGCCACAAGGCTAAACACATGAAAGTTATGACCTGGAATGCAAAGGAAACAATCAACATATTAGAGCCTAGATACCTGAGAAACCACATCAATGAGCCATACAAAAATAACTCGGAAACCACAATTAAATAAGAATCTTAGTTTAAATGAAATGAAAATGAATTTAAAAAAAAAATATTTATACATTTATTTGGAAATAGTAAAAAAGTAAAGTTTCCCCTTTCAGACCTTGCGATCTATGGAGCAGATGATGTTAAGGTCAACTGTTTCTTTGGCCAACGGTTAACGAGCAGGGTGTTATATGGCCAGCACAACGACCAACCACCTTTACTTTCCCCAACTTAAGTCAGGTACCTATTAGAGTTGGGTGGACTTAGGGGTGCCCTACAAATCCTGAAATTCAAAATCTCAGTCTTCACCGGGATTTGAACCCAGGACCTCAGGTTCGGAAGCCAAGTGCTTAACCATTCTAGAACCACACCCCTTTATTTGAAAATAACTTTTAAAAAAAAACAACAAATAACATAATTTTTCTTTTTAAAAAATCAATTCCTAATTTATAAATATGACGATAGATTACTTTTCTTCGCTCCATTTATTTCTTGTAATGAATGATTATGGCAAGGAGTCCTACCGATGAACTCTACATAATCATGTTCTTCTAACAGCCAACATAAGATGAATAAAATGTTCTGAGTATGTCTACTTATTTATTCAATTCTACCGATAACAAACGCACATCTAAGTTGAGTGTGGAAATTCCTGTTAATCCTTGTTCAAGACGTAAGCCAAAATTAATTTTAAGAATTATATTTTGTGTGGCCAATCTGGTAGTTATTTTTTTCCCAAAGTTATTCATAAATTGTTGAATTTCTAAGAAAATCACTAGAGCTGCTTTCAAAATAGGAATTTTAAAAAATATTTAGAGTAGTACACCTTATTTTAAAGATCTGTTACATCAAAAACCTTACACATACTATCTTGTAAAAAAAGTTTTTTCTATTACCAAGTTTACAGGCAGTTGCCAAAAGCACTCCAGTTGGGTCAAAAGCCATTGCAGCCACAGGCTCATTGGCATGGGCATGGAAGTGAGCAATCAAACCCTCAATGTCTGGGTCGTCTGAGACATAGAACTGGGACACATCTGATGATTTGCCACCCTGTAAGCATCAAGAGAGAGAGAGAGTGAATACAGAAAGAGAACATTAATATCCTTCGGCTATCTTCTCTTTTGTCATTTATCATGAAGGCAAGCTAGTTATTTAACCCAAAAGTCAAAAATCCATTAAAAGAGCTAAAAGGATGTCCTGATATTCTGAAGTAAAAAACAGATCTCACAATATTAAACATGACCATATGTTCAGTTGTCAATTTACTTTTTTTTTTGCCAAGCATTATGTGTGAGGTTTTAAGTTGTATAAAACTATTGCCAGTTAAAAGATAGAGTTACTTGTAAAACCAAATCCTGCTTCTTTAATTTTAGCTGTTATCAACTATTGTAGGGTATTACCTAAACAAAGGAGCACTTCTATGTTGTTGTTTTTTATTTAGATTACGCACAAAATAAATGGCAGTTTGATTTAAAATGATAAATAAATAAGATAAACTCTGGTCAAAAGAAGTCATTCATAATTAAATGATGGACGACATCAAAGAGTGGATAGACTTGAGATTCTATTCAAGGAGAAAGACAGAGGAAGAGCGAGAATAGTTCAACAGATTAAGGGATAGGTGAAGGTAAAGGTGAAGCAGGGTCTGGAATACATTAAAATTTTATCTAAAATTTCTTTATAAACAAACAAAAAAACATAAAAAACATCAAAGCGCTAATTTATTTTTAAAAGAGTTCTACATTTCAGAAATAAATCTTGGACAAAAGTAGAACAATGACATCTGACTAATTCTACAGAAAAGTCTCAGATCAACATAAGAACCCAAGACTTTACAAAGAGATCACATACTCTAGTAATACAAGATTCATAAATTTTTTAAAACTGCATTTAGCTTGCCTGGTCCACACGGAGAGACTTAAGATCATACACAGAGACTATGCCTGGACGGTAACCATTCTCATCTGCAGGAGATGGCTCTGGCTTTTTGGGTGGTGGAGTCGATTTGGCTCCTGTGACACTGCTAACCATTGCTTCTCCAAACATAGTCAAGCCTTTGAAAGCTCCCTGTATATATGAATTATCAACTATTTATTTATAGCTAAACAAAGACGAAAAAAAACAACCCATAAATATTATCTTGCCATTTATAATGTGACAGAATTTCTTAGCTATGCATGCCCGCAAAGATGTAGACAAATGTCTGTAATCATTTCCAACCCCTGTCTCTTAAGCAGACAATTCTGAACTAGTAAAGGTCTAGTCCAGACTAATCAACTGCTATTTCACCTTGAGCCCTTCATCACAAGGCGAGAATAAGATAATGAAATTAGTGCATTGCTGAAATTT
The DNA here is from genome assembly GCA_030265305.1 of Biomphalaria pfeifferi. NCBI lineage: Eukaryota > Metazoa > Mollusca > Gastropoda > Planorbidae > Biomphalaria > Biomphalaria pfeifferi. Next base: position 2,900,603 of record JASAOG010000080.1, on the reverse strand, counting down.
TAATATTAATCTGACATCAGGCATTGCACCAGATTAGTAGACCATTAGGAGTAAATCCCCTCACCCAGTGGGGAGAAATGGTAGAATCAAGAAGATAATAAATTTAATGGACAACTATTCTGAAGTTTCTGTTTATTAATGGTCATGTGTACATAAAACACAGTCTTAAGTTAATACACTCAAGTCCAAGTGAATTCTTTTTTTATTTTCTTTCTCAAATTGTTTTTATTATTTTCTTCTTTTCCATCAGAACTTCAAGGAGGGTGGGGTGGTGGAACCTAAAAGCTAATCTAAAAAACGGCTCTAAATATTTTCCTAGAAATATAACAAGTAATTATATCGTTGGGGAAAGAATTACTAACTTGTTGGCTACACAGGGAAAACTCTAGTTTGATAGTTAACTTTTTCAAAGTAAAAAAAAAATTAATTAAAATTTGGCTTGAGAACTAGCCCTAGGTCTAGATCCAACAATGGTTTTGAAAGGACTATATTGCATTCATGAATTTCCAAATGTAAGGCATTATGAAGTCAATAAATATAAATAAATGTTCAGGAAAATTTTGTGCATCGACTTCTTAGTCTAGCTCTAAAAGCCTATCATTGGAATATTATAAGGTTTAGTAGTTCTATACACTCGCTTCTCAAGGATTCTTTCTCAGAGGGATGGGGGGAGGAGTAAAAATGTTTTTTTAATCTAACATTCGTTAGTTAGTAAGTAAATAAACATTCCTTTTTAAAGGAGGTATTGCCTTTTTGAAAAAGTATTTTTCTTGTTCTTTATTTTTTTATTCGTATTATTTCATTCTTATTTTTACTTACAAACCACATTTTTTTTTATTATGTAAATCGATATCGCTTCGATATTTTTTTTATTAAAATGAAAATCAGGGATTCTTTTTGCATTCCTTTTTTTGTTAAGCTAAAAAATACTGGTAATTAATTTCTAATGAACTTTAAAAAAAAAAGTCATGGTGTAGACCTAGTAGCTAACTGAACGGTATCAAACCGCTACTCCCACCACTCTTGCGTTCTTCATTACTATCAAGAAATAATTAATGCAGATGTATAGATCTGGGCGCAACGTGTTCACCCCATCTTTTCTGTTGTTTTTTTTCCATAGGACAGCCTCTGTGTCCGCTCCTAAGCTAGTTTAGAGAGGGGAAAGAATAATAGGAAAAGTTTAACATGATGAGTTAAATTCATATTTGCGTAATGGTAATTTTCGTGAGATTTTGTGTTTTGGAAGGCAGGTCTGAAAATAATTGTTAGTAAGCAAGTGAATCAGTATGTTACTTTCATTATCTCTTCACAAGAAGAGCAGCTATTGTTTTTGTTTTTTTCTGTCTGTGTATTGGTAAAATAAAAAGTACTTTTGAAAATCTCAAAAAAGGTGCAAGGGTTACTTAAGATCTCCTTTAAGTCTATCTATTTTATAATGTTGTATCCAAAATTATGCACACACATGTAAACTATAATTTAAATACATTTTTAAAAATTCCTGGATTGTGCACTCTGTAGCACTGATATTAACCTGTCTGTTAGCATTTACAAATAAATAACATAAACTCACTCAATAAACTTCCAGGTGCATTTTTTTTTTAACATTTTTGAATGAATACTTTAAAGATACCCTAACAGTTCATGTCACTTATGACCCACCTTGGCAGCACTAATGACTGTAGCGGCATAGGACTGGGCTCCATCACCTGACATCCCCCCACAGGATTGGTGAACTGGTAACAGCTTCAAAAGTACAAGGAAAAAATATATTAACCTCAAGTTACAGTACAATAATTGTTCATAATTATTTATGTGTGTGTTTGTTTTTTTAGTTCCACTAGATATTACTATCTAAAACAAAGTGAAACTGAATGGGTAGAAAATATTATCACTCACCCTTTTATCTGCATACGCCAGCCACCTGTCTCCCAGTGCTATTGGGTTTATTTTTGGTCCAGGACACGGATAGCAGCCTAATGGAGTAGAACAAGACATTGGAGGGGTCAAGATGTAAGTATTACTCTTAAACTAATATAAACTAATTAACATACACAGAAGGCATACAAAATCATACTTCCTTTACAATAAAAGATAATAAATTAGAAATAAATGATGATGGTAGCAGACATCTATGGACGATCAGGGTTCTAATCCTCTTTTAGCATTATTTTACTTCTCAACAAATATTTAAGCTCATTTTTTAACTCATATAAAGAGACTGAAATTAGAGGAGGAGGGGTGGTCATGAGCTAAAGCAATTCACATGGCTTCAGAACTGAGGCGAATCCTGTGAAGGCTGGCAGTCAAAAACATACAAGTCTTTTGCCAGGGAAAAGAACATAGGGTGATGGCTCTATGACAATCTAGTTAACAGCTGGCCACAGTAACAACTAGGAATGTAGTGGCTGAATGGCAAACCGCTTGGCTCTCAAACCGAGGGGCCCTAGGTTCGAATCTCAGTAAACATTGGGATTTCGAATTTCGAGATTTCTAATAGTTACCTAACAATAGTGGGGGAAAGTAAAGGCTCAAAAAGAAACAAACATTTTAATATTACCCAGACTGGCAAGAGCAGCAGAAGCAGTGGGAATGTGCAATTGATAACCACTACTAACTTATTTTACTATCATGTGATCAAGAGAAAAAGCCCGTAAATGTAACTTTTAAAAAAATATATATATCGTCTTAGCCATTCCAACCTGTGATCAGTAGAATCTGTCTTAGTCTGCAGGCATCAAACACAACAAGTTTTTCCTGTAAGACGATAACCACAAACCTGCAAAGAATAAACCAAGGTTTAACTCGTATAAATAAAAAAATATTAAGCTATCATTCACAATGACATTTCCAAGTGAGTACATGCTGAATTTATTTTGAAAGCAATAATTTCCTATAAAATAAATAAGATCTATATTTATAGTGACATGGAAATATCAATTTCTAGGATTAACTCTTTCTCTCTGTAATTATTTACCACATTCTGGTGGAATCAATGTTGTATTTATCACCAGTTAGGAAAGAAAAAGTTAACAAGCATAAAGAGCTTAGATGTCTTAAGTTTTTAATATTTTTTACGACTAATACTTTTGAGACTATAATTATCTATAATATTTAAATGGTTGTTTTTCTAAATGTTTATTTCTTTTGTGGTTGAATTTTTCACAGTGTCCGGCAGAGGCAGTTGGTATAATATTTTAGTGAAGCATGTTCATCTCTCTAAATCATTTTTTTAAACCAATAATCTAGTCATTTATCTTTAAATTTTTGCTTCTAAAAAGCATCTATTGACTACTGTACCAGTTATTTTGAGCACTAGAGCTTTTGGGTCATAGGGACCTGCAACTGTCATTTATGATTGCCAAGACACTTTTTAACTACCATACCTGTCTTGCTACCATACCTGTCTTGCTTCTTGTAATAAATATTAAATTATTTATTATTAAAAGACATAGCACCAACCTCTTATTGCACTCTATATTGTGAACCACCTGCGTCTTCCATGATGCACTGCTGACTTCATCGCCTGTCTTCAAAGAAATAAACTTCACACCACAGAATGGGTTACCAGCACTGAAACAACCAAACGAAAAATTCATAATTCAGTTTCTAATAGCAAAGTACCAGTAAAATTGTCAAAATGAAGTTGCTGATGATAACGAAAAAAAAAATTCTGAATTAATTAAATAAACTGTGATGGTGAGAGGCATATATGACTTAGCTACCTAACGAAGGAAGTCTGAAGTTCGTGTTTGACTCCAGATGTAGACCAGGAATTTTTTATTGAGATTTGACTCAAGCTGAGTTGTGTTTGACGAGCACCCCAATGTACCCCTTCCACCTACATTTCCACAAAGGAGATTACTCCAGAGCCTACTGAGCATGTCATAGCATGAAAGATGAAAATACAACAGATTTTTTTTTCTTAATAACAATAAAAAAAACAATTGTTTCCAAACAAATGCCATTGTAGGTATAAATTATTTTTTTTTAAATTAAAATTTAAATGCATTGGGAAAACTATACTCTTTTTTGTTTACAATACCTCTATTAGATTCAAGTCATTCCTTCATGGAAGGTGGATGCTGATCTCAAAGTCAGCTCTAATGATTTTCCTATGAATTTAACAGTTGCTATATATCACTTAGAAAAGAATTACTAGATCGTTGGCCGTATGGGAAATATTCTAATTTACCGTTACAATTTTTTCAAACTAAAAAAAAATTTAAAAATCTAAATTTGGCGAGAGACTAAGTCTATATCTAAATCGTACATTGATTTTGACTATCGCATTTTGAAAAGACTATTTCTGGATGTAAGGCTTTATTGATTCAAGAGTTGAATAAATTATTGCTTAGGAAAATTTTTTTACATTGTCTTCTAAATGCTTATCATTGGAATATTAAAAAGTGTACTAGATCTATAAATTCACTTAACCAGGATTCTTTTTTTTTTTAAATCTAACATTCATTAATTTTATAGAGAAAAACAATCACTCAATAAGTCACATAAAGGAGGTATTGTCTTTTAAAAAAAGTATTTTAAAGGTTTTTCTGATTTTGACTCCACTTCTTCAATTCATGATTTTTACATATTGGACAGAAGTCAAATTTTTAGTTTCACTTTAAAAAAAGTCAAACCTTAATTCTTTAAAGACCATGAAATGTATTCTAGCATTCTCCATAGGTATTTTCTAATGCCTTAAAAAAACTTTACTCTCTGAAAACTCTGAGTACCTTGATGAGTCGCAGATTGCAGCTATTGGTCTCTTATTTTTGTATGTATCCATCTCTGGGCTAGGAGTGGGCAGGATACGGAAACAGGAGACTGGACTTTGTCGAAGAGAGAAGACCTCCACAGCTTCACCACTGTGCTGGAATAAAGTCAGAGTCTCATTAAAAATATGATACTTTTTTTTAATCAATGAATTTAGCCAAAAAATAAGATTTGGAGACATCAATTAATGATTCTAGCAATGGTAAAGTCATGATGGTCAGTGGTGGGAATTAATGAATGGAATTAAACCTCAGACCTTCAGAATTTGACTATTCAGAGTAATTGCCACCTACCATGACGAGCCATACATGTACTCCATCTGGGTATCCTAGGATGGCAACGAGGGGGACAGCTTTCTGCTCCAGTCCTCTAAGGTTTGGGTTCGAGTTAAGATCTGCAATAAAGTGTTACCATCAATGATCTACAAATAAAAAAGCTATTGTAAACATTAATGATGTATCTTGGACTACGTAACAATTCCAATTCACTTTAGGATGATAGCAATATTTGTGTAATAGAAATGGTGAAGAAGAGTAAGAATATCTTAATGAGAAATCAACAACAATAAATGTTTTTAATAAAAATAAATTGTTTACAAAATATTTACTTATAAAAATTTATTTCTGACTTACAAAGAATGTTAAACTTTTTATTAGAAAGGATTGAAAATGATCACCATTTGTCAAATCCAATAATGAAAAGTAAATATTAACTACTACAGTACTATTTCTGCAATATTATTATGTTTTGTTTTATAGTTTACAAAATAATTTGCAAGCACATAAGATAACGACGTGGTGAATATATATGTCACTAATCATAAATTATACTCCATTTTATTGAATATTACCTTTCTTACATTTTGTGGACTTCAAAACTATCTAATCAATAATCAATCATTTAAAAAAACTGGGAAAATATTATCAGCATGAATTCTAATTTTTACCCCACGAAATGTCCATTTTTTTTCATGCTTAGGGGCGTTAAACAAACTGAATCTTTGAAATAAAGACTTTTAGTCATACTAAGTAAGATAACTTGTAATTAAAAGAAACTTATTTTGTATGTCACCTTTTGTGCATAACCAAAAATCCTTTTTTTTTTTTTATGTAGTAGAAATTTCTATTTTATTTCATTTATAGAATTTAAATTTGTGCATATTGTAATAACTTTTGGGGAGGTGTGACAAACCGTTTTAGCTCACTCAAGATATCACTCAGGTCTAAGCATTTAATTAGTTTATTTACACACTATTAATCAGCAATTTTACTAACTTAGCCAATCAAGCGCTAAAAACACAGCCACCACCCCTCCAATCCAACCCCACCCCCTTTGGCATCGATGTCACATTTTACTATCCCCACCTTAACACGTGCCACACTAGACTCTTGATAAGAGTACGCTCCCCTTTTTCCTATCTTGGCAAACCTCCTTTAACACCCCCCCCCCCACCTTTGTGGGGAGTGGCTGGTCACTTCTAAGAAGGGCCACTCAACTCAGCACCTTGGGAGGCGATCTCCCCGATTGTCTAGCGCTAGCTATTATCAAGGTATAATCTCCCTGGATCTGGCCAAGCTCTGACCCCTTTTCATGTCTTCTGACCACATGGGCGAACTTCCTGGACTTTCAAATTGCGCCTTCGCACAATGTCTATCTCCAGGAAACTCTCGTCACGGTCAAGCGGGGATCCTTTTGTCAAAAGACGCCAGATAGTCTAGACCACCTTTGCACTATCTCCCGCCATCCCCCCTCTCCACATGTATATGGACAGAACTTCATCGTCCGATCTCATTCTCGCTGGAGAGCTGACAGGGAACACATCTATCTCTTGCTTGAACTCTGGACTATTTTCATTCCCTTATTTCACTTTGGATTGGTGCTTTTATTTGTAGGCAACATCCGCCTCAAATCTTAGCAACCTAAAGCTGATACCAGATTTGTTGGCACCAGATTTGCAGACATCAGTCCTACTCATCCTTCAAGAGTCCAAGTAACAACACTAGCCACAGACTCGTCACAGGCTTAACTGAATGGTAGACGCAGTTTAGCTCTGCAACCATACAACGTTGGACTGCAACCGGAGCCTGGATCCACTACGCCAGCCCACCAGCAGACAGCATCAGTACCAGCCACACCCATCTCATCAGTGCAGCACCGGACCAAAAGCTAAGCAACCAGCCTAATGACACTCAGACCACTTGGTTCTCAAATCTAATGATGATAGATCTATACATGTAAATACACTAGATCCCATCCTAGCACCTGTACAGCATTTCACCTTTTAATTCTCTTTTGTATAATAAACTGTACATACTTTTACATCTAAATATAGCATTGGTTGCCTGCATAATAACGCTTTGCTTGTAGTTTATATGTGCAAGTGTGGGTTCTCGAACTATAAAATCCCCTAGACACCCAAAACGGCCAAATCTTAATCCAACTTGTCACAGGAGGCAACTCAACAAGACATAGATGTTTATTTACAAGAGGACATGACAAACACATAGGACATCTGTCTTGAGCACAGCAGCTTCATATCTGCTCTAGATTTGGGGACTAGGGCGGAAATCGTTCCCTCTTCTTCCCTAACGTCAACATCCTTTCTAGTCTAGTGTCTAAAAATGCGCACCTTCTGCACTATCTTGGATGGCGGTGTGCATGGCAAGGTTATAGCCATATCTTAAATTATGAGGCAACTTACCATTAACATCACACTGTTCAAAGCGTATCCAAGAGACTTTTTCTTTGTCATCTGTTTTAGGAGACGTACTGCAGTAAGCCTGTCCCACCTGAGGCACAACATCGGTAATGAAATCAAAAACACTTTCTGCAACTGTCTTGTCACTGGGGGAAAACAAAAGGAAATTCCACATGATTAAATAAATATATGTCTACCATGTGACCTACTTCAGTGGTGAAGTGAATATGGATCATCTCATAGATAGAAACCAGAAAGTCTGGCCAGGGGCATTAGCTTTGGTCCAAACGATGCAAATCAGCTTAGGCAAGGTAAGGTGGATAGCCAGCCAGGCCAAAGCTAACTATCCCCCAGTCAGATGCTTACTAGTTTAGTAGTTAGATCTCATCTAAGTTTAAGTATTCTAGATTCGAGTCTAATAAATAGATCTAAGTCAGTCTCTAACTCTAAACTTATAAGTTATATACTTATGTAGTGTTACACTAAGACTAAGTGTGTTACTAATACATAGTATAGTATAGTCTCATAGTCTATCTATACTATACTATAGGGAGGTGAAATTCCGGAACTTCCGGTGTCCAAAAAATGACGTATGAACTTGAGACAAGAGTTTTCCTTACTGCTACATAGGTCTTTGTTTGAAATCGATTATGCTCACTATATATAAAGATATCATTGCTAAAAAGAGTGAATTCGATTACTTTTGATGATGAAGAACATTTTTGTCTTTAACAATTTTTGGAAAAAAAAAGAAATTATTTAAATATTTTGTATTGAAATATATATACATTTTTATTTTTGCTGATACTCATCACAGAAAAGTCGTACCCTGTTGATTTTTTTCCTGCTAATAGTACATGTGTCTGGCTAAATTCCTATTGACAACATCGAACAAACTTGAAAAAAAAACAAAACATTGACCTCAATGGACTTTTCAGGTTTTATTTTTTTTTTTATAGAAGATATTGTTTGTCACCAACAAATGAAATTATAATCTTGAAGCAGATATTATTAGCTACAGATCTAGATACTTTTGAAAGATTTTTTACCTTGCAATTTTTTTAGAAACGCATTTGAAAAAAAATTGTTTCAGGCGATTTTGATCCCAATTTTTTAATATTTTGTTATTTTCTGCCATCACAATGCTGCCATTTTGTCCCCGCCTCTCTGACATTTCTTGTAGATCTAGACCCGATAATTTGTTTATTTCATCAATATTTACATCTTAAACAACTGAAGTTCATAAATAGAAATCAAATCAGAATGGACCTCATTCACCAATCGTAAACAAACAACATTTAGTCACGTGATCTTATTGATAAAACAACTAAAAAAACTGTCACGTGACAACCACCATGAATTAAACATGAGATCGTAAATTATATAGAAGAGATAGAGCACCACATGGCCAAATATTGTTTGTTTACGATTGGTGAATGAGGTCCATTGTGAGCTAGAAATTTACTACGAATACTAGATCTACTATTAAATTTCTTATTTAATAAGTAGATCTATCATCTACAAAATTCAATTCCAACTATTTAACTTTTGACCTTGGGGGTGTGTCTCACCGGCTGAGCCAGCGACAAGCTCTCACTTCACTTTTTCCATGTCAGCCGATGTTAGGTCAAAACGGGACAAAAAAAATCATAACTTTCTTAATGTTAAACATACAGTCATAATTTTTACACCACCATTAGAAAGTTCTTATAAAGCATTTTAATGATGTACTAACAAAAAATTGTTTTTTCACCTCCCTATATACTATATAGAAAATGATAGATCTACAGACATTAAACAACTAAACTACCACTAGTCTACGACTACAGGCGTACAGTTCTGGACATTAACTATTCATACAGACTAGCATTCTTAGTATTTAGTATAGAACTAGTAGATCTATCATCTACTACAATCTACTACACTACTGTCACTACTAGTACTAGTACTACTACTAGATGACTAGACTCTAGATCAACTAGATGATCTCTATTCTAGTCTCTAGCTTAGCTACTAGTACTACTACTACTAGTAACTAAGTCTAAGATAGGCTAGTAGTAGTACTAGATAGATCTAGACTAGATCACTTCTAACCTGTAAGAATGCGGACGAACAATATTGCAGACAAATTTTGTTCCTTTTCTAGGTGATTCGGCAGCCATTTAATTAACTGTGAGTTTGATCTAGACTAGATCTACACTACAGTTGCTTTGTCTTTTTACATTTAAGTGAAGTTTGTGTTTGTTTACAAAATGTTTGGTCAGAGGAAGCTGACGTCAGTAAGATTTTTTTTTCTTCTTCTACATAGTCTAAGGGAAACTACTCAAATAATCTTTTAAATTGAAATTTGCATTAGGAGTTACATGATCCTATTTTTTTTATTTTTTTTCAATTGCTAAGGAGCGAACAAAAGCTCCTTTCCACCAGCCTGAATTCGGCGGCTAGTTCCTCCTTCCCGCAACCCTGTCCGACGGGGGTGGGGGGGGGGCAGAGACTCGGGGTTAAACTTAGAGTTTGTTTTTGCGTTCATTTTCAGTGGACACTGACACTCCGGACTAGCGACGCGGCCGAAGGTCGTCGTGTTCCTATAATCTAACAGGCTAACCGTGCGGGACACGCCATTTATATAACGGCCCCTTGAAGGACGGCGCCTGGACGTTGACAGATCGTTGCTAGAGCTCTTTTTCATCCCCGCACAGTGCAATGAGGATACTCTTGTACCCTTTTAGGCACTCCCGCGGGAGCCTTGTTTTGCCACCCATTTCACCTAGCCGTCCCCTCTCACGACTATTTCCACCCGGGCGCCACGATGGGGCAGGGCAGCAAGCCCGTGTCCCCGTGTTCCTTCTCAGTACCACATTATCTGTAGGCAAACCAAAGTGGATTCTTTTTTTTGCTTAACTCATATCCTTTATGGCTTGGATCTGTAGAACTTGAACGCCATCTTGACTTCTAATGCCAATTGTGTTAACATTAAATATGCTTGCTATTGTGAAAACTGATGGAGTAATACACAGTTTCTCAAATCTCCTCCTCCCCTCAAATAACAAACACGGAAAGTACTATTGATAGTATTAGTAATGTTCCCCTTTCAGTCCTTGTGATCTATAGATGATGTTTTTTTTCCCAACGGTTAACGAGCAGGGTGTCATGTGGCCAGCACAACGACCAACCGCCTTTACTTTCCCTACTAAAGTTAGGTACCCATTAAAGTTGGGTGGTCTCAGGGGTGCCCTAAAAATCCCGAGATTCAAAATCCAAGACATCACAGAGTTGACACAGGACCCCAGGTTCAGTAGCCAAGCGCTTTACCACTAAGCCACAGCGCCCTCGATAGTGTCAGACTATGAAATTATCTTTCTGACTAGATCTGGTAATGATTTCATTATTGGTTGGGCCAATAATAGAATGAGCATCCTCTGTTTAGGATCCTCAACTCAAGAAAACATTAGAAAACTGGAACAGACACAGTGAGATGCATAACCAAAGGATAAATTCACTATATTTAGAAATTCTTCAAGATAGAAGACTCCAAAGTAAAGAAGCAATTATACATGAAACACCATAAAACCATAAACATAAATCTTTGTATCTGTCTGAGTATTTCATTAGGTTTTGTTTTTCTATTTATAAGTTACTAGTCGACCGGTGGCGTAGCATACGCCGCTATTTTGCAGGGCCTGCCTTAGGGGACCGCAGTGGGCTCCGCACTTATGCGACTGCAGTGGGCCCCGCACTTTCATAGCACCCGCGCTAATCCTAGGTGTATAAATTATTAAATTAAACCATTGTATAACTTATAACAGATTTCCGCGTCTCTTGGAAATCTCCTGAAATTGCAAAATATACGAAAAAGTCCTGGAAATATCCAGAAATTATTAAAATCTTTAGAAAACTCATAAAAATCTAGTGAAATATAGAGACAAAAGTTGTCATTTTGAGGTGTCAGTCAATATGGTAAACGCCAATCCTACGTGCGATAAAAAAAAAAGCGGCATTATGCAATACCCGTAATTGTGAAATTTAGATAAAGAAGCTTCTCGCGCCTCAAACTAATGAAGAATTACTTGAGGTCAACAACTCTCGTAGATAGATTGAAACATTTGGCAATTTTTGCTACTGAGCGTGATCTATGTAGAGAATAAAATTTTCATGATATAATGTATGACTTCGCTAAACGCAAGGCTCGTAAAGTAGTTATGTTCGTATTAAAGTATGAACAAAATGCAAAGACGAATTTATTTTCTAATACAAACTCTTAAATTTCACTTATTAACCGTATCTCTACCCAAACTTGGCACCGCGAAATTCGTTTCGCATAGGGCCCCACAACGTTTGAGTCCGGCCCTGCTTTTAAGTGAAGGGTGAATACAGAGTAGATTACTTGTTCTCCCCCAGCCCTCTTTTTTCGCCGCTTCGTGAGGTAGAAATAAAAAAAAGAGTGATTTTTCTTGGTCACAACGGTCCGGCCCTGCTATTTAGTGACGGGTGAATACTTCTTAATCTCCCCCACCCCTCTTTTTTTTCCTGGCGTAACTCTAGTTCGTTCGACTTGCAGAAATAAAAGAGTGATCTTTCCTTTACTTCTTGCCTGCGTGTCCAAACTCTTGAGCCTTGAAGAGAATTATATAAATAGATTCTTTTTTTTTAATAACGGGACATAATCCATATCTCTCATTAAGTAGCATTTATTCCCCTTATGCGGCTTATTTCGATATCAAACAAAATAATTAGTCACCAATAATTATTTAACTAATTGGTTAAATTTTTTGACTTATCAGGCTCAATAAATAATTGTCCAAATTTTAATTTGATCCGAGAAGGGCAATGTGAGAAAAAACATGTTCAAACTTTTGACCAGACAGACAGACAGACAGACAGAGTTGATATAAGCTTGGTTAAGAGATAGAGAAAACAGCAATCCCATTCGCAAATATGAAAATATGTTTGTAAAATGTTTGACATTATTCGGATTTCCCTCGGAGCTCAAGAAAATGCACTTCGTAGCCCAAACCTCTCACAGGACGACAGATGATAGCAGCGGGCAGGTTATGAATCCGGGGCCATCGAGACCACTACGAAGATCGCATACCACAGGTGGCCATTTCCATTAAGAACTAAAGGAATAAGACTTTTTTTTTTTTTTTGACCAAAATTAACTTTCTTAATTAAGCATTGTACGGTGGAGCGTTTATTTGTGGCCTTTCTGATATTTTTATTTTACAGTTAAGAAATAAAAATGGAATGTTCAATGGCTAAATAAACTACATTCAACTTAGAAACAAAGCAACGGCCGTAGTATGTGAGTAACGCTGATTTATATTAAACAAGGTCTTGATGCAAGGCCGTTAACCGCTTCTACAAATAGTTAACAGTAATAAGACAGTTGTTTCCCTTTGATAACATATTTTTTAACTTAAAACGAAATTGTTGTGGAATATAAGAATTCAAGAATTTCACGGTCATTTTATATTTGTTTATTATTTTTACACAGCCATAAGAGAAAAAATCGCGAAAGAAAGTCAATAAATAAAGCATTATACTGCATGTTTTAATAGTTTTATAATGAAATGACTTCCACATAATAAAGGTTTTGCTTAAACGTAATGAAGAAGTCCAAGAGTTATCTTTCTTTCACTTTCTTTTCCTCTTCACCATTTTGGATTAATTTAAGATTTGTATACTCAACGAACAATAACCTTCTAGCCACTGTGTGTATCTGTTGTAAAGAATATAGGTATTGCTGCTAAAGTTAGTATTTTTAATGGTATGCCATAATTTGTGTGCGAACTTTGTAGCATTGGAAAATCTGATTTCTAATCGCTTGAAAAAGTAAAGTATCCCTTTCAGACCGTGTGATCTATTGGGAAGACAATATGAAGGTCTTCTGTTTTTTGTGGCCCACGGTTAACAGAAGCCCTATTTCGCAAGCACAACGACCAACCGCTTTTTTTTTCCCCAACTAATTTCAGATACTCGTCATTAGATTATTCGATGACAACACACGAATCAATACAAAAAATTAAACAATTATTTAATCAATTAGTGGTACTTAATTAATCTTGTTTTATATAAATCAAAAATGAAATATTGAGAGATACTGCAGCGATTCACTCCATACATGTGAGCTTTGTTTAATTTTTAAACAAAATAGTTTATTTAAGAATATTTGGTTTGTTTTGTTTTTAAGTGGCTGGATTTTCTTTGTGTAATTTCTACTGGGTTTCTGTTATGGGAAAAAAAAAAGAAAAACTTAACCTTTCGCATAACGCGTGTTTAAGTGTGTCTTCTTATCTGATTACGTCCTACGCGTCATGCATTCAGTCATGCATATTAACCAATGACTTAAATTCTGCAAAGTCACTGGTTTTCCTGGCTAGCTCAGGCAGCCCATTCCATGCTCTAATAGCACTAGGGAAGAAGGAGTATTTGTACAAATTTGTCCTAGCATATGGGATGAGGAATGTGTCTGTACGTAAGTGTGTGTGTGTGAAAGTGTGAATGTGTGAATTCGCGTGTTTGGATGAGTGTAACAAAAGTTTCACACGAAGGAATCACATTCTCTTTCAGTTTATATATATATATTCTATTATCCACATCGTAAGGTGTCTGTCTATCCTTATATTATTTATAGAAATCACTGCTTCATCAATCTTGGTGAAATTTGGCAGTAATGTTCATTAAATCGTTTCAGAGACCGTACATATATGTTTGGAATTCGATTTGAATGACTTTCCTATGACATTACAGTACAGACTATACAAATGACCATCTTAAAAGAAACATTCAAAGGCACAAAGCTTGATAAAAAAATAATTAGTTAAACCTCTATTGTCTAGAAATGGAAACTTTTAATAAAGGAAGTCAAAACTGATTAAGCAGAAGAATGTTATCAATGATCTACTCGGCTTTCCGTAGATTCACGCGATATCTTTCGAGGAACGGCAAATAGGATTTCTTGTTATGGAAACCTCAATTGGTCTTTTTCTGTGTATGTGTGTCTGTATGCAAATAAAAAGAGTCTGTGTGAGAGAAATAGAAGAAACATATTTATATGTATATATAGAGAGAAGGTTAAAAATAGTAAAGAAAAGGCGAGATTGAGAGAATGGGAGGGGGTAAGCGTGAGTCATAAATAGAGTGAGAAATCGGAAATACGAGAGAAAAAATGAGAGAAAAGAGCAAGGGAGAAAGAGACAGAGAGATAGAGAGAGAGAAAGAGAAAATGACAGGTGACTAGAAGAGAAAACTTTAATATTTGTCACTTGGCTAGAATTAGAGGGTAAACACAGGGAGAATGAATGTCAAGAAATGTTGGTGAATCCAAGAGATTAGTGGTGAATTTGAGAGAAAGATATTGAATTTAAGAAAACGATAGTGAATTTAAATGATGGTGAATTTCAGAAAATTATGGTGAATTTGAGAAAAATTATGGTGAATTTTAGAAAATTATGGTGAATTTTAGAAAATTATGGTGAATTTGAGAGAATGATGGTAAATTTGAGAGAATGATGGTAAATTTGAGAGAATGATGGTAAATTTGAGAGAATGATGGTAAATTTGAGAGAATGACTGTGACTATGAAAGAGAAACAAAACTTTGACTATGAATCAATGAACATTGAGATACTTCCTAGGAGAGACTATGAGATTGGGAATAAGAAATGAGACAGAGAGAGACATAGAGTGAGAGAGAGAGAGAGAGAGAGAGAGAGAGAGAGAGAGAGAGGCATCGTAGCAGTGAAAATATTTAATAAAGATGTTATATAAAGATATCAGAACTTTAAAAAAAAAGCGTGCTTTCGCGGGCCCGACTTACATAACAAATCTGAGTTTAAATTATAACGTTTCGTTATCTAGCAGACGATAGTTCCTCTTCTCCAGCCCTCCACCACCACACACACACACACAAATATATAAGAAATAAATACGATAAATCGGCCTATACTCCCACTCCAAAATCTACTTTCATAATCAGATATTTCATTTGGGCTCACCCGGTCCCTGAGCGACTGCCTTGTTATGAAGGGGGCGGGAAATGTTAGGGGGGGGGGGGGGACAACACAGAAAAGTGCTTTGGTGGGGGGTGTTTGTGGAAGGGGGTTGTTTAAAAAAAAGGTAATAAACAAACAAAAAAAAGTAAAAACTCATCAGAAAAATGTCGTTTGCAGAAGTGGCCGGAGACTCGGAGTCTGGCCGGGTGTTCCCTGTGATAGCAGGTCATTACTTATAATGGCCTCCGCGTGATGGCCCGGGTTCCTCTCTTCTCCTCCCACTGCGCATGTCCTGCAGTGGCCTCGATAGCTATCGCAGCTGTGATTGGTCATTTCTGGTTAATAGGATTGAGGTCATCATACCGCCGTGTGTTCTCTACGCGCTTTATTTATTTGCTGCTGTTTTTTTGTTTTTGTTTTTTTGTTTTTCGGTTTCCAATACTTATGTGTGTATGTCCTTAAGTGTGTGTGTGTGTGTGAGAGGGAGAGAGAGAGAGAGAAAGGGGGATAGAGTGTACGATTAGGAATGTGTCTGTTGTTTAAACATTTTAAAATTTATGTATTTTAGTTTTTCTGTCTGTTATTATGACTATTTTTATAAAAATCTCATCTTCTTATCTTATAAAGATCCTTCAAATAAGTTATTCTTGTTCTAGGTGACTCCATGCCGGAAGTAGATATTTTCAATCAATTACCTACAAAATGCTTCCAACAGTCCAACTCGTGGTCTTCACTGTGGGTCTGTGGCTCAGAAATAGGCGGAACTGTTATCACAGTGGGCAAAGCGGCAAAGGCAATCAACTGGGCACCTGAACCAGTAACCTTCGGGCAGTAGGAACTCATCAGCCTTGGAGAAAGATAACTGAATAATTATGCAAAATTTCAACTTGATCCGAGAATGGGAAGTGGAAATTCAAATATT
The DNA here is from genome assembly GCA_030265305.1 of Biomphalaria pfeifferi. Taxonomy (NCBI): domain Eukaryota; kingdom Metazoa; phylum Mollusca; class Gastropoda; family Planorbidae; genus Biomphalaria; species Biomphalaria pfeifferi. The sequence continues at coordinate 2,884,217 of JASAOG010000080.1, read as the reverse complement.
TTACCAGACAGGAAGACAGACAGAGTAAATTGATATAATCTTCGTAAAAAACAACAACAACAACAACATAGAATACGATTTGATGAATTTATAATTCTACTACTAGAGGGTCTAGAAATGTAGGATTGGTAACTCTACTACTAGAGGGTCTAGAAATGTAGGATTGACAACTCTACTACTAGAGGGTCTAGAAATGTAGGATTGGTAACTCTACTACTAGAGGGTCTAGAAATGTAGGATTGACAACTCTACAACTAGAGGGTCTAGAAATGTAGGATTGACAACTCTACAACTAGAGGGTCTAGAAATGTAGGATTGACAACTCTACTACTAGAGGGTCTAGAAATGTAGGATTGACAACTCTACAACTAGAGGGTCTAGAAATGTAGGATTGACAACTCTACAACTAGAGGGTCTAGAAATGTAGGATTGACAACTCTACAACTAGAGGGTCTAGAAATGTAGAATTGACAACTCTACTACTAGAGGGTCTAGAAATGTAGAATTGACAACTCTACTACTAGAGGGTCTAGAAATGTAGAATTGACAACTCTACTACTAGAGGGTCTAGAAATGTCCTATTGACACCTCTAGGGGGTCTAGAAATGTCCTATTGACACCTCTAGGGGGTCTAGAAATGTCCTATTGACACCTCTAGGGGGTCTAGAAATGTCCTATTGACACCTCTAGGGGGTCTAGAAATGACCTATTGACACCTATAGATGGTCTAGAAATGTCCTATTGACACCTCTAGATGGTCTAGAAATGTCCTATTGACACCTCTAGATGGTCTAGAAATGTCCTATTGTACAATATTTTAAAGCAAAAAAAAATAATTAATAGACAGGAGTATGACTCGAGAGTCGACCTCAACGTCGTGGAAGGAGGACTTGTGAAACGTGAAAAAATTTGTACTCTCCTTTCTTCTCCACACCTAGTGTACCTAGAGTGACCTAGAGAGTGTGTTTTCAATTGACCCTCACACACACACACACTCTCACACACACACTCACACGAAGACAACATTCACAGAACATGCCCGGATGACATCACGCTAAAGTGTTTTCGCTGGCTCTAAAATTTCTTTATTCGAGGCTGCGACTGCTTCAACCAATCGAAACGCGCAAATAAACAATGTTTACATAATTATCTTCCCCTTGCTAGTCTCAGTATCGTCCCCTTGACACTCCACTATCAAAACAGTAATTGGACCCTAACATTGAAATCTCATAAAAATAGTTTGAAAAAAAACAACAAAAAAAAAAAAAAAAAAAAAAAAAAAAAGAAACACTCACGTTTAAACACACGCGCGAACATCGGCAACACGAGCACCATAAGCGCGCATGAGTACTTTTAATTTCTCCGCTGCTGCAGCCGCTGCCGTGTCAATAGCCACACGTGGTAATAACACGAGTATCTGTAACATCGGACGTATTTTTACGTGTAAATAGTGCAAGTCTCGTTACGGAGAACGTTTGGAGAAGTCGTTAAATTCCTTTTTATTTCGATAGCCTGCCAAACACATCAGTGTAACGGTGTCTGATCGCATTGGCGGCTGTCTCAATGTTTTCAAGGTTGACACCTGTATAGGCAAACCTGGAAATACATATAAATAAAACGTCCTTCCATTGGGTTCGAAGTAAATATTCAACGTGTTCCCTTGGAGATTCGTAATGCTATTATATTGTGAAACGTTTGAGAAATTATAATAATACTACTAATAATACTATACCTACGTGGAAGCAGTACGACTTGTATATGTGCGTCTTCATATTTTTCGTTTTTTTCTTTCAATGTATTGAACGTTCATAAGTTGATCCTATTTGTCCGTTCGGCCTTTGACTTAATTTTGTATGTGCTGTCTTTGATGTTTGAAGTTTAGTACACAACTATCTGACAGGAAACGCACGATTTAGACTCTTCTGTAAAATAAACAATGTTTGTAATTTGACCCTATCTAATAGACAACTTCCAGGATCTTTGCAGGTACTTGCGGCTGCATTCTTTTGTAGGACATTTCAAGGATTGGACTCTTTAAGAGTCAGCTTCTAAGTTGTAAAGTCCTTTCGCTAAACATTCCATGGAAGAGATTCTTTCAGAGCCACATTCTGAAGTCCTTTTGTATGACATTCCAAGGATGGTAATCTTTAGGAGTCAGCTTCTAAATTGTAAAGTCCTTTTGCTAAACATTATAAGGAAAGGATTCTTTCAGAACTACGTTCTGAAGTATTGTAGGACTAGGACATTCCAAGAATCCAATTCTATAATAGCCATTATCTTAAGTTGTTGTTTATTTTTGCTAAACATTCTAACGGAGGGGCTCTTTTAAAGTTCAGAAGTTTTTGTGTTGGACATTCCAAGGATTAGACTCTTTAAGAGCCAGCTTCTAAAGCTCTTCTTGTGGAGATTCAATGAGATGCAGACATCGTCCCTCACACTCCAGTCATCTTTATTTCATTTAGATAAATCCACCCTCATTCTTGGATTCGCTTCTCGCCCTTTATTTTGTGATTAGGTTGAGAAAATCTTCTTTTACAAAATATAGATATGACTTTCTCCCCTTTATATTTAGTGTTTTTTTTCTACTTATTTCCCTTGTTTCTGCATCTTTCATCATTTTTTTTCTTATTATGAAATATTTAAAGCTAAAGTGCATTCCAATATGACACACACACACACGTTGAGAAGAGATCAGGTCCACCCTGAAATAAAAAGATAGTTATTCTCCTACAAAATGCATTCCCCATATCTTCATAATCCAAACAACGAGCAGGGGACCCCGTGAGAAGGGAGTGGGAGGGGGCGACGCCCGTGGTGGTAGGGGCGAAAGGGGAAGGTACGAGTTATCATTGACGAGGATAAATAGTTCCGGAGAATATTTATCTCCAGCTCTCAGCGTCTCGTATTTTCTCAGCGAAATGTTACATAATATAGATTTCCATTAGCACGTTTGGTTTTGCCATCAAACATTTGAAACTCCTCCCCTCTTTCCTCCTTTCCTGCCACACACTCCCCTTCCCTCCTTAACAGATACTTATACTCATCCATTCTTTTTACTTTTCTTTTAAGTTAAAATCACAGAATGAGGAAACAAGGGGAGAGAATTTGAAAAAAAGAAAAATATAATGAGTGATTATGTTTCGACATACTTGTCTCCCCTAATGCCAAAGTTTGTTACAGAAACGCGTAGGAAAAAAAGAAAAAAAAAGGAGGGGGGGGGGGTGAGAAAAGAAAAATAACGCGCGAGAAAGTCGCCTGACGGTACCCCTGACAATGATCATAAGTCTCCCCCGTTCTTGTTTAGTGAGAAAATAGTTCTGGAGATGTTCAACTCGAAGAGCGACCATTGTTATTTGTTTTAGTTAGCGTCCTTCACTCCCAAGACACATACATGCAGAGTTAGATTTTTTTTAAAGGTTTTGTTTTTTGTCCCTTGTGTAGATAACACGGCTAATTATCCTTCTTCAAATTACCCGCCCTTGTTTCGCGAGGCCGGCTCTAAGTCTTCCGAAATCTGATGCCGAACTTCTTTAAGAGGCTGTCAATCATCTGTGGCTCTCCCCAGAACATTAGAAACCAAAGGCTGATCAGCTTGCTTGCGCTCTATTCGGGGCCAGACGGCCCTGGAGCCCCAGAGCGCTTGTGATAGCGGGCTATACTGTCTTCTCTACAGCAAAATTTGACGACGCTATCAATGCAATTGGAAGTGGATGCCTGGCTGATCGTGCGGTATGCGCACTGGACTGTTATTCGGTCGTTTCGATGGTCCCGGGTTCATACCCTGCCCGCTGCCATCCGCTGTACATACCCGTGACGTGGCAATGAGCTATTGGTCTCCACTATCCACAGATTGCGACGTAGTAGGTCAGTGTTCAGGCCTTCTATGACGATTGGTCTCGGGTCAACACTAAGGTCATTGTCTAATGTCTTGAAAGGAAGTCACTTCTTGAGATAATTTTGACAAACATAGAATTCACAAGGACTGTCTTTCCGAGATATCACTATTGGTTGGCTCCTCGTTCCATATTCTAGGATTGGTACAAAAGCTCCTTCTTTCCTAGTGCTATTAGAGCATGGAATGGGTTGCCTGAACTAGACAGGAAAACCAGTGACTTGGCGGAGTTTAGGTCATTGGTTAATATGCATGACTAAATGCATGACGCGTAGGACGTAATCATCTTCTTTTTTGAAGTAACGTCTGTATCTTATAAGATAAGATAAGAAACGTATAAGGTTTACAAAACATAAGCTTGGTTTTCTTTTTTTTTCATCTTAATTTTTCTTTTAAATCTGTAATCATCTTGATGCCCAGATAAAGCATGTCGAAATGCAATAAATGCAATATAAAGTTGAAAGATATATCTATATATGATAGAAATAGGAGGGGAAATAGATGGATAGATGGATAAATGGATGGATGGATGGATGGATGGATGGACGTACAGACAGACAAATAGATAGATAGATAGATAGATAGATAGATAGATAGATAGATAGATAGATAAATAGATAAATAGATAGATAGATAGATAGATAGATAGATAGATAGATAGATAGATAGATAGATAGATAGATAGATAGATACACAGACATACATAGAGAGAGAGAGAGAGAAAGGAGTTGTTGATATATTTAAAGCATAGTGTTTCTCTGTGAGGTTACATAGAAAAATCCCAATCTAGTAAAAGAAAAAAGAACAAAAAAACCCCACCAAACAACCCAGTGTTGAAAGCACTGGCCGAAGGTGTCACGGCATGCAGAGTTAAAGCAGGAAATGATAGCTGCCGCCACTCAACATTGGGAGAAGAAAAGAGACGGAGGTGAGAGCGATCCAGGCATGGCTGTGTGTGTGTGTATCTCAGTTTTTTGATGTAATGGCCAGGTGCTGACGTAAGCATGACTTCCACGCGCGTCACTTTAGTAGTCTTTAACGATGGCTCATGAGAATTAATCTATACTAGCAGTACCCGTGTGCCCAGGTTTGAAATATATAATGATGCCCACTCTCAGTGTCACCCTTCCCCCAGGACCCAGGATGTGACCAGCCGCCTTTTCTTTCCCCAAACTAATGTTAGGTACCCATTAGCATTGGGTAGACTAAGGGGTGTGTGTCCTAATTATTCCGAAATTTTAAATCCCAATCCATCGAGATTCGAGCCCGAGACACTCGATTGAGAAATCAAGCACTTTACCACTTAGCCATCCCGTCCCCATAATTACAAGTAGATCTCACAACATAATTTCCTAATAATAATGTGGATTTTCACAATAAATTTTCTATTCTAACTAATGTCAAGGACACTATAATTAAAGATCATTACAAACAGAAATTGGTTTGTGCTACAGATGAAAGATCCTAGAAATGTGATTTTCCAGTGCTATAAAGTGCTCTAAATTGACGTGACGTCAGACCTGTGACGCAGCAATGAGCTATCGGTCTAAACTGCCACAGCTTGCAACGTCGCTGGTCAGTGTTGAAGCCTACTATAAAGATTGATCTCGGGTCACACCGCACTGCATCATGGGCCGGATATTGTCCTCGGGACGTAGTTTTGGTAACATTAGTTTACAGGAAAAAACGAATGATTAAAAAAAAATTAAATTATACATTACATTTTAAAGTAATCCATTTGTCGCTCTGACAATACAAATCTAGAATTACATTAGAATTTAACTAAATGTTTAAAGCGTTTGAGTGCTTTAACTGGTTTGGAAATTATCTCTTACTAGTCGACCCACGGCGTTGCATACGCCGCTAATTTGCAGGGCTCCCTTAGGTTACTGCAACCTATGCGACCGCTGTGGGCCCCGCACTTTCAGAGGACCCGTACTTTCATAGGACCCGCGCTAATTCAAGGTGCACAAATTATTAAATTAAACCATTTTAAAACTTATAACAGATTTCCCTGCGGCCTCCTGTCGAGTTACCAGGAGCTCCTGGAAATCTCCTGAAATTGCAAAATATACGAAAAGTCCTGGAAATATCCATAAATTATTAAAATCTTTAGAAAAATCATACAAATCTCCTGAAATATAGAGAAAAAATAATCATTTTGGAGTGTCATTCAATATGGAAAACGCCAATCCGACGCGTGATAAAAAAAGGCATTATGCAATACCCGTAATTGTGGAATCTAGTGAAAGAAGCTTCTCGCGCCTCAAACTAATGAAGAATTACTTGAGGTCAACAATTCTCAAAGATAGATTGAAACATTTGGTAATTCTTGCTATCTAGCGTGATCTATTTAGGAAACATAATTATTATGATATACTGTATGACTTTCATACACGCAAGGCTCGTAAAGTAATTCTGTGCGTAGTAAAGAATGAACAAAATGCAAAGACAAAATATTTTCTAATACAAACTCTTAATTTTCACTTATTATCGGTATCCCTACCAAAACTGAGCCCTGCGAAATCCGTTTCGCATTGGGCCCACGATGGTTATGTACCGGTTCTGCTATTTAGTGACGGATGAATACAGAGTAGATTACTTGTTCTCTTTCCATAACTTCTTGTACACAATGGTTAAGTCCGGCCCTGCTAGTTAGTGACGGGGGAATACTACTTGTTTCCTCACCCCCATCTTTTTTTTTTGCATGTAAAATTACGTGGGGTAACTCTAGTCCGTCTTACTTGCAGAAATAAAAGAGTGATATTTCCATAACTTATGCACAAACTCTTGAGCAATGAAGAGAATTATATACTGTTACAAATGAACAGTGATAGGTAGAGGTCAACGTATGACCCCGGCGAGATGACACAGCAGCGAGTGTTCTCTGGAATCTACATCTATAAACAAAGACAGGATGTGACGTGTCCTCACGTGTTGTTCCAGGGGACGAACAGATCTAAGAAGGGTCAGTCACTAATGAACAGTGACAGTTAGAGGTCACTACGTGTGACCCCGGCTTGATGACACTGCAGCGGGTGTTCTCTGGAATCTACATGTAAAAACAAAGACAAGGATGTGACGTTTCCTCACGTGTTGTTCCAGATGATACTAGCAGTGTTTGTGCAACTTTGGAGGAGCGATTAGGGACTCTATATAAGCCAGAGAGTTAATGTGAAAGTCAGTCGTGAGTGAGCCGTTACGGTCGATACAGACGATGTAAGACGTGTGCGGCTCTAGTGGAAGAGAAATGTGTACGACTCGATGCAAGTTAACTAGGGAAGAGTTAACTGGAGTGGACTACTGTCGTTAAAGTCTATACAGCGAACTACAGTGGACTTGAGCCGTTACAGTCGATACAGTCGATGTAAGACGTGTGCGGCTCTGATTCGGTAGACTTGAGTATGACTTGGTTCAGCTTTGGGAGACCTGGAGCGACACTGGGAAGTGTGTCGTTGGTCTGTTCTGTGGAATACGGCTCGATGCAAGTTGAGAAGAGATGAATTGCAACGAAGTGAAGAGATGAATTGCAACGAAGTATAGCTAACTGTAAACTGACAGATATTGTACAGTCTTCTACGCTACATGTTACAGTAACGAATTGTTAGAGTTAATAGTCATTAAAGTTATATTAAACTGAAAGTTTAGTCGTCAAGTTCTTTGCAATGTTTTTATTTGTGTGTCTACTAATACATTTAGCCAGAAGATTCAGAAATACGTAACAATATATATAGATTTTCATAGGACAACCATTAAAATGAAGTGCATTTATCTGTTAGAGCTGGCTTCAGCACATATCATATAAACTAGATGCCAAACTAGAGCTAGATATCCACCTAAGGTAGATCTCCTAGAACTAGATAGACAGAGCTAAATGTCTACATCGAACTTGATGTCCACTTAGAGCTAAATGTCAATCTGTAAATAGATGACCACTTAGAGCTAAATGTCAACTTAGATCTAAATTTCCATTTAGAGCTAAATGTCGAGATGCCCACTTAGAACTAGATGTTGTTTACTTAGAAAATGCCCAGTTAGAATTAGATGCCCACTTAGAGCTAGTTCACCAAGTTCACCATTTAGAGCTTTGAACTGGGTATCCATTTACAACTAAATGCGCAATTAGAACTAGATACCCGATTAGAACAAGATTCCTCTATTAAAACTAGGTGTGCACCTATTTCCAGATGTTTACTTAGAACTAAATGACCTAGAACTCGATGACCACCTAGAACTCGATGACCACCTAGAACTCGATGACCACCTAGTACTAGATGACCACCTAGAACTAGACATCCATTTAGAACTAGATGACCACCCAGACCTAATGTCCACCTAGATCTAGATGATCACCTATATGTCAACTTTAAATTATATTTACATGCAGAAGTGCCCTTATCTGTATATCTACCACTGCGCAATACACTACCATAACAATAACAATGTTATAAACAGTACGCCAAGCAAGGTCAATGCAACGACGACCGCCGCTTTGTTTCAAGGTTTAGCAGCCAGGTTTTCGTTGGTCAGCATCAACATAGATTTGTCTGTGGTCAGGACCGAAATAAAATATGGGAACCAGAGGAGGGGGGGGGTTGTACTCATGCTGGCTTATAAGTTATGCATTCGTCACCTGTGACATATATATGACCCAAACAGCTGTTATCCTGTTAGGAAAAATGAGAATCGGTTTGTGAAACAAAAAAACAAAAGTAGAATAGGGTTAATGTTTATGTGTTTGGGAGAAAGGCGGGAGGATAAGCGTGTGTGTGTGTCGGGGGTGAGGGGTTAAACTGATAGTGGCAGAGAGATAAATACTATGAATGCCTAATAATCAGAAACACGTGTTGCTTGTTCAGGGGGGACGTCGTAAAACCCGTGGGGACATGACAGCTTGAATAAGACAGGGCACGTGTGAAGTATTGTTAACCCATTGCATACGAATGCCCAACAAGCTGTGAAGATTATGTATGTATGTTGGAAAGGAAGACATGGGAAAGGGGGAAAGGGGGAGGTTTGAGAGTAGAAGAGTTATAATGCATGTGGTCGGCGTCCTTATTATCATATCCTTAACCAAACAGACGAGTCGTCTGCTTTAGAACAGTGGTTCCCAAACTTTTTTTTTGTCTCGTAGACCCCTTGGAAGTCTTCGTAGACACCTGGGGGTCTATACAGACCACTTTGGGAATCGCTGTTTTAGATGCAGCGCGTTTCTGTTTAAAAAAAAAAGGTTTTTGACTCTCTCAGTTCAGAACCAAGATAATCGACATGTTTATAGACGACTTGTCAAAGAAACATTAGGATGTTCTTAATCTTGCAATAAATCGCCATATGGCAAATCTGTTCATTGACGTAGTGTTTACATCATTGTTACTGGAGTCAATGTTGGACAAGAAGTAAAGTAATTTTTACAAAGCTTATATCAACTCACTCTGTCTCTGCCTGCCTCTCTGTCTGGTCAAAAGTTTGTAAACGTTATTTCTGACACACCCGATCAGGAATCAAAACTAAAATTTGGCACAACTATTTCTTTTACCTGACAAAACAAGAATCAATTTAAATAATAAACAAATTAGTTAATTTACTATTTGCAATTAATGATTTTGTTTGGTATCGAACACGGGAAAGAAATTGTACTTGATTGATGTTTTAGTATAAGTTGAATTAGTCCGTTTATACTTTGTAGAGAAATAGGCCACCGCTTTAAAATTTGAAGCTTACAATAGATAACTATAAAATCTTTTATTTTCGTAAGAACTTCGCTGGCACAGTGGTTAGAGTGTGGCTTGAGCCCTCGAGTTTGAATTCAGATCTTTCAGCTTTTTTTAAAAATTCATCTAAAAAGCGATCAAAGAAACATTTACTAGATACTCCCCCCCCCCCTCCTTTTCCCAACTGGTCCAGACCAGTGATAGAATCATTAGCGTATTGAAAAAAGCTAAAAACATGAAACTGCGCTAAACAAAAACAATTGATGACAAGAACAAAAAACACACAAAAATACTTTTAAAAAAACCCACACAAAGCTTACACAGTATGTAATTGTATCAACCAGTTTGGATCATACATTTAATGACAATCTGTAATGTTCTCTTCTTATAGCTACTTTATTTTGTTTTATTTGTCTGCCCCGAAGTGTCTCTAAATTTTGTGATTTTACTAATGGTGCTAATCACATTTGAATAATCATTTGTTATAAATCTCACTGCTCTATTTTGTTTTTGTTCTAGTTTCTTTATGTTTTCTTGAGTTAAGGGATCACAAAACAGAGGATGCTTATTCTAATATTGGGCTTAGTAAAGTTAATTAGCGTTTTAGTTTTATGAGACATTAGGTTTGAAGACAATTGTCACAATTCTTCCGTAGAACGGAAGGTGAAGGTTTATACTTCACGACCGTTGCGACTACAGTCAAAATTGTTTACAACACGGGATATTTATACATATTTATATCACAAACCTTATCTTATCTTATAAATTACAGACGTTCATTACGAAGAGAGGGATTCTGAATTTCGGACGTTCCTGAGTCCACCCAAATCTAATGGGTACCTGACACCCTGCTTATTAACCATTGGCCAATGAAACAGAGGATCAATCAACTGCCCTATAAACAGCAAAGGTCTGAAAGAGGGACATGACTAAAAATGAAAAAAATACTGCGTCCTACGAGTATTCTTGTGTTATACTAGAATGTTAAGACTTATTCAGGTAGATATAACTATTTTAAGAATTTTAATTTTAAAAAAATAAATAAAAGTATTCCAAAACTTTTTTTAAAAAGTCCAAAACTGAAAAATGAAAGTCCAAAACAGTCCGAAAGTAAAAACTACATCAAATGTTTTTCAGTTTCATTTAAGAGTTAGATTTAAAAAAAAAACCTATTTCAAAAATACTTCTCTGTTAGCTATAACAGGTTCTTGTCATAGATATTTATTTATGTCTATGGTTCTTGTCTAAAAACTATTCTACACCGCCATCTCGGAAAAACAGCAATCGTAAAGCTAGTTTAACAGTTTTAAAAAGTTGTGTAAGACATTTGGTCACAGAGAGAAGAAACATGAAATTGATGGCACCAACAACAAACATTGGCACATTTCAAAGTCTGTATAAGTGCTTCGTTAATTTGTTTCTTTGAATCAGTCGAATGTAATAAGATTGAGATCAGACTTTAGGACACACATAAAGTAGTTCCCAGGAACAAACCAAAAAATAGTTCCCATGAATGTTCTCTGATATCCACATTTCAGGTCTTATGACACTCTTGTCCACACTAAAAGATTTTTAATCAAATCATTTGTTGTACCTGTCATGAGCTGAACGCCGCGCTGCCCAAGGAGAAAGACGAAGACAGAAGCTGAAAAAAAAAACAAGGGAAAGAAAACTTTATCTTTGAGTGTTTTCTCACAAACTTTTTTCTTTTCGAGTTTGTCCAGTAGTTGTTTTGTTTTGTTTCGTTTCTTGTCTTCCAGGAAATGTTCATCATTTTATCTCTTCCGAGTTCCACCGAGGGGTCCCTAATGTCAACCTCCGTTAACGGTTTAAATGAGAAGCGTCAAAAAGGCATCAGGATTTAAGGGGAGGGGAGGGCTTCGTTGGGGCTGGCCCTGGGAAGCCGTGGTGATCTCTTTAATGTTGTCGTGACCTCCGTGCAAGCGCGCTGTCAGGGGTTTCACTGCGTCTCCAAACGTCTGAGTGACGCCGCCCCTTGTCAGTCGACTCGGATACTCTTATTAACTTTTTCTTATAGTTGGTCTTTACTCTACGCGAGATTCTGAATACGTTTGTTTATGAGAGAGAGAGAGAGAGAGACAGAGAGAGAGAGAGAGAGAAAGGAGAAAGAGAGAGAGGAGAGAGAGAGGAGAGAGAAAGAGAGAAAGGAACAAATCGGAAGCGAGATAGAAACAGAGAAAAGACTGAGAAGAAAGAAAGACCTTTTTTTTCGATTGTGTAATGATCGTCTCAAAGAATTTTCTAGAAATCTGATAATGATGTAATTAATGCATATCGTTGGGAAAATGAATACCAGCTCGTTGGCCCACCGGGTAAAACTCTAGTTTGACCGTTAAAATTAAAAAAAAAATTAAATTTGGTTATAGAGCGAGAAAAAAAAGTTTTCATTAACAGACTATACGTCATCGGGTATTTCCGCATGTAGGCTCTAATTATAAAAAAAAATTTTTAACACAAATTAACGTTAATAAAACCCAAATTTAATTTCATTGAATGGCGTCCAATCAACATTGGTATCGTCAGTTAGGAGAGGAAAAGTTCATCAATCAATGTTCGGGAACATTTTGCGAGCCGTCTTCTAAATCTAGATCTAGTTCTAAATTAGATGGTCTAACCAGCGATTTTTTTCTCCTGAAAAAGAGGGAGGGGGTATGCTATGGAGGTATTATTTTTTAAGAAGAGTACGGGATTCATTGGGTTATGAGTACATGACTTAAAGAGTGTCACAGTGGCAAAAGAAAAATAGTCGTTTAAACCTTTTTTAAAAAAAAACGCACATATTAAGTCTCATGACACTATTTTTTTGTCATAGTGTAAATGGTAGTTTGTTTACTTGCTTTAGAATGGCTCCTTGTTAATGTACTGAAGCTTATGGGTTTCACTCGGTCTTTTGTCACACCATTTTAAGGTTTTTAAATGAAACAAGAGAAACATTAACAGAGAAACAAGAGGAACATTAACAGTGAAACAAGAGGAACATTAACAGTGAAACAAGAGGAACATTAACAGAGAAACAAGAGGAACATTAACAGTGAAACAAGAGAAACATTAACAGTGAAACAAGAGGAACATTAACAGAGAAACAAGAGGAACATTAACAGTGAAACAAGAGGAACATTAACAGAGAAACAAGAGGAACATTAACAGTGAAACAAGAGGAACATTAACAGTGAAACAAGAGGAACATTAACAGTGAAACAAGAGGAACATTAACAGTGAAACAAGAGAAACATTAACAGAGAAACAAGAGGAACATTAACAGTGAAACAAGAGGAACATTAACAGTGAAACAAGAGGAACATTAACAAGGAAACAAAAGAAACATTAACAAGGAAACAAGAGGAACATTAACAAGGAAACAAGAGGAACATTAACAAGGAAACAAGAGGAACATTAACAAGGAAACAAGAGGAACATTAACAAATATTTATTTTTAAAGACAATACCTCCATTACGCTACTTACCATAAAATTTAATCTTTTTTTTTGTAGCTCAAAGTGGATATCAAACGTATGATGTTCACAGCGGTCAGCTTCTTGAAGGGGGGTGACTTGAATAGAGGAGTTGTAGAAAGAAGAAAAACATTTTAAAAATAGATTTTTTAAAAAGAAAATACATTCATTAATAAACTTCAAAAATAATTAAATAAAAAAATATATTAAAAAAATGGTGCTTCAAAACTCGAGCCCGTTTCACCTTCATTTGATACAAATTACACATTTTCTGATTCGGCCAGAGAGGAAAGCATACTTATGCGATTATCTATTGGTATATTTATTATATGGACATCTACATCTACACTAGATTTGGAACTCTTTAAGATCTGGTCTAGACAGTCTAGATCTACTTCTAGGTCTAGAATATAGATGTCACCAATATTAGATCTACGTTAAAATATAAGCAACGCTTATTCACGTCAATAAAATCGAAGCAACTTTAAAGTTACTCAGAGATCGCATAATTAAGGTCATACGGTTGACTACACCATGCCGGCTTAAGAATCTAGATCTAGTTATAGTCTCCAGCCTACTTTACATTTCTTTATTTTTACCTTGAAAAATTATAATGGTCGAATTAGAGTTTTCCCCATGTGGCCAACGAGCTTGCAATTCTTTTCTCAGCGATATACATCAAGTGTTAAATTTCTAGGAAAATCGTTAGAGCCGTTTTTGAGATTATCTGTTCGCCAACCTACCCAGGCTCCAGGTTTCATAAAGGAGTGACTTGATTAGAGGTTTTGATGCCCCCAACTTACTCCTCTGATGCCCCCAACACACTCCACTGATGCCCCCAACTTACTCCCCTGATGGCGCCAACATACTCCCCTGATGCCCCCACATTTCCCGATAACCACACTGTTAAGGTCCTCCTACACCTTTTTTCCTAGTGTCAATCACTTGTCTAGTGCCCCCATACATTTGTGCGTGAATCCATTTTACACATTTCCCAAATACTATCACTCAAACTAGCACACATTTCAATAACGCCTCTGCCGACCCCCCCCCCCCCCCGAGCCGATTCCCCCCCCCCCCCCCCCTCCACATCTTCCTGATCTTCCCTAGAGCCTTTATTTGTATCTCCTCTGATGACGTGGCTATGTTAATTTTTAACCACCTTGAGTTCATTTTTTTTCTCTCTTCTTATTGACATGCAAATGGAAGTATCGAGTTTCACAACTATTTACATGTTGAAATGAATGTCAAGATCTATTTACATCAACTTACAGCTTTACGGCAGCCGGTGGCCAGCATCAAAGAGAGTTGACTCGACTGTAAAGCGCATTGCACCTGTTGGAGAAGTGAAACAGTTTGAGGAGGGGGGGGGCGGGGAGTGAAAAGTCGCAGGCTTGGAGTTGGAGAGAGAGAGAGAGAGAGAGAGAGGAACACAAGACGGGGAGAGAAAGAGGGAGACACAGAGAGAAATAGCGAGACAGAGAAAGAGGCAGATAGAGAGAGAGTGTGTGTAAAAGAAAGAGAGAAAAAAGAAAAAGAGAGAGAGAGAGAATGAGAAAGAACTACACAGAAAGAGAAAAGAGATAGACAGAAAGAGAGAGAGAACGAGAGAGGTAAAATTGTATCAACGTATTTTATTTGTTAGTCTCTCTTCCCTTGTTTCCGTCAATCTTTGTCAGCGTGACTTTTATTTCTGAAAATTTGAAGTCCATGTGACAACCACAAGCGGGAGAAAGGAATTTGTGTGTTTGTGTTTTAGCACATAAACTCGTAGGTGGCCCCTGCAAGTCTTTACGTTACACACTAGCTCACACCTTAATAACGATGCACTCGATTCGCTGACCTGAGACTAATTTGAATGCTAAAAGGACATTGAAGGAGACAAATGAAGATGTTTGTTAACTTTTCTAATGATAGAGCTACTCTCTATCCCAAAGAGCTTTCGGAGAACATTAAATATTTTCAATTTAAGAATGGTTTTATCACGAGTGCATACAATATGCTTATTTAATTTTAAGACCTAATGTAGCTGCTGCACCTATTTTAAGAGAAAAATTGACATGTAATTTTCGGAAGCGTATTTAGTTTTCGGTAGGTCTTGCGAGACCCGAAGAACTTGTAATATGGCCATAGAGTTTAAGTTTACGGTGTTGTTGTTTTTTTACGATAGTTAGCAGGCAGGTGATCGTGTGGTCCAATCGCTGTAGTAACCCTGTCTCTAATCTCTTCGTTTGTGATGCGGTCTTTAAATGTGATACCTAGGATCCTTTTGTATCATCTCAATTCCATTGCTAGGATCCTCTTCTCTAGCTCTGCAGTCAGCATCCAAGACTAGCAAGCATATAAGAAAGTGGCCATAATCATGGAGAGCATGTCTGATTTTGGTGTCGAGGTCTATGCCTTCAGGGAACAGTACCAGGAAAAAGAAGAACAGACAGACAGAGAAAGCGATGGAAAGACAACATAAAAGAATGAACGGGCCTGCCATTAAAAGAGGTTTTATCCGAGGCAAAAGACAGAGAGAAATGGTGAAAGACGGATGACAATTTTGCGTGGTGCCCCGACGGATCACAGACTAAGGGATAGGTGAAGGTAAAGGTGATTTACTTTTTGAGATACTAAAGTTAGTGACTCACAGACGGAAATGCAGACTACTTGAACAAAGCAGAAAGATTTTTCAACAAGAGGCGCTAAAAAACAAAACACTTTTAAATGGTCAATAATACGTTACGAATAATTTGGAAGTCAATAATACCTGAAATTACACAAGTATTTAATTCTTAAATTTAAAAAAAATGTATATAAATATATATATATAAATATATATATATATATATATATGTATCTATCTGTATGTACTCTTAATGATTTATCAGAGAAGTGCTTTATAACAATAACATAGTGTTCTGTTTTTGATAACTATATTATCTTTTTTGTTGTTTTATGACTTATAAACTGTTGTTAAATGATGTGTAGTGAGTGTGTCTGAGTAACATAAGCTGCCTGCCATCTCGAATCCTCAAGGCTTCACAGAAAACCCCTCCCTCCCTCCCCAGGCCCATACTACAGCGTGAGAAATGCGCTACACGAAAGTATTTTTTTTTTTGCAAACCTTATATCGACTGTTTGTAAGGATGGTAAAAAAAATTGTTTTTCTCACCTCCAGCTTTGGATCAAGCTGAAATTTTGGACAATTATTTCTTTTACCTGACAACACGAGAATCATTTAAAAAAAACACCAAATAGTTAATTAATTATTTGTAATTAATTATTTTGTTTGGTATCTTGAACAATGGAAAGAAATCATACTTGACAGATGTACAGATAAGTTGAATTAGTCCCCTTAAGAACTCTTAAGCCCAGAGTGAACATTTTTCTTATGCATTTAAAAAACGATCATGTAAAGATTCAACAAGACCATCTTTCCCTTCCCCTTTCCCAACTGGTCCAGACAAGTGATAGGGTCATAGCGAATTGAAAAAGCTAAAAGCTAAACAAAACAATCGGTAAAAAATATTTCTATCTCAAAGATTTAAATGTCTAGGTCCATCGTACATATAATTACAAGACTAATCCAAACTAATTGATACAATAACACTTATAATAAAGTATGAAGTTTTTTTTTAAAGCATTTTGTAAGTTTTTCTTGTTTTAAATTTTATAATTTTATTATGTCTGGTTTATAACTAGATCTCTTGTATGGCTAGTAAAAAATTAAAAAAAACTGCTTGGGAACAGAAACGAAGATACATTGTGATTTTATGACTAATATGTTTGATTTTTTGCCATTTAGAAAATATTGAGCATATAAAATAGATAGAATTAAAAACTAGTTAAACATAAACGTACAACGTATATAGGAAAGTGCGAAGTTCGAGCAGCCCCGATTTGTCAAGAGGTTCGAACAGTTCACTTTTTATTGCTAAAACTTTTGTATTTGAATGTTTACCAGATTACTATTATATTGCTACTGCGCATGCACCTTTTTTCTTCCCTTCCTACACATACTATTTTCTTTTCCTTGTAAAGGCTAAGTTCATGATAAGGTCAAACTCAGGAGGTGTGGAGTTATTCTTTTTTACTACCCGGTAGTGAAGGAAATGGGTAATGGGCTTAAGGCTATTTTTAAGTCTGATTGCTCATCAGCTTAAAGAGACTATTTGAAGTTGTGGAGGGTGGGAAATGGTGCAACAGATGGTGTTCTTGCGCTGGAGTAAAAAGAAAATGACTTTATAGTAAAAATTAAATATTAAAACATGTTTTTATATATATTTTCTTTGATCTGTTCGAACCTTCCATCAACCCGATCGAGCTTACTAACTGGGGAAAAATCCGCTCGAGGAAAAGTACGCTTGGCGATACTTACCCTACACCTCTTTGACTTCATATTTAATTTTAACTAAGCCTAGTGATACATTAAATCCAATCTATTTTTTTTAGAAAAAAGGACGAGGAATTCAGAGATCTATCAGTTTTTTCATAGGTCAGACCGTTACGGTGCTATAAAAATCCAAACTTGAAAATTGCTGCCAGCGGGCTTAATGCGCTCGAACTTCGCACTTTACTCTAGTTGCCTTTTAACAACAAAAATCTTTCTTTTATCTCAGGACAAACGTAGACGGCGAAAAGAAAATCTAAATCGACCGCCTTGGGACAATGTTTATGCTTGCCCTGGGGGTAGCAAAATATGTAGGTCACAGCTGGGACTGCGTAGCCACGGGAAATACTGCATTCCTCACTTATCTTCGGACTCGAAGACAAGCCTTATTATATATTCCGAAGATTAAGGATGAGTGCAGTGTTTCACTTTACTAACCAAACTCTGTTTGCGACCTACATACTTTGCCACATCTATAATGTAATGCAGACAAAGCCGTTGTTCGCCCGGGGTCTTATTGGGTTTTCTTTTAGTCGTCACTATGGAATTGGCTAACTGTTACATGTAACACAGATAAAGAAAAAAACAACAACAACAGATCATTACAGTATATTTCAGCTGCTTGTTACCGAAGACTTACCAGAAAGCCAAAAGTTATTTCTTAATGGAAATATTCCCAAAATTTTAATAAAAATACTAATCACTACAGTTTAAAAGGTTTAGACTTAGAACTTTAGGCTGTTCAATTTAATTAACTTATATTCCATCCGAAAATGCTTTAGTTTTTTTAAAAAGTCAATATATTTTAAACAAAATCTCTGTTTGTGCATAATCCTAGAGTAACATGACCGGTCACATGGATCTGTATATAGTACTGAGAAAAAAATTTTTTTTGAGGAAAACATACGAACTATACATTTTTTTTTTACAAAACTTATAGGAACTCACTCCGTTTATATCAGAAGAAAGATGACGCTTACTATAAGCTATTCAGACAAGATCAACGTCTAATCTTTCGACTCAGGACCGGACACAACAGAATGCGACAACACATGTACCGAAAGCTCAAAATTGGAACCAGTGAAATCTGCCCATGTGGAGTATCACCAGAGAATGACGACCAGTCCTCCAAAACTGCTCTCTTTACCAAGAGGCCCGTACAAGGCACTGGCCCCAAAACACCCTCATAGAAAGAAAACTATATGGAGAGCTCCCTGATTTGGAAACCACTGCGCAGTTCATTCCATATATTGGTCTAGTCATCTGAACGCTCAAACATAACAATGAGAACAAAGAAGAAGAACTCCGTTTATCTTGGTGATTCTTTTACACGTTTTATCTCCCATTTTCCAATCTCGAATCAAGTTGAAACTCAAAACGATCCTTCATAGTCGACGACAATACATGAAGAAATTAAAAAAAAAGAACTATTAGCTAATCCATTAGTGGTTATTATTTATTTTAGAAAAAGGGAAGATAAACTTGCACTATTAAAAGAGATATAGCAGTTATTGTGCAGTGCTTCTCCTTAAATAAGCTTTGATTTTTTTTTAAAGTTTTATTTTTTGTATATTGCTTCTTTTAAAAACTCTTAATAAAATCGGGCCATAAACGTTTCGCTTATCGAAATAGTTCCTAATCTCTTTATAAAAAACAACTTTATAAAAGTCACGTGATTGTGGTCTTGTACATGGCAATAATGGCAATATCTTCCTATGATAAGATGTAGATCTAGATTTAGTGCTAGCCTAGATCTAGTAGACCTACCAAATAATCATAAAAATTTGTGAATTATTGTAACATAGTTTTTATTACTTAATAATAATTATTTTATTTATAAAGCGCTGTTAACAAACAAAATGTAGGCTCAAGGCGCTGTAACAACATTACAAACACAAACACGAGAACTAAAATGACAGTTAATCTAAAAAAGTTTTAAACAGATAGGTCTTAGTGTACTTCTTAAAAGTGGTGTAGCACGTTGTCTGTCTGAGATCAATGGGGAGTGAGTTCCAAACCTTTGGTCCGTGAACTGAAAAAGCCCGCAGACCGTAGTTTTTGAGGGAGAAACGTGGCACTACTAAAAGCGTTGAGTCCATTGAGCGCAGGGCTCTCTGGGGGACATACGGAGTAATCAGTTCGCTAAGGTACAAGGGCATCTCGTTGTTATATATACACTGATGACAAAGTGTGGCGACCTTGTAATTGATTCTCGCTTTCACGGGAAGCCAATGGAGCGTGCGCAAGAGCGTAGTAGCAGAATCTTGTCTAGTTTTTATAAGGACTATTCGAGCGGCGTTGTTCTGTATACGTTGCAGCTTGGCTATTTTGTCATCAGGTATACCTGCTAGCACGGCGTTGCAGTAGTCAAGGCGGGAGAGTATGAATGCCACAGCTAGCGTTTTTGTTGACTCCGTTGTTAAATATGGTCGGATCTGGCCTAATATGCGCAGCTGCAGATAAAGACCTTTGCAGAGCTGACTTATGTGTGGGTCGAAAGATAGTGTTGAGTCGAAGAAAACTCCAAGATTCCGCACTGCATGGACAAAAGGAACATGGCAGTTCGTGAGAGAATCTGTGCTTTCAACTTTTGAGACATTGTTCCTAGTGCCAATCTTAATTATTTCTGTCTTGTCTTCGTTCATCTGGAGTTTATTTTCAACCATCCAATTGCTCACCCTTGCAACGGTACTACTGATTTTCTCTGCCAGATGCGACACCTCAGAGGGTACTGATGAATCGTATAACTGTGAGTCATCGGCAAAGAAATGGTATAAGATGCCGGTTGGCCGTATGACACCGCTGAGTGGATATGTGTACATAGTGAACAGTACTGGGCCTAGAAATGATCCTTGGGGTACTCCGTACTTCAAAAGTAAGCTTGTTGATTCCGTACCGCTAACAACGACACTTTGGGTGCGTTCCGTCAGGTAGGATCCAAGCCACTTTAGGACGACTCCTGCTAAACCAAAAGCTGCAGAGAATCTGGCCATCATAATTTCATGGTCTAGCGTATCAAAGGCTGCGGACAAGTCCAGCATGGATAGAATTGATATGTGGCCTTTGTCGGAATTGTGAAGTAAGTCGTTTAGTACCCTGACCACTGCTGTCTCTGTGCTACGGCACTTCCTATATGCAGATTGAAATTCTTTCAAGAGACAGTACTGTTCAAGATGAGAAAGAATTTGCGCTAACACGATGCGCTCCAGAAGCTTTGACAGGAAGGGAAGATTTGGTACCGGGCGATAGTTTTTTAGACATTCCGGGTCAAAACTGGATTTCTTTAATAAGGGCCTGACAAGTGCATGCTTAAATTGCTGTGGTACAATGCCTGAAGTCAGTGAAGAGTTCACAATGTTAGTAATTGTAGGTAAAAGCTCATCTAAACATTCAAGGAGCAAAGAAGTTGGAATGGGATCAAGGTCACATGACTTATTTGCCCTCTTTAAAATACTACTTTTGACATAATCTTCAGATACACGCTGAAACTCGCAAAAAGGAGAATTTTGATAGATTGGAGAGTGGTCAAGCTGTGATGAGAGGGATGGCATGTCATTTCTAATCTGCTCAATCTTCCCAATGAAGAATCTATTGAAGGAATCAGGAAGTTCAGATGCTGGGATAGATGACGGCAAACGTTCGTTATTTGCTCCCCCTAACATTTCAGCGGTGATCCTAAATAGCTCCTTTGAAGAATCAGAAGTTTCGATTTTTTGTCGAATATGACTAGCTTTTAAGTCTTTAATCATACGGTTAACCTTGTTTTTTTCTAGTATGTATATTTGTCGATGTATCGTCAGACCTGTGTTTTGAAATGTACTTTCGGCACGTCGGCGAATAAGTTTGGCAGTCTTTATGTCTTCCATCAACCAGGGTGCAGATGGCCTAACTTAAAGATGTCTAGATCTAGACTATTTTCATTTTTAAATTACCATGAAATCAATGAGGTCATTAATGTAAACAACACACCCACGTGACTGGTAAGAGATCCGGAACTACCCCACTGGGTCACTTTGAGTCTCCTTTTTAAAAGTAGGGTTATCGGACCTCCAGCAAAAGTAGGACACTGTCCTATTTTATGGACGGGTCAAGTTCTCCGTGCGTCAGGCATTGTCCATATTTGTAAGAAAAAAAAAACACAATTTTTGCTATGTTTAATACTGCAATGGTTTAAATTTCAACGATTCCATGCAACTTCTTGTTTAAACACACAAACTCATTCATAAGAAGAGCGAATTATTATTTTGAAGAAATTCCCTATTATAGATATTAACTGGTCTTTTAATATTCAAGCTGTTTAAAAGAAACTCAGTACTGAGACTTTTCATAACGTGAGTTTAAATAATTGCGCCTATGAATTACTTTGAAAAGGCGCTTTGCCTTTGAAAATAAAATCAAATCTTGGTTTTACAACCTTTATTTAGTGACATGTTTCTAACAGTAAAATGTAAGCCTACTTTTTGAGGTTTATTCTAGTACTACTTTCAGACCATGCGGTCCATAGAGCAGATGATGTAGAGATAATCTGTTTCTGTGGCCCACGGTTAACTAGGGTGTCATGTGGCCAGCACAACGACCAACCCCTTTTACTTTTCTCCAACTAATGTTGGGTATCCGTTACAGCTGGGTGAACTCAGAGGCGCCGTAAAGATTCCAAAATTAAAAATCCTAGTCTTCATCGGGCTTCGAGCCCGGGTCCCTCCGGTTTGGAAGCGAAACGCTTTACCTCTCAGCCACCGCGCCTCCGTTTGAAGCTAACTTTGTCTTGATTTCACAGTCCTCCTTTTCAAATATTTCTCTCCCCCCCCCCCCCCCCCCATTTTCGTCCTCCTCTGTGCGTGAAGGCGTCTTGTAACCCTAACTAAGTGACAGAGTGTGTAATATATTGTAAGTGTACGTTAAGAAAGGAATCCACGTACACCTCTTCCGTTACTTCCGGGGAGCCGCCCTCCTGACAGAAGAGGTCATTTATTAGTTCTGGTGGCACTATCTCCGGAGCGCCCTCGCATCGAGTCTCTCGCTGTCTCGAACGTCGGGCAAATTATGAAACCACTCGTTCTTCTCTGTTAAGTGGACATGTAAGCAAGTTGGTCACAGAGTTACCAGTGGTATGTTTTCATGGTAACTAGAGGAATAGGTTGTCTTGACCTTATCGTTTTAAAATGAACGTCTCGATGTCATCTTATAGAGATTTCGTTTTTTTCTGAAGACATTTCGTTCTTTTGTATCTTAATATATGGGTTTAGTTGTTTGTTTTGTTTTTTTTGAAAAATAAAGTTCTTACTTTTGTCTCTTGTATAGCTTTAGTTTGTGTTTAATACACACATTTTTTGTCTCTAATTTCTTTAGAGACTGCTAAGGACAATTCTAACTTTGTGTCTAATTGAGGGCGGTGACGTCCTGGTTTTTAAAACGTCCGAATCTGACAAGAATGTTTTAGATTTTGGACACGTCTCTGGTAGAGGTATTGAATTTGCGTCAGTAAATCTTTAAAGATAGATCTGCGATGATAGATAAACGGTGATCTGCGATGATAGATCTGCGATGATAGATCTTTGATATTGATCTACCTTTAGTCACTTGAAATGAAAGGCTAGGCTGGTCTCTGCTTTGGAAAGTAAATGCAAATGACCGTAGAGCTGATTACAAAGGCCCTGTGAAACTATTGGTCACACAAACACACACACTCAAAAGAAGCCTAACTTCGTTATTCTTACATTCACAGTTGATATTTGAAAGAGAAGTTAACTATTTACTTCTTTACAACTTTCCTAAATGACGGGAACTTCTTTCTTTATTACGACTTGATGTCACAGTCTTAGTTGACATTTGCATGATCTAAAGTTCACGTCATGTTAAGAGTTAAAAGACACGTGGAATTCATGATGAAGAAAACAGGAAGTAGAATGAATAAAGTTGACTTTGAGTTCAGTCAAGTCAAGTCATGTCAGTAAGGTCTTGCTCCCGGTCCAGGAAGGTTGGACGTTGCTTCCTGGACTGGTGTATATATTTGTATATAACATGAAAGTCGATGGACGTGATTGTTGATTAATGATATTTGAGAGCTGATTTCATTATGTGTTTATTGAATATTAAAGTATTATAAAGTATTATTCGTATTTCAATGGATATCAATAGTTGGAGTTCCAGTGTCACTAGTAGTAAGTGTTCTTATTGTTACCCGCTGAGATGCGACGTGATTTGTGATCTAGAGACGTTAAGATATTGGATACATTTGATACCGCTGTTATGCGGATAGGATTGTTTATTATTTCTTGACTTGTAGCACTAACAAGTAGTGCTATATTATTATTATTGTAGTAAAATAAACGTTATATTAGTCTGCTGAAACGGACTTGAGTCAGTTTATAGTATTTGTCTTGTCACGTGTCAAGAGTACTTCAGGAGGCAAGAACCCAGCATTACACGACATTCGCATTCTGCAACGTTACACCATTTAACTCTCATTTGCACTTTATTAAATGACGGTAACTTCCTACATCATTACGACTTGCCGAAACGACCACCCCAAAGTTAAACCACGCGCCTGATTGTGTCATAAAGTTTACATTTATAGTGACCACCAGTTCAAGCAGTGTCCGGAGTGAAAGAAAGACAAGGAATAAGAAATGAACGACGAAGAAAAAAAAAGGTACACGAATTGTTTATGGGCATCTAACTGTCAATTTACTTTCATTCTGAGATTTATTTACATTCCAGATCTAGGTGTTAAGCAGGTGTGTAAAGCCGATCGCGTCTGGGCATTGCATTCTCAAGGAAGCGGCCACACGGATATAAACCATAGCCGAAGTCTGGCTCGTGTTTGTGACTCTCTGTCTCCTTTCTTTCTATCTTTCAGTTTATATTATCGGTGGGCCTGGAAAAGTTTAAAAAAAACAACTGCTTAAACTTTTTTTAACCATTGTATTCTAGCGTTCATGTGTGTGTGTGTAGTAGTAGTATTTGTGTGTAGTGTGGGGGAGTGTGTGTATCCCCTGTGGTGTTTATTCTATGGGTTTTTATCTCTTTTTTTTTTGTGATATAAACATTTGTTTTGTATGTTTATGTGTTGGTCTAGTGCACACGGGTATATGGGAAAGAGAGAAAGAGAGATAGAAAGACAGAGAGAGAGACAGAGAGAGAGACAGAGAGAGAGAGAGAGAGACAGAGAGAGAGACAGAGAGAGAGAGAGAGAGACAGAGAGAGAGACAGAGAGAGAGAGAGAGAGAGAGAGACAGAGAGAGAGACAGAGAGAGAGAGAGAGAGAGAGAGACAGAGAGAGAGAGAGAGAGAGAGAGACAGAGAGAGAGAGAGAGAGAGAGAGAGACAGAGAGAGAGACAGAGAGAGAGACAGAGAGAGAGACAGAGAGAGAGACAGAGAGAGACAGAGAGAGACAGAGAGAGAGACAGAGAGAGAGACAGAGAGAGAGACAGAGAGAGAGACAGAGAGAGAGAGAAAGACAGAGAAAAAAAAAAGCAAAGAAAAAGTGGAGCAAAAACTAAAAGAAGATACAGAGAAAAAGTTTGAAAGAGAAAAAAAACGTATTTAAAGGGGAATAACTCCGGCCTTAGAAATATATCTATTAATAATGTACAAGTTATTTCTCTTATTCAATGTTAAACTAAATAATTAATTACAACTAATTAATTGACTAATAGATTAACTTTTTCTATCGATTCATGTTTTGTTAGGTAGAATAAATAATTGCTTAAGTATCAACTTGATCAGAGAATGATTGAGGGAGAAATAGCGTTAAAAAATATTTAACTGGATTGTGGCATTTTACGTCTCGAGAGACGATCTTTTCCCTTCGCAACTTCTTGTGTGACTAAAGAGGCCAATCCTTGATACACAGCTGCGATCGCAGGTTGGGCATATATAATCACCAGGCGCAGTTGCATTTTCACCCTTCTTTCTGCTTCTGTTGTGTATGGCATCTGCAATCTGTGACCCTTTCTTTATGCTCTCTCTCTCCATATAGATCTATCCAGTGCTACTTTTTCCTAGCTGCTAGTGTCGATTTTGAAGAGCTTCATGTCACGTTTGCATACATCCGTATAACGTAAAAGTGGGCGACCAGCGGCTCTCCTGCCTTCTATTAGATCGCCATATAGAATGTCCTGTGGAAGTCGACCTACTAGCATCCTACGAACGTGGCCAAGCCAGCCAAGGCGTCTGCTGGTGATAACAGAGCGGATGTCCTAGCACCCTGCTCTTTGTAGCACTTCGTCATTGGTTATCTTATCTTGCCACCTTATTTTAAAGATCCGCCTTAGCCATCGGAGGTGGAAGACATTCAGCTTTTTTTCCTGCCATGAGTAGGTTGACCATGTTTCAGTTCCGTACAGCAAGGTGCTCAACACACAGGTCCGGTAGACTAGGGCTTTAGTACTGTTAGTCAGCAAATATGTTGTCCCACACTTTTTTCTGCAACTTGAAATGGTGGCTATTGCTTTGGCTTTTCTGTTGTTAATGTCTTTATCCAGTAGAGTATTTTGGAAATGATGGACTAACTGGACTAAACCCAACACATTTAGCCATATATGTGAATACTGAAGTATTGGTTTCTCTTGTTGGTATCATACAAAATAATTAATTACCAGTAAATAATTGTGTCATAAGTTTGATTTTTTTTTATTGATTCATGTCTTGTCTATGCCAATGAATAATTGGCGAAGTTTCAACTTGATCCGAGAATGGATGTGGGAGAAATAACGTGCACTAATTTTAACCAGACAGACAGACAGACAGACAGACAGAGTGAGATGATATAAGCTTTGTAACAACAAAAAAAAGAAACAAAGAGAGAAACAAAGAGAGGGATAGGTCACAGCGTGCATGCCTCCTCCTAAATACCTCAAATCTTAGATTGCTGTGATTGTCGATAAAAAGCACTCACATTTCTTAGACAACGCAAGGACTCAATGCAAGGTCACCGTTGTGAGCTAACGTGATTTTGTAAGTACTGTTATGTTTGAGTAACACTGACCCACAGGGTCCGCTAAATACGAACTCCTTACAACTTTTGTCTTTGTCAGAACCTTTTTATATCACAGAGTTTCATCTGATAAATTAACATTGTTGTGAAGACATCACAGAAGTATAAATTTAAAAAAAAAAAAAAAAAGGAAAAACATAAAACTCCAAATATTAAAAAGAAAATAAAAACTTTTAAAAACATTTATAAAATAAAATAGGGGGAACAACCTGCTAGTGAGGTGCTTATGACTATAGAAGATTGTATAGTTATGTATTGTTTTGTATCAAACTTACTTTAAAGCAGCGGCCTATAAAGGGGGCTAGTTCAGCTTATCAAACCCATAGACATACATAGATATATACTGGAGGAGGGTAATAACTTCATGTAACTTGAAAACATGTACCTGGTATATCTATTAATGTCGGATTTCCGAATTCTGAAAAGTTGCATGATCTTCAGTCTTAGATATTAAACAAAACTACACTGCTGTATAATAAAGTATACAAAATTGCAACTCACAAATTTTCGTTATAAAACTATTTTATCGGCCAGCCTATATTTATTTATGTCTATGATCAAACCACTTCAGTCTAGTTACATACAATTTCTTTGCTTTGTTCGAGATACCAATCAAAATAATTAATCACCAATTGATAATTAACTTTTTTTTCTATATTGATTCTTGAGTTGTCAGGTAGAGAAATAATTATGCAAAATATCAGTGAGTTGAATGAAGCAAAGTATAAATGTTAAAAAGAAGTGTAAATGAATCAAATAAATGTTAAAAATAATTAGAAATACTATTCGAAGAATCAATACATTATGTTTTAAAAGTAAACATTTTCGTTTATTTTGTTTTGCTACAATGCTCCTTGGTATTTTATAGGAAACGAAAATGTCCCAGAAGGTCACGTCTGTTGCAGTTTACTCGGAGCTATGTTATATCCTGATGAATGACAGGCACCGCGAGACCACTAGCCACTTCAGGGGCATCTCCGTGTGAGACTCTGGGAGGGTCGCAACTCGTGCACATACATTTACATAACACAGGGGCGTTGCATGGTAATTATACTTATAGACTTGACGGAATATCAACACAGAAGACAGGTCATTGAAGGAAAGCAAGAGGAAGAGGAAAAAAAAAGGTGAATACAAGGGAGTGAACGAAGTAAGCCATGGGTTGTGGTTCTTGATTTTTTTTTTTTATGAATGGAGAACAAGAAGAAAAAGAAGACACGCCAAAGAAAAAAAAAAAATCCAAGGAGCTCTTGTGTTTAGCCAGGTACCCATTCAAGGTAAACATAAGGGAAACTCTGCTGATAAACTTCGGTTACAGTCGCAACGTGGGCGTTGAGTCTGTTGGAGTGGGTGCCTTCCCCACCCTTTCAGTTCTCTCTTGTAAGAAACAGGGGAAATAATGGAAGATACTGTGGTAGAGAACTCGAGGGTCGACATGTGCAACGGAAGTGTACGCCCAGAAGTCTAACAGAAGTGCCCGGGCCATGAGGCAAACGTTTAAATGTAAATCGTCTGGTGAGTTTTATTTTCATGAATAGCGCGCCAGTTAGTTCAGTACAAAAATATACCGGTACCTTCAAAACTATTTGCATCACGTTATTTCATTAGAAGGATGGACAATATCACAGATGGACAATAACGCAGATAGTAGACTGCACAATAAAACAATGCTAAATATATAATTCCACGTAGCCAGAAAATTGAAAAACGGGGGGAAAAAAAGAGGGGGGGGGGGGAGGGAAGAATCTTTGTCGTTTTCGAGTACAGAATACTAAACGGTAAAATAGAAAATAATGGGAGACAATCATTGTATAGAGATGTAGCACTACAGACTTATCAACATTCATTTTGTTTTGGTATGTGTTGTCGGGGGAAGGGTAACTTGTTACATTTTGCAAATTAGCTAACGCTTAAAACTGTTACACAATTTTTCAATAAGGATAAGAAATTTTCATTTTGACGGAAGGCTGCTGTACATCTAACAATATTGTAATCTTATAACATTTTGACTGTTTGCCTAAAGGGGAGACTCCTCTACAACATTTTAGCGATATGTCCGTCTGTCACACTCAAATCTATAAAACTAGCTGAGAAATGATAAATATAATTTTCCCCATGCGTTGTGGCTTGCAAAGTCTAGGTGAAAGGGCTACTTTTTTTGTTTTCTAAAAGCAAACCGTTTAGTTTTTAAAATTAATTATGCAAGCGTTTTTTTTTAATAAAAATACACCAATTCTAAAACAATACAAAATGTAAGGGAGATTATGTTTGCAATATGTAAACAAAGGAATATATTTTTTTATTTATTTTCAGTATCACAATCAATTATATTTATAAATTGTACAAAAAAATGTTCCCAACAAATTAGTTAAACTAAATTAGTGAATTAGTTAACTATTAGTTGAATGTGTTGCTTTGCTTACGATTGCTACTAAAATTAAAAAGAAAACGGTTGTATTTGTTTATAAAAACTAAGAATGCACTTTGCATGTAAATGTCACACACATTTTTTATAATGGACTTTCTATGCAGAGACTTTCGTGCAGTAGCGTGACGCTCACTGCCAACATATTACTAAATTAGTTCCCTCAAAAAGTTTCAAATAATCATATTTTTATTTTTTTTCTTTATTTATTATTTTGTTTAGTGGACCCATTGGAATAAATGCTGTTTACTTTTGTGCGTTTTGTCTGTTCCTCTGTCTGTCACGTTTAGATAAAAAAAACAAAACATTAAAAGCTATGGAAAATATTCAACCTTTAATTTTTATTCCAAAACATCGCAATAGATTTAAATATCTATAATACTTTTTTCCGGATGTTTTGGTGAAAAAAATCAATGCCAACGAATGTTTGGTATTGCTCGTCTAACTTATATACCATTTAATTTTCTTACCTAAGAAAAAAAATTGTTCCAGATTTTAAAATAAGTAGCATATAAACGCTAAATTAAAAATCTCTATGATAACTTATATTTTATTGACTATAAAGTTGTTCCAGATATCTTTTTATTAAAAAAAGAGATGGCGTCAAATGATTGTTTGAAATTGCATAATTTACTTTTATTACACTTTATATTTTTGGACAATTCGTAACTACTGTTTAATTATCGATATCAAATTAATCCGGATTTTCAACTGAAACCAAATTTATAACAAATGAATTCGTTTACAAAAATATCGACAATAGGTTGTTCATGATTTTAAAATAAGAAAGTAATTGACTACAAATGATTGTTGAAAATTACTCTTGAAACTTAATTGACATATAATTTTCTCCCTTCAACATGACACGAAACTTGGTATCGGCGAAGAATGTTCCTCGTTTTGTTTTGAAAAAGAAATTGACCTACATTACTTTAATTTTCTTACCAATCGTTCGTCGCCAAAATTTAATTGTTCCGAATTTTTATGACTTAAGCCAAACAACTGTTTGAAATCGCTCTTCTAATATAGATCTATATAACAATAAAATTTTATGCTAAAACGTTAAAATTTATCGAAATTTGGTTGTTCGGGATTTTTATGAAAAACATTTAAACACTATATAATTGTTTAAAATTGCACTTCTATCTTGCACTACATTTAATTTTCTAGCTAAAACGTTACAAAATCTAATTATCGCTAATATTATGTTACGGATCTTTAAGGAAAACAACTTCCTAGCACTAAGGTAAGGTATTTAAAAAATCTATCCACAAGGTTATGGGACATCTAGTTTTCATGGTAGACCATCTCAAAAATTTAATTAATGGTATTAGATTATTTAGGGAATATATATATACATATATATATATATATACATATATATATATATATATATATAAATTCATATATTATTATGTTTGTGTATATTGCTCTCTCTCTCTCTCTCTCTCTCTCTCTATATATATATATATATATATATATATATGTTAAAACTATTGCGATGTTTTTGGAAGGAAAATTAAAATTTAAATCATATTGAGCCTTTTTTCCTCGAATCTTTATGTGACGGACAGACAGACAGACAAACAAAACACACAAAAGGATATCAAGAAAGAGGCTGGTCCATTTTTTTTATATTATCCAGCCAGATTTTCTTTGATGACCCCTTCTTCGTGCTCCCCCCCCCCCCCCCCCGCCACTGTACTTTGAAGGATGACTTATGACAATAAGTGTCTTACTATATGACCAAACCAGCCCGGCGTTCGTCATTCACTAACAAATCCCAAGTTCAAGCACTTCGATTGTGTGAGGTGCAAGCACACTTGGGATTGATGGAAACCTTTACGTGTGGAAAGTAGGTAACAAACAAAATATTAAAAGAAAGACAAAAAAACGAGGCTTATCAAAGGGGAAGAACTCCCACTTACAACTATATATCTCAATATCATAGACGTTATTTCCCTTATTCGATATCAAACAAAATAATTAATTACCAGTAGTTATTTGACTCATAAGTTAATTTTGTCTTATTGGCTCGTGTCTGGTCTATGCCAATGAGTCATTGTGCAAAGTTTGAACTTGGTCCAAGATTGGGTGTGGGAGAAATAACGTGTGCAAACTTTTTACCAGACAAACAGAGTGAGTTGATATAAGCTTTGTAAAAAAGGACTACAAAATGAACATAAAATAAACTATGAACAATTTCTAAAAAAAAAGATCACTAATTATACTTTATTATATGTACTTCTGAAAGTGTCAACTTTTTAAACAACTGTATTACAATATATATATATATATATATATATATATATATATATATATATATATATATATATATATATATATATATATATATATTTACAGTAATATAAATATATATGTATTTAAAATACTAAAAAAATGCGTTCTTATTTGACACAGGGTGTTTAATGATCAGCAATTCTGCCCCCCCCCCCAATAGTATTTCTATTTTACAATATTTATTATAGCCTCCTTTAGCCGCATAGCGACTATGGACTATCTCATGGAAATAAGGCATCAGTTTTGGACGGAACGATTTCGCCCACACAGCAGTTCCCCCTCTTCACACAGCAGTTCCCCCTCTTCACACAGCATTTCCCCCTCTTCACACTGCTGTTCCCCCTCTTCACACAGCCGTTGTAACCGACTTAACGAAAGGGGACATACAGTTTGGGATCAGCGGTACCGCAGGCTCTGCCAGTGTGTAGCACTGCGTGCTGCGAACTGCCAACGGGTCGGCCAGGATGAAAGAGCGCCGAACCAACAAAAAGCTGAGAAAATAAGCAGGCCTATCTGCAACTGACCAGACCTACTTACGCCACGTATGCGGTGTCTAAAGCGAGGATTTGACTTTACAGTCATCTTCGAGTCTATAGGAAATGAAAAGTGTGCTTATCTTCGATCACGAAGGAGGAGCTATATACGGGTCGACGGCTCTTATTTTGTCCTCGGGTTTGAAACCGAAGCCTTTTCCATGTTTAGGTATATTCGAAAGGCAACACTGGTTTCAATTCAGACTTTTCATTCTCCTAGTTGGGCAGCCAGCCAAAGCTAACGAGCCCGTCTTGCCCGAAACTTAGTCGCCAGTTACTCGCCTTTGTCCTGTTAGTAATACCAGTTTCGCCGAGCCAATATCTGAGCCACGCGTGAAGGCCAGGAGTTGGACTGGTTGTCAGAGGCTTTTTGAGTTGCATGCCATTGGAAGCATTTTACTGTTAGTGCAATGCATTACCACTGCCGACGATGATAACGTTATGTAACATTTACAGTACGTACATAGTTCTATAGCCGTGCTCTATAGCTATCTCCTTCCTTTACAAAGCTTATATCAACTCTGTCTGTCTGGTAAAAAGTTAGTACAGGTTATTTCTCCCACACCCTATCTCGGATTAAGCTGAAATTCTGCACACTTATTTCTTTTACCTGAGAACACAAGAATCAATAAAATTATTTATTTAACTATTGGTAATTAATTGTTTTGTTTCGTCTCTTGAACAAGGGAAAGAAATCGTACTGACAAATGTGGTGGTATAAGTTGAATTAGTCCCCTGAGTGAACCTTTTTAAAATGCATTTAAAAAAACGATCATGTAAAAATTCACCAAGATACCCCCCTTCTCCCCTCTTCCTTTCCCAACTGGTGCAGACAGGTGCTAGGATCAGAGCGCATTGAGAAAGCTAAAAGTTAAACAAAAACAGTTGGTACAAATATTTCTATTGGACAGATTTAATATGTCCAGGTAAATCTGGCATATAACTGATCCAAGCTAATTAATAAAATTACATTTAATATAAGTGCTCCCTTTACAGACCTTGGGATCCATGTGGCAAATGATAAAAAAAGGCCAACTGTTTCTATGTACCACAGTTAACGAGGGAGCCATGTGACCAGTGCAATGTCCAACAGTTTTTACTTTGCAAACTATTGTCAGACCTGACCATTGGAGTCTGGTGGACTGGACTCAATGAAGTCTGGTGGACTGGACTCAATGGAGTCTGGTGGACTGGACTCAATGGAGTCTGGTGGACTGGACTCAATGGAGTCTGGTGGACTGGACTCAATGGAGTCTGGTGTACTGGACTTAATGGACTTTGGTGGACTGGACTCAATGTTGTCTGGTGGACTGGACTCAATGATGTTTTCAAAATCGCTGGGATTCGAACTTAAGCTCTACCACTCAACAATTCCTTTCACAAAATGTAGAGTTATACAAGAGTCAAAGTTTAAAACACAAAAAGGACAACGTTTAAGTTGATGGGGGGGGGGGGGGGTGAATGAAAAACAAAAGCGGGGGTAGTGGTGGGTGAGCTTTTTAAAAAAGAGCGCTAAATCATGTTTTGGTAAGCATAAAGGGGAGGTAAGAACGTGCTATTTAAACGTCTCGGGCAAGAGCTATTTCACTTTATCAGTGCTGATCTTTTTGCTCACGGAGTTACCATTTCGGCAATTTGTCTACCTCCACTGTCAAATAAAGAGGCGGGAAAGTTTATGACTTTTGGAACTCCGACGGTCGTCTGCTGGCCAGAAATCAACGCGCCGAAGCAGATGGTAGACAAGGAGAAGTGAAGGCTTGGGCGGCTTGAATTTCCCTAATGAGAAACACGAAAAGTCGAGATAATGACACAAAACCTTTATGTCCCTCCCCCCCCCCCCCCCCCCCCCCCCCGTAAATTTGAACGCTTTTACTCTATGGAATTAAGCTTGAATTACCAGCTAAAAATGTCTAGCACATTTTTTCTTACTTACTGATACTTAGTTCATTTTAATGAAATCAATATATCAAGAATATAATTTATTCCAATGTAGTTTTAGTGGTCGTGATTAATTTGCTGGATTCATTGTTTACAATTTGATTATTATAGTTTCTATTTTCAGCTTGCAAACTCTTAATAAGATCAGGATGGGCGGACAAGGATCTCGAAAACGGCTCTAACGATTTTCAGAGAAATTTAACAGCTTATGTAAATCTTCGGGAAAAGAATTAACAGCCGATTGGCCACACTGGAAAACCTCTGGTTTGACCGCTGAGTTTTTTCAGCGGATATTCCAGCATACATTCATGATTACAAAGTTAAATAAATAAATAGCCGTTCATTTTGCCACTGTCTTCTATATTTCACTCCTTTTCATGTGTATATATCAACCACCCTGCTACTGAGGTGCTTATGACTATAGTTGATTTTATAGTAATATGTTTGTGGTAAGGTTGTGTCTAGTGTCTTTAGTCGATTACTATACACACATTACGTTGGAGGGTATATGCGATAATATGTGTACCTATTATAAAACATAAAAAGAAATGAATAGAATTAGAAATAAAAGACTAATCAAGAATACACACAAATACATCGTCATTTTTCTACAGAAGTTTGATGAATGCTAGCTACATAGAAAACAATAAATTGTCGTGCGAGCGAGGAGATAACCAAGAAAATTCATCGCACTGAGCTCATAACAGAGTTGTCGAACATTACTGGCTTAATTCACATGTATCTTGTAGAGATTAATTAAATAGATTCCCTGGTGTAGACTTTTGTTATCAAGTCTAGCTGTTCTTTAAAAGTGATTACATTTATGTTGAAACATGATTTATCTGATTTAGATTTTCATTTTGGAATGAAAAAAAAATGAATATAATAATCCTAGATTAATGTAACGAACTCTTAGGCTTTCGGCATCGCTTTTTGACATTCTAGTGTCGATACCACTGCGACAAAACGGCTGCGACAAAACGGCTGCGACAAAACGTTCTGCTTCGTTTTGAGTGAATGGTTACTGTTTATAGGTGAGATAATGCATAGGTGACAAATCTCAATTCATATCGCCTCACGTTCTGCTTTCTGTGCAGCAAAGGTCATCTATAACATCCTCTGGATAGATGCTGTCTAGTTTTTTTGACTCCACATGAATAACACGATAAGATGGCAGTTGCGTAATATTTAATATTCATTGTAAAAAAAAACAAAAAAACTAAGGACATTCATTAGCGCCCCAGCCCCTTAAAATTTTCGAATCTGGACCCGCCATTCCCGCCGATCCCCACACTAGCTACGCCACTGTGTCTGGCATATAGTTGGTTTTGTTCCAACAAGGGATTAAGGTTAAGGGGGAATGAGAGATTACTGTACAACAAAAGATATTTTGGTCAAAAATAAAATATAAAATACATAAAATTTATTCAGCTTCGATAAATCTATACAAAAGTAAAAAAAAAAAATTTAAAAAAATATTATTCTCAGTTACAACCATATTAACAAGGTAAGTAATTAGCAATCGTTTGCTTAGGTTTTTCTTTCCCCTGGTCAGATTGACTTTTAGTTTATATTCATTAATGATGACATTTCTAAGGGCATGGGCTATGTATGACATCGTAAATAGAGAATAATATGTCATGGAACATGTCACTTACATTGTTATTAACAGTTAGTGAAAGTAGGTCATTAACCTTACAGTCTATGTAACAATTTATCGAGAGCAGATTGTTGTTGCTTTCAAGGGAGACTATATGTAACATTGATGCACTAAGCATATGTGGAAATTATCCGCTGACCATGTATAAAATTGATCCGCTAACCATTGATTCACTGACAATATACAGCAATGGTCTACTGGCATTGTAGCATTGATCCAGTAACCATATGTAACAATGATCAACTCAAAATATGTGTAGCATTAATCCACTGACCATATGTAGCATGGATCCACTGATTATATGTAGGATTGATCCTCTAACTTAAGTTTAGGTAGCATTGACTGACTGACCATATGTAACATGGATCCATTAATTTTTGTTAGCGTTTATCCACTGACCATATATAGCGTTGATCCACTAATAATATGTGCACTGATCCAATAATTTTTGTTATTTTTATCCTCTGACCATGTGTAGCATTGACCCACTGACCATGTATAGAGCGTTGATTCAATGACCATATATAGCGTTCATCCACTACCAATATGTAGCATTAATCCACCAATCGACTGGTATTTTAAACTTTTAGACTCTCATAACGTCCCTAAGTCCACTCAACTCCAGTGGGCACCTGACCATAATTTTAGACAAGGGGATTGGACGTTGTGTTACCCGCCTGACTCCCTTGCCACGCACCTCATGGTCTAAAAAGGTAACTTTCTTTATCTAAAGATTAAATGGTACAAGATACTGGAGTAAATTGTGAATAGGTTTTAGATCAACGACTATAACGCCGGCCATCCCGCCCTTGGCGACGCACAATCGTATTCCAAAGACTCCCTATCAGTACCTGATACATTAGACATTGAACCGAGAAGATTTCGCATAATTAGCTTGTATTTATGCCTGCACCTTGCTCCGTCTTCCCGCCCCCTTCTTGTAGTGGATAAATGATAGAAATAATGGATGTCAATGATTAGTGTTAAAAAAAAATAAGGATGAAGTCTTACGGGACAAACCAATGCACCGCTATTTGAACCTTTTATTTGTATGTATTTTGTAATTGGATCTCGGTCTGAGCCATGTGACATAAGGGGCAGCTAATCGTGTCACAACAACCAGTGTGAGATAACCTTAGCATGCCACTCATGACAACATAAGGTTGACAAAAGGAGGGGAGTGCTTGACGAAAGGGAGGTAGGGGCGTCGAAGTTTGGCTGGAGGGGGGGGGGGCGTGTTCGTAACGGAGGGCTGGAAAGTGCATTGTCAACAAAGAAAATAAGAGGGTGGGGGGACACTCACTTGCATCTGCCAAATGCAGTTGAGAGGGGTTGGCCTCTGTTTACAGGTAGGATTGGGAGTTTAAGAAAAAAAAAAGGCAAAGGGTGGGGGACCCCATTTTTGGGGGCCTTCTGCTACGACATGTCACGAGCTCACATATTAGTGTTATCTTGTCCAGGTGACGCTGTCGTCTGAGGATAATCTCCTCAGACTTTCTTGGTAGGAAAACACAAGGCAATACAAACAAGAACTAACGTCAGGACGTTTGGACAAATATATTTAGTCTTTGTTGAATCATTTTGCACCCACGGATATACTCTAATTTTTAAACTAAATATAAAATATTAAACCCGTTTTAAAACTTTAAATATATATATATATATATATATATATATATATATATATATAGGAGATCTGCAAGCGGATATAGCACTAACAGAGAAAGATTTTTTCCGATTATAAATCTAGTGGTTTTATCTGTAGATCAAGAAAAGGCCTTAGACCGAGTAAGCCATAGTTTTTTGTTCATAGTGCTTGAGAAAAATGTAAAAATAAGTTCCCTGTAAATCAGATATATAAAGCTTGTCTATACAAATGCAACAAGTAGATTGATAATCATTCTCTCAGTAGGAGTC
This sequence comes from Biomphalaria pfeifferi, assembly GCA_030265305.1. Lineage (NCBI taxonomy): Eukaryota > Metazoa > Mollusca > Gastropoda > Planorbidae > Biomphalaria > Biomphalaria pfeifferi. The sequence continues at coordinate 2,846,990 of JASAOG010000080.1, read as the reverse complement.
TCCCCATACAAAGGCCTGTCAGGCAGGGCCGTCCCTTATACCCCTTCTTGTATATCCTTTGCTTGGAACCCCTCTTTGTTCTATAAGATCTGACCCCTCTATTATTGGGATAAATATACCGGGGTCGCCCCCACTCAACTGTCAAAGTTAAAGCCTACGCGGATGATACAACCTTTATTCCTTCTTCAGAGCAAGATATTGAGAATATACTAAAGAAATTTACACTTTTCAGGGAGCTAGTGGTTCAGAAATAAATCCTCAGTAATGAAATTAGGGAAATGGAAATTCAAAGAGAATTGCGCTTTCAAAATTGTAAAAAACATCAAGTATACTTTGCAGACCTTTTGTTCTATTGTAAGAACAGTGGGAGAATATTTTTGTCAAATCCTCAAACTTCATTAAACTGTATCAGCACACAGGTTCTACAATATTTGGTAGAGCTGTATTGATTATTTACAAATAGTGTGGTCATTCCAAGGATAGTCCATTTAGCTAACATTACAGAGCCACCTCCCAAATTCATAAACAAGCTGAACTAATTAATTAGAGAATTTATATTTAACACTCATTCTAAACAAAGGGGATGGGGGGATAAATCTACAAGACATTAAAACAAAAATGCATTCACTTAGGCTAAAATTTGTAGGTCAAGTAGTTAGAAACACAACAAACTTTCCCTTGACAATTTATTATTATGGTTTAAGATTAAGTAGTCTTCTTCCAATACACAATGACACTCCTCATTATTTTGGTACAGTCACTCATCCATTTTACAGATCTATCTCAAGAATTTTACCTGGTAATGGTCATTTAATACACAACAAAATCAAAGAATCATACACAACACTTAAAAAGCTGTTACAAGGAAACCTAGTGAATAGGATTAAGTGAATAAGAATTCTTGAAGTGACAAAATCTAACCATACATTCAAAAACCTACACACCAAAAGCTAGAGAAATAACTTTTAGACTTACATTTGGGATGACCCCTATTGTTAAAACGACAGTAAATGTCCAGGAATGTAAATTATGTCATCTTGAAAATGCTGATAACGAGAAACATATGTATTTGGAATGTCCATTATTCCTTCAAGTAAAAAATACTGTAAGAGACTTGTTAGAATTAACTGTGGGTGGCAACTATGTGAATCTAAACTTGACTATTGTTTTAAACAAGTTGCCATAGCGGACAAACTAAATGGTTCATAATTTCAATTTGATTATTGTTTCTGAATATCGGAATCTTGTTTGGATTAGCAGGCTCAAAGCTTTACATACTAATAAGATGTTTGATTCTAATTTCTTAGAATTGACGTTTAGGAAAATTATTGATTTTAGGGTAGAGAATTATTTAGTTTGATTTTTTAAAAATGGTTGTACAATACCAAAGAAGTATTCCAAATATGGTGTTGGTGATATTTGATATTGTGATATTTGTTTTAAGATAGATGAAAAGAAATGTGTGTTTATTTGTGTTGTATGAAGAGTATGTGTGTATGGTAATGCATGTAGGCCTATTAATGTGTAAGTATATTTGTGTATTTACTTTTATTCCCGGTTAGCTATTTATTAGTTTTTGATATGCCATTTTTATATCATATTTGTGGCTCTGAATGATCCATCACATCTGATGGTTTCAGTACCTATTTAGTATGTGGGTGCGGTCATGCATGTGTTAGTGTGTAAGTTTTGGTGTGTATTTGCTTTTAATTTTGGTTGGTCTTTAGTTGTTGATATGCGAATCCTTGTATCATTTTTCTGTCTCTGATGTTTCAATAGTTATGTAAAATATCTTTGCTATTAAATAATATTTTTATTATTATTATAATTTTGTAAAGCAAGGGTTTGACCCAGTGGAGGTGTTACATAGCAAAGAAGTGTTGTTTTTTATTTCCTTTGTGTGACATTTATAATCAAGGTTGGGGAGGCTCGTGGAGCTTTATTTTACTGGGGACTTTTTTTTTTTTTTTTAAAGTAATAAAATAATTTTTAAAAATTCACAGATACTATATTTTTATCTTTTCAGTCTGCGGTGATTTTAACAGAACTCCAGAACCTCTCGGTGTCAACTGGTGGAGATTAGTTGTCCCGGGACTTCATTTGGGGAAAAAATTATCGCCAGACCAGACAATTTGTAAAGAATAATCAATCTTAGATTATATATAGTCCTCTAAACTCTTTATGTGCTCACTGCAATGCTGTTTGGCCTCAGTCTTGGGTTGACGATAAGTTAACATCTGGAAATCGTGCCGGTCTGTACAATTGTGGAGTTCCGCAACGTGATGTCCAGGAACATTGTTGATTAGCCCAGCTTTGGGTGTTGGACATACAAACATCAGATCAATAGGACTTTAGGCTGATCTGTCAGATGGTAAACGATCCAACACAATCATTAACTACGAATAATTTTGGATCTTCAATCTTGTAATGAACATGAAAAACTGATCAAGTTTTGACCACTCGCTAATGCTCCTATACTTGCGACAATGACGTTATAATTGATGAACTGCAGCGAGTATATTATAATGAACAATGTATTTGCTAACAACAGCACATTGGTCCGCCTCAATATTTCTATAACTACAAGATAACAGAGCCTGTATGCACACAGTTTGAGAATTACTGAGTACTGACTACACCTTGAACACACTATCCATAAAAACTTCTGTGTGTGTATATGTGTCCCAGAAATGTTGAACTTTACAAGTAAATAAAGACATTACCCTTCAAAACTCCGAAGATCATGCATTTCGTGTAAGATGTAAGCCCATGTGGGATGTATGCGGTCTTTCACGTGTCTAGAGCGGGAAAATAGGACAAGCAAATGAACGCAAGAACTAAGAACAATTTCTGAACAAAGTTTTTACATTTGTTGTTGTGATACCATGAATACAATGTAATCTTCTGGAAAGTAAATTCTTTAAAAAATTGAAAAATATGGTTTTAAATATTGCAATATTATTAACGAACACATTTTAGCATTTCCACATTAATTTGTGTACTTTATTTGTAACAGTAACTTAGTTGGCAATTTAGAAATTTATATTTGTGTCCTTTACATTGTTTAGTTTATCTCCAATGTACTTTAAAGCTTAATTTTAAAGGTCAAGTTAAGAACCGCTGACCTAGTAAATCATATTACTAACAGAATCCACGACGATTAAAGGTCAAGTTAAGAACCGTTGACCTAGTTAATCATATTACGAACAGAATCCACGACCATTAAAGGTCAAGTTAAGAACCGTTGACCTAGTTAATCATATTACTAACAGAATCCTGGGATTGTTCATTTAAAAAACAAATAAAACAACGTACAGACAGACGCGTCATACCTGCAATCGTCATCATATCAACAAAATCATCATCATCACCATCATCATCAACAACATTATCGTCATCAACGACAACAACACCGTAATCATCAACCTTATCATTGTTATGAACTGTATGTGTGTGTTTCCGTGGTGACGACAATGAAAGGTTAGCGGCTGTTTTTGTTGAATATTTTTTTTTTGGTATGGAGAGTTTTAGATCAAACCAGAAAATGGTCTGTCAGTGATTCTTGTTATACAAGTCACGTGGGTGAAAGTTGAAAGAAGTATCCGACAGACGTAAGACTGAAAAGAGGTGTTTTTGTAAAGAGTTTCTCTTTCAGACCGTGATATCTTTAGAGCAGATGATGTTAAGGTCATTTGTTCCTTTGGCCAACGGTTAACGACCAGGGTGTCACGTGGCCAGCACAACGACCAACCGCCTTTACTTTTCCTACTAAACTCAGGTACCCATTGGAGTTGGGTGGACTTAGGGGTGCCTTAAAAATCCCGAAATTCAAAATCCCATTCTTCAACGAGATTCGAAACCACGACCCCGGGTTCGGAAACCAAGCGCTTAAGTGTATAAGGAACTGTATATTGTTAATAAAAATTACATTAACATTAAATGTATCTAATAAAGAAGTTTTTTTCGTATATATATTATTATTATTATTATTATTATATATTTATATGTATATAAATATTTTTCTTACTTTGACTCCACTTTAAAAATATAAACACGTATTTATCTGACTGTAAAGAAAAAAGTTCTTAGTGACCTACAAATCTGCTGAAAATGTGTTGGCTGAAAGGGGGAATGGGTCAAAGGAACGAAAGCCGCGCGTGAGTAGGATCTTCCAAACCTCCTTAGATTCTGCTCTGGTTATTTTAAAAGGGGATAATTGTCGCCCCCCCCCCAGTACCCCCAGCTCCTTATTAGCGAAATCACAGAAGGAGGTAACCAGTCTGCGTCAGTGTAAATCCTACAGTTAGAGCTTATCTGATCAAGTCTGTTGAGGCAGTTCCACTGAATTAACCTGTACTCTCGCGCTCTCTCGTGTGGTCCTCGGCGGAGCACACCATCTCGAAAAGATCGTATCTACACCTTTCTGCCGAGTAACATAATCCTTTCTTTCCCGCCACTATATATATATATATATATATATATATATATATATATAATAGTAGAGAGAGAGGGAGAGTCAATGTATTTTTCGAGTGCGGCGATGGGGGGGGGGGGGGGAATAGGCCCAGACGAAGGGTTCTGTATCTCAACTGCTAAGTTTTTGGTTACAGATGTACTGCTCGTTTAGTTTCCTGTGAGGCCCAGGTCGTCAACACAAGTCTAAGCAGACGACTTCTTGTTCGCATGAATGACGTCCAGAAGGAAAATATTTTTCTAAACAAAGGCGCCAAAAAAAAGAGAGAGAGAGTAGGGCCAATCATGGAACACCCACACCCCCAGACACACTTGGACACGGTATTTTATTTTCAAGTGTCTCTTCGAAAGAAAAAAGACATTTTCAAGACTCTAGAAAGTTAACGTTCTGGTTTCTCAAACTATTATCCGCGGAACACTATTGCTTCCGGAACGCTCGTAATCTGCGGGGGTGTTCCGCAAAAAAAAAAATTTGAGTATGTAAGAGGTCCAAATGGATGACTGCCTGGTCGTGTGGTTTTTTTATGGTCACGATAGTCCAGGGTTCGAACACATGTCATCCCCCAACTTCTTGCTGGAAGTTTAGAATATGATGTAATTATCTTCAAATCAGAAGGAAGACCCGAATACTGTAAAACAACTGGGGTTTGCTCTCCCTCCCCCTTTCTAGCTTCGACTTTCTTAACATTAAAAGTAAAAACTTTCATATGAAAGCTTTATTATTGGGTTTTTTTTTTACAAAGCGTATATCAACTCACTCTGTGTGTCTGGTAAAAAGTCTGAACGTATTTCTCTCTACCACTTCCCATTCTCGGATCAAGTTCAAACTTTGCACAATTATTCATTGTACTTGCCAAGACATGAATCAATAAAAAAAATTAACCAATGAATTAATTATTGGTGATTAACTATTTTGTTTGATATAAAAATTAGAGGAATAACTGCTACTTAATGAGAGATGTGGATGTATATATGGATTTAATCCCTTATATTGTTTCGATATGATTTTTCTCTCACTTCCCATTCTCGGATCAAATTGAAAAATTGTGCATAATTATTTATAGTCGATGACAATACACGAATCAATTAATAAAAACAAAACAATTAGTTAATCAATTAGTACTGATTTATTAATTAATTTTGTTTTAAATGGCAGAAAGGGAGCTAAACCCATCCGTTTTCAGATAAATGGCAGTAATTAGCTGTTCTTTACCTTAGAAAAGCTTTGTTTTTTTCTTTAAATAATATTTTTTCTTTGCTTGTTTTTTTTTTTTTTTTTTAATTTCGGGATTTTTCGGGACTTGGACTCCCATGAATCCATCCAAATCTAATGGGTATTTGATGGTTGGTCTTTGTGCTGGCCAGATGTCACCATAGTTAACCGTCTGCCATGGAAACAGATGACCCATCTGCCTTGTAGATAGCGAGATCTGAAAACACCTATACACAACGCTCAACTGCAGTGACCTTATCAAACAAACACGAAGTTATTCTCAAATTGAAAGTAAAGTTCCCCTTTTTAGGGCAGATGATGTAAAGGTCATCTGTTTCTGTGGCAAACGGTTAACAAGAGTGTCATGTGGCCAGCACAACGACCAAAAGCCTTTACTTTTCCCCAACTAATGTCAGGTGCCCGTTAGATCTGGGTGGACTCAGAGGCGCCCAAAGATCCCGTAATTAAAAATCACAGTCTTCACCAGCATTCGAACCGGGAACCTCGCTTTACCGCTCGGCCACAAATTTTAGGAGGCAAATGAGTTGTCTTGTTTCTGACACTGTTAAACGACTTGATGTAGGAGATGTCATAGTAAAGAACGGTTGATATATTAAACGTAGACGGCGAAATGAAAATCTAAATCGATCACAGACGACAATGGTTATGTCTGCACTGAATGTGGCAAAATTTGTAGGTCTCGTAGCCACGGTAAATACTGTATTCCTCATTAATCTTCGGATTCGAAGACAAGCATCATTATTGAAACTGTTTGTGGCTACTGTGTTTTGCGGGTTTTATCAATTGTTTACACTTTAAGTGCGGAGAGCCTTATATGTGGTTTTTAATTTTGTGAGAAAGCTAATAGAGCCAACAATAAGATGGGGCGCAGATGTTTAATTAGGCCTATTAAAACTTGTTTTTGTTTGCAAAGAAATGTTTTAGTGTATTGTTGTAAGCCTAGTGACGTAAGCGTGCACATGTTTTGTTTTCCTTTGACATCATTAAGAGCCCTTGTATTCATAAAATATGTGTAGCCAAAATTAATTTGACGATAATGAAACATGTTTAAGCCAATATAATTGTCGACCCCAAGTTATCACAATGTGGCCAACGAGTTGAGAATTATTATTATTTTTTTTTATCATTTATATACACATACCTTGAAATCGTTAAGGTCGTTTTCGAAATAAAATTTGAGACCACAATATTAGGCCTAAAGATTTACGCAAAAGATGTTATGTAAATCGACACGACGTGAGCTGCGGTTTTTCTAGACTGTAGGAGGACTTAAGACTCAATCGCCATGTACAATGACCTTTAGAAGTAACAGAACGTACAAGCTATTCTTCGGGGTGATATAGTCGTTTCCCGATTTCTCATTTTCACATTACAAAAATGTTTTCAAAACGAGTTCGGATAACTATCTTTGCCAAATCAATTCAACCGAGCAAGGCTTGATCACCTGGTACTAAATATAAAAATGCACACGAGTTTTAATGTATGTATGTATTTATAGGATGAAGATGGAAGTTGTAACTATTTGTATAATAAAAAACAAAAAATTTGTTTATAAAAGAAGCAACATATAAAACGAACATTTCTCTCAACACCCAGTAAGTGACCAAAGAAAATCTACTGCATCATATATGCAAGGTTGCAGCTACGCTTGCCCCTTGTTGAGTGATGTCACTGACCCTCTCCACCTGGCACCCTATCTCCCTAACCTATAGTAAATTTATCAAAATGCAACGCCTTCCCATTCACGCCACCCGCTGACAATAACTTAAATCGTTCTAGAACAATCTAACGAGACTGAGGTGGAAAGGAACTGGTGGGAAGTGAAGACAGACCTGGACGTGGAAACGATGACGATCAAGAAGAAAAATGGCGGGGGGGGGGCAACTATGCTTTTGAAAACTGGCGCCATAGCTTTGGACAAACGCCACAACCAAAGGAATAAACCATAGCACCATATTGCACAACAAGTAACGGAGTAGATAAACCTGGTTGCCACGATCACCCATGCATATCCGCTTCAGAGCTTCACAGCTTCCCCGCACCATACCCCCACCCCTTTCCTCTTTTCTGGACGCCTCCTAATACTTTCAGTTGTGTGTGTGTGTGTTTTCGCGACGCGGATGGGAACTCACAATGAGAAAAACGTACATCAGAAGAGTTATAGCTCCTGTTTTTCTCCGGTAACATCTCCCTCCCTCTCTCCCTCCCTCTCTCTCTCCCTTTCTCTCTCTCTCTCTCTCTCTTTATTATTTCTTTCCTCTATTGCGCGTGAACTTGTACAGCAGACGATTAAGAAGAGATTTCGCGGCGAGATGAAACGTGGAATGAGAAGATGATGTCCCGTCATTTGTTTGGTATTGCCGTGTCGAGGGCGATCTTTTGTCAATTGATTTGTTTAGATTCGTGAAGGTACATTATTATGCTACAACACTAGACAAGACCAGGACTAGACCAAGTAACAATTAAAAAAGGATTCAAGAAAAAAAAAACAGCATAAAAAATAACAACAGCATGACGTATGTTTGTTTGATAGTGTAAGCTGAAAACTTGCAAAACTCAAAACAATCTGGAAAGACAAAGGCATATCTCTCGACACCAAAATTAGACGGGTGCGCTGCCTGATCATGGCCACATTCTTATATGCTTGCAGTCTTGGACGCTGACTGCAGAACTAGAGAGTAGGATCCTTGCAATGAAAATAAGATGCTACAGAACATGGGCGTAGCGAACCCCAACCCCCCCCCCCTTCCACACACACACACCGAAATGAAATTCCCCAGAATTTGTTAACTGATTTTTTTGCTTTGATTTTGTTTATTTTAGGAGAGTTTTAATACATCACTTGCCAAGCGCAGCCAAGGGGGTTTTCTAAGTCAGTAAGAATAGCACAAAATGTTTTGAACAAAAATTTTTAATAGCAGGATAATGCACTGTAGATACCTCAGAATATGCATTTTGTTGGCTTTTAGTACCGGAAATAGTGCTTGGCGGCGGGGTCCGCCTCGCGTTTGGGGAGCTCACGGCGCTCCCCCAAATTACCTTACTGGCAAAGGCGGGGAGGCTACAATTTTTCCACTAACTCCAGGAAGAACCTTTTCTACGGTTTCCGAAAGAATGAAGGTTAGAGTGTAATAAAGATTAATTATGTACACACACACATACACACTCACACACATACACCTATATATATATATGCTGGGAGGGGGGAGAAAAAAATTCCCATCATCCCCCCGAAAAAAATATTCTGGCTACGCCCATGCCCAGGATCCTAGGTATCACATTTGAACACCGCATCACAAACGAAGCGATTAGAGGCAGGGTTATGAGGGCGATTGAATCCCTACGATGATCTTTTAACTGCTGTCAAAAACAAATACGCCAACTAAAACTTTATGGCCATACTACAAGGTCTTCAGGGCTCGTAAAGAGCTTCCTTCAGGGAACAGTACCAGAAAAAAAAATATGCAGAGAAAGCAATGGGAAGGCAACGGAAAAGAATGGACTGTCTTGCCAATAAAAGAGGTTCTAACTAAGGCAAAAGAAGAGGAAAATGGAGAAAGACGGTTGACAAATCTTGTGTGATGCCTCAACGCTCTAACGGACTAAAGGACTGATGAAGTTAAAGGAAGCGCAATCTTCTTAAAAGACTTTTTATATTCTATTTTTTATGCTTTTATATATTTTTTTAGGAGATGTGGCATATTGTTTTTTTTTCTTTAATTGGCTATGGGTGTTTGGACCAAATTAAAAGTTCAAATATTAATGCTTACTGTCAGGGTGGGATTTCAGATTAGCTAGGGTATGATATTATAGTACGGTCCCGTATCCTCAGCCTGAACAGAGTAACACAAGAACCTAAAGGTAATAGCATGTAAACTACAAACATTGATTAACAGTTATTCAACTGAACATTTAGTGAATAACAACAGTTGTCAATAGGAACAATATTTAATTTAAACTTAATTGTAATTTTTCAAACATATTTACATGTACATCAATATCATTGAAGTTAGCATTTGATTACTAATTAATATAGTATCACACCAACAGGTTTCCGTAACACACCTTCACGCTCACACTCCATCTCGGCGCCCAACAGAAGCTCAACTCCCTACACCTCAACACCGATAGTTACTACACAACTCCAAGGGCAGAAAGACGACACACTTTCCCATAGCCCAAACCTAACACCCTGAAACGAAAAGAAAACCTAGATCTAGCGCTGCCGCTACAAGAAAGAACTTTTCAATAGCGACACCCGTACCGAAAGATCAGCTTACTTAATAAAACTATGTACTTACGTACCCTTACAAGGGGGACCAAAAAACCAGCTACCCAGCTCACAAAAGCAGCTCTCTCTCTCTCTTGCGGAAACTAAGGATGACGTAAACACACACACACACACACACACGATATTCTAGACAACAAAACGCACTTACAAGAAACTACTTCCTATACGCTGAAACACCAATATTAAATGCAAAGAAAAACTACAAGCGCGCACGACACTTACTATGTTAATAACTAAGAGAGACTAGAGGTATAGAATTAGTATGGACAAAAGAAAGAACAATAAACGAAATAAAGATATTTTAATGAAAACTTCGAAAAAAAAAATCGAATCCATTCTCCAGAGATCCATCTCCCACTAACCCACATCCCCCCCACACACTTTTAAAACCGCTTCCTATTTAGCAGCATCATATTTGATCCCATTATGAATTCCTCTTCCGCAACAAATATAGTTCCTTATTTTGTGTAATGCGGCCTCTGCTGATATTAATTACTACATGCGCCGATGTCAACACAGCCAAATTGTGGTACCGCTTTGGGAGCTAATTAGATTCTAGTTATTTCATCCACGCCACTGGCTTTTTTTGGCTCCGCCCTTGCCGCAAATTGTCTGTATTATCGTTTCATTTTCGATATCGCTTGGCGATTAGCGGAATCGCATGCTTTTGACACTCGACAAGTCATTGACAATTGACTCGTCATGACATAATGAACATGGCTGACATGGTCACCATGTTTTCCTGCGTTTAACTCGCCGTGGGATAATTTCAGTGCTGCAGACGGCTGGTAATTAGAAAAAAAAAAGTTCTTTAATCCGTTGGCTACAATCAAAGTCACATTAGAAGCAAGCGATGTTTTGATTCTAGAAAGATTTTGTTTTGCAGTGATGGCTTTATGGATGTCGCATTGATTTTTGGATATGCTTTTTTGATATGTAAGTAAAAACAAAGTATCCCTTTCAGACCTGGCGATCTACGTGCTGATGATGTATAGGGTCAACTGTTTCTGTTGCACAAGGGTAACTAGGGTGGCATGTGGCCAGCACAATGATAATCGTCTTAACCTTTTAACCAATTGATGTTAGGTACACATTAGAGTCTGATGGACTCAGGAATGTTATGGAAATCCCGAAATTCAAAATCCAGTCTTCACCCATCAGTTCGGAAGTCGAACGCGTTACCACTCAGCTTACACGCCTCCTTTGTACGTTGTACATTGTACGTTGCGCGCTGTACGTTGTGCGTTGTACGTTGTACGTTGTGCGTTGCGCGTTGTACGTTGTACGTTGTGCGTTGTACGTTGTACGTTGCGCGTTGTACGTTGTACGTTGTGCGTTGCACGCTGTACGTTGTACGTTGTGCGTTGTACGTTGTACGTTGTGCGTTGCACGCTGTACCTTGTACGTTGTGCGTTTTACGTTGTACGTTGTGCGTTGCACGCTGTACGTTGTGCGTTGCACGCTGTACGTTGTACGTTGTGCGTTTTACGTTGTATGTTGTGCGTTGCACGCTGTACGTTGTACATTGTACATTGTACGTTGCACGTTGCACACTGTACGTTGTACATTATACGTTAAACTCAGCATGATCATCTAGTAAACTTTGAAAATGGTAATACTTTCAAACAGCAGTACATATACAGCATTTATTTTGATTTTTCTTTGCCTCCTCTTAGGCCTAAACGTCTTGCATAACTACTGTTTCAACCCGTGCCCCAAGGTGAGACTGAGACGCATTGCTCGGATAAAGCATTGTCAAAGCCACTCTAAGCCCATACACTTTAATTCAACGAACGAGGTTACAGGATTGTAAAGTTGTAGTCAGTAGCGTAGTAGCAAGGTACATGGGTTTAGAAATATGACCAGTAAGAGACATGCAGAATCAAAACTGGGCCATAATATATCTTATTGGAGAGTTTGTGGTGATGCTTCGTTTATTCTAAACAATTTTTGATGGGCAGGCAAAATCTGCAGAATGGAAGACCGTCGCATCCCTAGACAACTCCTGAATGGTGAATTTAGGAAGGAAAGCCACACAAAACAACACTTCATGGACACACCCTCAAAACATCTCTGAAAGCCTTCTGCATTGACCTTGTCACCTGGGAGACAGAATCACATGTTAGAGCATATTGGCGTCGCGCTTTGAAAACTGGCGCATAGGTTGCTGAGGAAAAGAGAACAACGCTGGCAGAAGAAAAGCGCCAGAGATGAAAAGCAAGGCCAATGACACTAGCTCCAGCTGAAATACAGACAAAAGACAAGACAGACAACACAAGCTCTTCATGTGGAAAACGAGAACCAGGTCCTTAAACTTCGGGTCGTTTGAAAATTCAATGTTATTCTTATACCATGTAACTTGTTAAACTTTACTACAAATCATCTGTTCAGTCAATAATAAACACGTCATGTTCACTAGAGACACGGTATTTAGCTAATGTAACAATTTTATTTACGTTACATTATTTATGGCATTAGATCTCTCCGGTTGAATAAAGATATGTCAATCTTCAGTTAACTCATAACATTAAATCTTGTACCCTATCTGGTCAGTGGTAGCTGTAATAATAATGAATGAAAACACAATTATACCTAAAACAATAATATTTGTGTATATTCGAGTTACATTCAATTTTTTTTTTGTTTTTACATATTTAAGAATGTTAAAATATCTAACACCTTATCTAATATATAAAGCCAAAAGTAAGGCGTATGTTTGTATGTATGTATGTCCCAAAAAAAAATCAAAACCGTTTGACCAATCTTGATAAAGCTTGACATATAAGTTCCTTAGATCATGGCGGATACCGTAGTGTATGTTTAATGTACCTCCCACAACCAGAATAATTAATACCCAAGACAAAAAGTAACTAATTGTATCTCAATTAAATAACGAAACTTTGTTTACAAATCGGGTAAACCCGTTTTCACATAAATTTATATTGGATTATTATTATATGTCGTTTGAGCGGGTAAACCCATTTTCTACTTTTATTTTCGTGGCAAAAAAAAAATGTGAATGGAACAGTCTCCAAGTTTGAAATAGATCTATATTCAATCCAGTAGATCAGTAATACCCAAACTAAGGCCCGCGGGTCTTATCCTCAAAGTATTCACCAAGTTTGAAATAGATCTATACTCAATCCAGTAGATCAGTAATACCCAAACTAAGGCCCGCGGGTCTTATCCGCAAAGTATTTAATAAAACATTTCACTGGCAATGTAAGACTTACCTTCATTCTATAGTTATACACACGACATCGATTTGTTACTTCTGATTGCATAGAAGATAAAAACAATAAATATTGATTTTACGATGATTTAAAAAATCAGGTAACATTTTAATTCATACGGTCAACACATTTTTTCCCCTTGCGTTTGACCTACTATTGTTGTGGGCCCGCCGCAATTAGCCCTGCACGCCAGTAGTTGTATATTTATATGCCAGTATTACCCAATCTTTTTTGCTTGGGGTCGTAAAAATGTACGACACGCTTGTCACAGGCCTCGTCGAGTCCAACAGAACCGAAATATTGTGGCTTCAGAAGGGCTACATAACACAGACTCAAGGGTCGGATGTAGCCCGCTGACCGTAGTTTGGGTCACACTGCTATTTGGAAGGGTTCGAAGCACCTATTCTAAAGCCATGTCTTACCAAATACCGTTAGCGTGGCTAATGGAAACAAGATTGCACAAGACCAAGGACTCGAGTCGTATGTTACCGTGAACAAAGTTTTGGTGAATCTTCGCCCCTGTCTTTCTAAAGCCGTCATGACGGCGACAAAATAGTCGGCTCATTCTAAGCTTAATATCAACAACGCCATCTTTTTTTAAAAGGATTAATCTCTTTTTTTTTTTATAGCGTATAGAAAAAACTCATTGTCAAATAAGGTTATCTGTTCATTTATTCAAGGTGATTCTAAGGGTGACAATCACAGAAAAAGGTAGTTAAGTCATTGTCACCGCTGTATTTTTGACATCATAAATGTCACTGTGGTTATGTTTTGATGCGGTGATATTATTGTCGGTTTATCTATGTAGGCGTGGTGTTGATATTGGGTTCATATTATAATTCACAGAATAAGGAAATGACACTTGATGTGGCAGACACAAATAAGTTTAATATAAGTAATAACACCACATAGTGAATATGATACACAATTCAATTCAGGAATAATCAGTATTAATCCTCTTTAGAAATATGGCGAATATGATAATACCTTTGTAACTATTCTATAACCAACTTCTTTAAACAACTAACTCAACTGACTATATTAAGTGACGCTATCAAGTGCCTGCTACCAACTCCCCCTATTGACTGACCTGCTTTTAACCCTGGTTCACTTAAGGTCAAAAGTGTTCACCTTAGGGCAACATAAGTTGTGAATAACATTCACAATATAGAAATAGGGTTTCTACGCTATGGCACCAACTTTGAGGTGGTGACAGTCATGTATTTTGTTTTGCTTAGAGCACCGGAGCGTCTGGAGCCAAGATCAAACTTGTGAGTGTGTGTGTTTGCATTCATGATTCGGAGACAGTGCGTCTAGCTTGGAGACTAACCTGAACGCAGTGGTCCTGCGGTCAAATCCTTCGTGCAGCCAGAGGATCGGGAGAAACGGAGGGAGAGAAAGAAAGAAAGAAAGAACATAAAGGTGGAGAAGTTGAGAGGGAGAGAATGGGAGAGACAAAGAGAGCGCCAACAAGAGAATGAGGAGACAGACAGACAGACATAGAGAAAGAGCAATAAGGAATAAGGATTCGGTGAACGAGTAGATAAAAAGTGAGGCAATGAAAAGGGAAAAAAATATATAAGAGGTAGGGAGAGTAAGAGAGAGTGACAGAGAGAGGGAGTGGCGTGGAGGAAGAGAGTCTAAAAGAAAAAGAAGAAAGAGATAAAAGGAAAAAAAAAATTTTTTAGAAAAGCGAGTAGAGAGAGAGAGTGAAAGAGAGAGAGAGAGAGAGAGAGTGAAAGAGAGAGAGAGAGTGAAAGAGAGAGAGAGAGAGTGAAAGAGAGAGAGAGAGTGAAAGAGAGAGAGAGAGAGAGTGAAAGAGAGAGAGAGAGTGAAAGAGAGAGAGAGAGAGTGAAAGAGAGAGAGAGAGAGAGTGAAAGAGAGAGAGAGAGAGAGAGAAGGTGAAAAACATTAGAATATTAATCCTGAACAAAGTTGTGTCAAGAATCCACGAGACATGGCGAGGGTTTGAAAGCCAGACAGATTAAGCTAAGACATGGGAACAAGACAGCATATTCCAACTCTAAATCTTGAGAGCCCTATTTTTTCTGCGTTAATCTCTATCCCTCCTTCTCTCTCTCTCTCTCTCTCTGTTTCTTTGTTTGTATCTCCCCTATCTTCTCTCTCTCTTTCTCTTTCACACTGTCTTTGTGTCAGTCTAGTTTCACCTAGTATTTCTTTTCTCTGTTTCTCTCTCTTTCCTTCTTAATAGTGTTTCTTTCCTGGTTAGCATTCTCTTCTATTTTATTGTTAAGTTTAAAGATGTCTCTCGCTGGTGATTGTCTGTGACATAGCCCGAGTCTGATTTATGGAGATAACTTCATTGAGAATGTGTCATCAAACTCTGACACAATAAAATATGTGCTCTTGTCACGTGGTCAACGCGCCAATATTGCAAGAGAAGTGTAAACAGGAAGTTTATTCATTAGTTTCTCGAAGATTCAGGTTTCTACACAGAAGAGTAAACAACTAAAGGGAGTGAATTAGAAATGAAAAGTTCTTACGTTATTTCCGTAAAGAGAACTCTCGTTTTGAAAACCTATAATATATCACAATGTTCAGTCAATAGGTTTTTAGCCTTATGTTAAGTTTAATTTATGATTATATTATTGTAATTAATGATATGTGTTCCATTAATTCTACTTGAAAAATTAAATCGTTTAATTTCATAAAGAGGAGCTCTGTTATTTGTTAACTTACCTAAGGATGTCAAGCAAACTTTGGACAGTGTCGTTTTGTTTTACTGGTGAAAATATAAACCAAGGAATACCATTGTAAAAATACATTATTTTTCAATGAAACAGCATCTACTCACAAAATATAATATATTGTAGAGTAACAATTTTCCCATTCAGACATTGTGATCTATGGGACGGATGAAAAAATCTGTACCTGTGGCCCACGGTTAACAAGGGTGTCATGTGGCCAGCACAACGACCAACCGCCTTAACGTTTCCACGTTTCCCCAGCTAATGTCAATAATATTTATCTCTACTTAGTTTTTCTTCTCTTTATCTCTTCTATTTCTCACTTATTTTTCTCTCTTTTCTCTCTTCTCTTTATCTTCACTCATCTCTCTTTTCTCTTCCTATCTTCTCTTTTTCTTCTCTTTTTCTCTTCTAAATCTCTATTCTATATCTTTCTCTCTTCTCTTTGTCTCTCTCTATCTCTTCTCTTTCTCTCTTTTTTCTCTTCTCTTTGTCTCTTTATCTTCTCTCTTTCTTTCATCTTTCATCTTTCTTTTCTCTCTTTCTCTCTTCTCTCTTTTCCCTCTCTTACTCTTTCTCTCTTTTTCTTTTCTTTCTCTCATCTCTGTTTCCTCTTTCTTCTCTTTATCTTTTTACTCACTTTGTATTTCAATCTTTTCATCTCTTCAAAAATCCGATTGTCCCAGAACAATAAAGTGCAGGTTATGTTATAACAAGAAGGGAGAATCAGGGTGCAATCTGCAGCCCTCCTCGCTCATTTTTCTTTACAAACATTCAAAGCACAAACAAAAAAAAAAGCTACATCTGTCTGGAGACATGGTGTTTAAACCAATGAAAAAGTTTTAGACTTAACATTTGATTGACAGCCAGGCTCGGCCAACTTGTTTCCCAGCATTCTTGCCTGCCTCCAAACTTTCAGGAACGCGCTGTCCATTTTGTACCCATTCGGCCTTTTTTTTTTGTTTCCTCCCCCCCCCCCCCCCATTTTTTTGTTCTTATTATTTCCTTCTTCTTGTTGTCTTGTCTTACCCCATCCCCCTAAGGCCGCCCTCTAGGCTGCACTGCAAACAAAGTAGGTGTTTAAAAAAAAAACAAAAACCTCTACCACCCAACTAGTTACATCGATCTAGGTTTTTTTGTTTTCTTTTAAAGTGTCTTCCAAGTTTCTAGCCCCACCGTGTTGGCGATGACGAAAATATACCAGTGGCGTTGCCATAATTTGATTAGAGGGAAGCACTTAACAAGAGAACGGTTGGGATTGGATTCATTAAGTCGCTTCAACAACAGGTTCGCTATCTATCTTTGTTTCACTCTAGACCCTTATATCTGTTCGTCGGACTCAAGTCTGGTCTCTCTCTCCATCTATCTCTTTTTCTCAATGTATGTATGTATGTATGTATGTATGTATGTATGTATGTATGTATGTATGTATGTATGTATGTATGTATGTATGTATGTATGCATGTATGTATGTATGTATGTATGTATGTATGCATGTATGTATGTATGTTTTGGACGCTGACTGCAGAGCTAGAGAGGAGGATCCTAACAATGGAATTGAGATGCTATATTTAAAGACCGAATCACAAACGAAGAGATTAGGGACAAGGTTACTGCAGCGATTGGACCCCACGACGACTTGCTAACTAGTGTAAAGAAAAAAAACGGAAACTAAAGCTCTTTGGCCATACATTGGGGCTTGCAAAGCCCTTCCTACAGGGACCAGTACAAGGAAAAAGAAGCAGAGGTAAACAGAGCGATGGGAGGACAGCATAAAAGAATGGACAGGCCTGCTATTGAAAGAGGTTCTATCCATGGCGAAAGACAGAGTGGATTGGAGAAAGACGGTTGATAAATCCTGTGTGGTACCCCAACGGTCCAACAGACTCAGTCATAGGTGATGTTGAAGGTGAAGGATGTGAAGTGATTGGTTATAAGCTAATAATATTCTAGTATATAAACACTTTTTAGACTTATTTACAATGAATTTTTTTGCTGAAACATAACAGAAGTTTTAACTCCCCCCCCCCCCCCGCCCCACCAAAGGCCCAAACCAAAATAAATGATAATAAAATCGTAGGCTCAATTTACAACTAGGGCCTTCAATACAATACTTTTAAGAAATAGAGATATAATTACTGTCAGAACCTGTCTAATAAGGATATCATGTGAATTAATATATTGAATAGTTTAATAAGTCAAGGCAGAACTTATATTTCAAATTTTATTTTGTAAATTTCTGAAGTGGTAGAATATTAATCTCGGTTTAAGATTAATCAATCATATAACAGAATAAACTTTGTAGGGGAAAAAAACACACACATTAAATATGAAAGTCTTGGTCCTCTTGGCGCTCCTTGCTCTTAAATCTCCCTCTCTCCTTAAAAGAGGATGTCTCCTCCTCACTTGTCATCGGGCAAACTTGTCCTCATCCTCCTCGTTCGTGCACTCTCTTCCACTAAACTCCACCGGGCAGATGTTCGGGATTAGCAGACGTCCCGGAGTTGAGTCTTTTCAACTTGTAACCTCCCCTCTCTTCCATCTTGACACCCGTCTTCCTCCACCCTTCTTAACTGCCCACCCCCCCAAAAAAAGTTATGCACCCCTCTCCACGCCCACATTTATCGTTGTTGTAAGCAAAACAATTGTTTACAAGGTCTCTGGCTAGAGCATAGCACGCTCCCGTATTGTTTCCCCTCAAAGTCTCGGAGAACTTGGTCTCCATGGAGATTAAGGCCCAATGCCGTCAACGTGTGTTACCCGTCACAATAACATTTCTTTTACTTCAGGCTCCACACACACACATATACTCAATAATGGAGAGAGGGAAGGAAGGAGAGAGAGAGGGAATTAATTAGGAAGAAAATACTCGATGGGACAGAGGAGCTTTTCTGGGATTAGAAATTTTTCGAGATATTTTTAAAAAAAATTGAACTACAAGGACAAATAAAGACTATATTTATGATCTAAATGGGGTGGCGTTTAAAAGTTTTTATTTTTAGGTGTAGGGGGAGAATGATAGCCGTTGTGTTTTTTTGGTTTTTTTTTTTTTTTTGAAGAAATCTTGTAGCGCAAGTTCTTATTGCGGTGTCTTCAGTTGAAAAAAAAATTGTCTCACATATCAACCAAGAAGAAAGCCCGAGTGACTACGAAGCGAAAACTATAGCCCTCGGGTAAATAAACAAACGCGCTAAGAGTACTAGTAATCACCGGATACGTACAATTTTTTTTTAAGTAGGAAAAAAAAAGGGGGGGGGGGTAGGTCGATGGGAAGGCTGGCTGGAGTGGGGGGAAGGTGGGTGTGAATAAAGGCAGCAATAGCAGTAAAAAAAAACCTCGATTCATTATAAAAGCATTAAGGCTCAATTACAATTGTAAGCGTAAGTTTTGATGTGAAAGTTAGTTTAGATGTAGCTCCACATAGTAAGTCAAACCTACTCTTTAGGATATTACTTAACTTTCACACACATTTAAGTTGAATAAAGTTTAAAAAAAAATAATATAAACTTCTTCCTCGTTCTCATTTTTATGTTGGAGTGTTCAGATGACTAGATCAATATATGAGATGAACTGCGCAGTGGTTTCCATATCAGGGAGCTCTCCTTTGAGTTTTCTTTCTGTATGGGTGTTCTGAGGCCAGTGACTTGTTCGGGACTCTTGGTAAAGAATGCATTTTAGAATAACATGGTCAGCGTTCTCTGGTGACACTCCACATGGGCAGACTTAATTTGTTCCAATTTTGAGCTACCGGTAGCCTACGTATGTTGTCTCATTCTGTTGTGTCCGGTCCTGAATCGAAAGATTAGACTTTGATCTTGTCAGGATAGCTTATAAAAGGCATCATCTTTCTTGTGATTCGAATGAGAGCTTGTCTATTTCTCATTTATTCTATCTACTATAAGTTTCTTCATTTCTTCTGGATAGAGTGCAATGTTTAATTGTAAATTTGTTTTATAAACCAAATGATTTCTTGTAGTCACAAATGTGTACAGGTTTTAGTTTTCAGTCTAGAAATAAAATAAGAACTACAAATTAGCAGGCTCTATGGTAAAGGATTTAAATGAATGTCTTAACTTCATGTCAACTTCATGTCAATTTTATGTCAATTTTATGTCAACTTTATCTCAACTTTATGTAAACTTTATGTCAACTTTATGTCAACTTTATCTCAACTTTATGTCAACTTTATGTCAACTTTATGCCAACTTTATGCCAACTTTATGTCAACTTTATGTCAACTGTATGTCAACATTATGTCAACATTATGTCAACTTTAAATCAATTTTGTTAACTTTATGTCAACTTTATGTCAACTTTATGTCAACTTTATCTCAACTTTATCTCAACTTTTTGTCAGCTTTTATGTCAACTTTATCTCAACTCTATCTCAACGGTATGTCAACTTTATGTCAACTTTATCTTTAACTCAGTTTTATCTCACCTTTATCTCAACATTATCTCAGCTCAACTCCCTTTACGTCCTCTTGTTCTCACTAGTCAATATTCACGCGTGTGTCCGTTCCCAAATGTCTTTCTTCAGCCATCCCTCGCCTTTAATACCCAGCATATGCCTTTTATACCCAGCATATGCCGATTGGAGAGAAAACTAGAAAAAAAAAACAACAACAGATTTACAACATGCAAAATATGTTTTAAAAAGCTTATACTTAAAAAAAAAAAAATTCTGCACTTACAACTGTCTCTCAATAATGTAGAAGTTATTCCCTTATTCCTTATAAAAGAACATAATTAATTACAAAAATTTAATTGACTAATTGGTTAATGTTTTAATTATATCATGTTTTGTTAGTTACAATAAATAATTGTGGAAAATTTCCATTGGATACGAGAATTAGTGTGGGAGAAATAATGTGAACAATATATAAGGGAACCAAACCCTACATACTTTGCCATATGTGTAAATATTTAAGGATTCATTCTTTTGTATTAAAAAAAACAATTAATTACCAGTACTTAATTGACTAGTTGGTTAATTTTTTTTAAAATGATTCGTGTCTTGTCTATGCCTTTGAATAATTGTGCAAAGTTTTAACTTGATCTGGGTAATGGAGAAATAACGTGTACAATGGCAGACTTACTGACAGACAGACAGTGTGTATTGATATAAGCGTTGCAAAAATCATTTTGACAATGCGATATAAATTTAACTGTTGTTAAGAATGTTATATGTACTTGAACTAACCTCATATATCAAAAAGTGTGGTCTCTATTAAAAGTATTTTTTAAAATAATGTTGTTATTTCTTTTTAGCTGCCCCCGAAAGGAGAAAAGACGCTATTAGTTTTGTGTGGCCTGTCTGTCCGTCCGTCCGTACCGTTTGGATCTCGTAAACGAGAAAAGATAGTGAAAATCCGACATCACAACAATTTAGACCATTCAAAGTTCTAATGCAACGGCTACTTTTTTCTTTTCTGAAAGCGAAAAATCTAATTTTTTAAATCACTTATGCAAGCAGTTTTTTCATAAAAATACACCACTTTTACAAATATTTACTATTAATAGTAACAAACACGTGAGGCTCTTTATTTTTGGAGACACTATGATATTATAATTGTAACACATTAATGCAAACGGTTGTAGATTTTTTTTTTTTTTATATTTGTATTGTTAAGTAATGTAAGTTCTGTTATATTAAGTACTATATTTTCATACAAAAACGTTTATAATTTTTTTAAAGAGAAAAAAATCTATTTAGTATGCTTATAAGTCAAACATAATTGTAAAAGCAATAAGAAGTTTATCATATTATCGAGTGAACTACAGTACCACAAATGCTACTAATGACCTAACCAAAGAAAAAAAAATATTTTTTAGATTTTTATTTTCACGGAAATGTTTTATTCTTGAGGAATAAGAGATTGGCACTTTAGAAAACAGTAGATCAATTAGAATTCATTATAAGATATCATTTAGGCCAGGTTCACATCTAACTTCACATTCACTTTCACCTATCAATTTAACTGCTGGACCGCTGGGGCACCAGACGAGATCTGTTAACCTTTCTTTCTTCATTATTTTCTGCCATTTATCTTTGATAGAATTTCATTCTGATAATATTGAAACCTACCTGTTTACCTGCCTGGGTGGACCACTTCGGAGGGGGGGGGGGATTCGGTTTGTGTTTCCACACAAACTGTCTTTGTAACCTTGTTTTGTTTTGTTTTTCATGTGTATTAAGCCCACACTCATTACAATTATTGCAGCGAAAATCTGCTCACCAGCGACTGTGAACGTTTGAATGTACCCATTGCGTTGACAGGGCAACAAGTGTAATTGTGTCATTCTGCTCAACAGAGGGAACACTTTATACTACCAACAAAATAAGAGAGAGAGAGAGGGGGGGGGGGGGGAGAGAAAGTGCTATAGAAATATATACTGAGAGGGAAAGAGAAAATTAGTATTGAGGAGATTGAAAGAGAGTGTGAGAAAGAGAGAGAAAGTGTGAAAGAGTGAGAGAGAGATAGTTTGTGTGAAAGCATAAGAGTTTATTAAAAGAAATTTCTATAAATCAAATAAGAACATAAAACTAAAATGTTATATAACCTTGGTTTAGGCCAATAGTAGAATATGCATCCTTTGTTTGGGACCCCTCAACTCAAGAAAACATTAAGAAACTGGAACAAAATAGAGCAGTAAGATTCATAACAAACGAATATTTACAGTTGACAAGAGTAACCACTTAAGTAAAATCACTAAATTTAGAAAGCCTTCAGGACAGAAGACTCAAAAGTAAAGTAGCAATTATACATTAAACACTGAACCATAATCTTCAAATACAAAAACAAAATCTAATAAAATACTCTAAAAGACACAAAGATTAAGGTTCATCCTTAGTTCCATATACTAGAACAAATCTGTACAAATACTCCTTCTTCCCTAGTGCTATTAGAGAATGGAATGGGTTGCCTGAGTCAGCCAGCAGAATTAAAGTCATTGGTTAATATGCATGACTAAATGCATGACGCGTAGGACGTAATCATCTTCTTTTTTGAAGTAACGTCTGTATTATAACAAGATAAGAATGCGTGAGAGAGAGAGAGAGAGAGAGAGAGAGAGAGAGTTTGTGTGGAAGAGTGAGAGTTTGTGAGGAAGAGTAAGAGAGAGTTAGTGAGAGATCAAGAGATCGAGAGAGAAAGAAACTTTGAAAAAGACGTTATGGCAGGCTAGAATAGAGAAATAAGAGTGTATGTGTGTTTGTGTGTGTCAGAGACATAGTGTGTGTGAGACATTGACAGAAAGATGAAATTCCAAGTCAACACAATAGGATTTTAAGAGGATAGGAACTCTTCTATTTTGTTTATCGTTTGGAAAGGTATGAAAACGAGTTTAACCGGAAGTCGAGACGAACTTTTGAACGCCTTGTTTTTATTTGGCATCTCACTCCCGCCAAAACACCCACACACACACACACGCAAACCATCATTGAATCTTCAAAGCAAACAAACTGGCGATCGTTACAACAACATCAAAGATGTTCTTCCTATGAATTGAGAGATGGATAGAGCAGTGTGGGAAAGAAAGTGTGTGTATGTGTGTGTGTGTGTTTGGAGGGAAAAGGAGAGAGGGCTTTGGGAGGGGGGTTTGGTAAAGGGTATTTTTTAAATTACAATCGCCAAGTGACTAGGTCTAACACTATAGGGTAAGACAGTGTTTCCCATACTGTGTTCCGCGGAACCCTACTGTTCTGCGAGGCTTGAATAGGTTCTCCGAGAATTATTGCAATAATTAACTTGTAGGCCACCACGTGAATTTATATCTCTAAAAAAAAAAATAAGCAAAGTGTTCTGCTAAATATTCAGAAAGTGCGAAGTGTTCCGTTAAGAAAAAAGTTTGGGAAACACTAGTGATAGAATAAAAGTAGAAAGGGAAGTAATCCTTGTAGGTGAATTGAGATTATAGTTTGTGCAAAGGTCGGTTAGTGTTCTTGTATTTTCCTTATTAAGCATAAGACCGTGTGTCTCAAACTGTGGTCCGCGAACACCCAGGGGTCCAGGAAACGACCGTAGGGTTCCGAAGAAAGATTAAAATTACATACAATTAACATAACTTTTTCGCTAAAAGCCGGTTTAAAAGATAATCAACTCGCTCTTCACTACTGTTTAATATGTATTTTACGTACTATTTATGACGACCTTATCCAAAGAGCTGAGAACTTTCTTTCCCTTGGATATCCCGACTGGGTATGGAGCCCTTTTGCGCATGGACCATCGCAAATCCAAAAACAGTCCATGATAATTGAGTAGCAGCTTATTGAAAACATCTACAATTGAGAACCTTGAACCCAAAGTTTAAATAAGAAGAACACAAATTTTGGTTATAAAAACAGATCCTACTGTTATATCCAGCATTATGGATTATTGTCAAAGAAGTTGCTGTTTTCCCGTCTTCACGTTTGAACCTATTTGAGAACATTAATGGGACCAGGAGCGTTTGTCTGGCTTGACATTGCTAGGCACAGAGAAGACGATGGCCGAAATAATGAACTCTGATGACGTAATTGACAACTTTGCGAATGGAAAAATCTGGAAAAATACTTCTGCATAAAAATGTTGATTGTCGCTACAGATGTCCTCTCGTTTTGTATCGCCTCCTGGTGACTGTTATTAGGTAAATTTGGGGTACTGTACAACAGCTTTAATCAAACTATGGAGCACCTTCCGCCATTCAATGGTGCGTCCTCCTGAAAAGGAGGAGCGGAGGACTGACTTAGGACCAAAAAAAAAGTTTATTGGTATTGTAGTTATAAATTCATGTTTAAATATTAATCAAACTAAATGAAAATGGGTTCAAAAAGTAGAATATTCTAAACAAGAGACGTCATTTCATTTTCTTAGGAAGAACTTTAAAAATATATACCGCTTGCTCGAGAGTCCAATGCACCAATGTCACCTCAAAAATTGCTCAAAGAAACATTCAACCCACGTAGAAATAAAGTTCCCCAAGTATAGATAATTAGAGATTTTATATTAAGAATTACATATTTTAATTTAATATAGCGTAATTTATACATTTAATATAATATATTGTACCTAAGGCTCTTATGTTCTGTGAGTTTAAGTAACCCCTTTTTTTTCTTTGTCCATATTCTGAATTAACTTTGTGTGTTTTACATTTCTGAGTGTGTTTTTGAAAGAAATCTATCCCTTTCACCCTGTGACGTTACAGCCCAAGGAGAGGCTCTGACCTTCAACACATCCTTCCTTTTCACTTCATGCCCGAACTCTAAATGATCGTCTGCTTCTACATCCTCTATCCATTGGATTCGTGGTCTGCTGTTGGGTAGCCTGCCAATTCATTTTTGATTTCAAATAACAAAAGTTTGGCGAATATTCTAAAGTATTTACCAATTAATATAAGTATACCTTATGTTTGGTGTTTTTACTCTAAAGAAAACTAGAACAAGAACTATGTGGATGTATTTTGATAAAGGTGTAGCCTTGAATGAATAACTACTGTCCCTTTGATAAATAATAATGGATTTGCGAGTTGCTAAGACGACCACTGGTCCCCTGGGTGAAATGATGACCGAAGGTCCTATGAGATTTACGGGACATAGATAAGACGAGATTCTCGGGACATAGATAAGACGAGATTCTCTGGACATAGACAAGACGAGATTCTCGGGACATAGACAAGACAAGACACGTTTAACTAATATCAGTTATACAATGGAAACGTAGTAGATCTGACAGAATATGCTACAAATTTTTGAGAACGAATCCCAAAGTGAAGTTGATAGATTGTTAAGGGTTCTTTTGAAAAGTGAAAAAGTAAATTGTTTTTGTTCAGTATATAAGTTACATATTGGCAAAAATATGCATACACACGCAAACCATCATTGAATCTTGAAAGTTTACTCTTAAATAAGAATTTCATAAATCCAAGAGAAGCACACCATTTCCTCTACAAATACAAACAAATCTCTGTAATTCATCTGCTCCATAGATTGCAAGGCTTTAAATGGAAAGGAGGGGGGGAGACTCTCCTAACTTACAGAGACCCCCCAACTGTAAGAAACAGAGCCCCATCCATTTCAAACAGCTCACTATTCGATTGTCTATTTGTATGCAGATTTGATATGTGGGGAGAGGCGGAGATAGACGGTAGAGAGAATGAGAGAGTATGTTCGTGGGAGGGGGGATCATTAAACGTACGTGTAACACCTGCACAGTGATAGATACACAGAGTAGATCAATGAATGTATGAACTATTCAAATCTCCTGTGGGGGGAATCCAGTGACACTCGGAACAGCTTCGTTATCTGTCTTTTGTTCTGCAGCAAGACGTCCATGTGTTCATTGAAAGACTCGCAGCAATGTCTTATAGAGGCCTCGAAACCATGTCTAACTGATGCTTTAGGACAATGCCTTAATGAATCCAATACATATTGTCTAACTGAAACCTCGATAAATTGTCAACTTGAAGCCTAAGTAAATTGCCTCATTAAAGCATCAGTATATTGTCTAATTGAAGTCTCAGTAAATTGTCTAGTTGAAGTCTCAGTAAATTATCTAATTGAAGCCTCGTTAAATTGAATAGATGAAGCCTCAGTAAATTGAATAGATGAAGCCTCAGTAAATTGAATAGATGAAACCTTAGTAAATTGAATTGATAAAGCCTTAGTAAATTGTCTAATTGAAACGTCAGTAAATTCTCTAAATGAAGCCTCAGTAAATTGTCGAATTAAGGCATTGATACATTTTTTTAAAAAGTTATGCCTTTATCTTATTAAAGCCTTTGTATTGTCTATTAAAAGTTTTAGTATATTTCATTGATGGCTCAGTACATTTGTCAAATTAAAAGATTTATTCTAAACACCAATATTACATATCTGTCTAACTGCGAATAGGTAAAATGTCTGCATTAAATTTCAATATTTTATTGAGGTATCAGTGTGTTGTCTGGCATTCTTTGTAATCTAACCATTTAGAAGTAAATTAGTGACCAGAAATATAGATAATGTCCCCCAAATAATTTAATAAAAACAATGCAAAACTGTAAAAGCTGACACAAAACTGATTTCAAAAAGATACAAAACTGATACAAAACAAACAAGCGTCAGATATCTAATCTATACAGAACTCACATAAAATCAGTACAAATCTAATACAAAGCTAATAGAAAACAGATACAAAATTTAAACATAAAACTTCTTTGCACCTTTTTGCATTTGTATTTGGTACCGAAAAAAAATGTATTGATCCGACCTATTCAAAAATCTAATCTTTTTAGTCAAACCTCAAACTCAATTCAGTCTGTGCAACTGAAGCCTTGTTTTTGGACCATTGTCCAGTTTTATCGGTCAGGTTTTGGAACATTTTAATCCTGCATACAGCCACACCCCATGGAGATCTGTGCGTGTGCTTATTCATCCCAGGGCCTGCCGCCCCCCACACCCGCCTTTCCTCACGCTGCTGCACGGACAGAAGCACTGCGTGAAGTCTCACACCTCCGACAACCGAGGACTGACGAAGTCTATTCGGGTGCTGATCGTCTTTACCTCTTGAAGGGAAAAAAAAAAAAGGAAAATGGAAAAAAAAAAAAAGGTGGGGCGTTTGTCAGGTGTAGTTGTAGAAAGTTGGAGTGGGGAGGAGGAGGGGTCGCGGTTTGAGACCAAGAAAGGTGACAGAAAGAATGAAAAAAAAAAAAAAAGGAAAATGGACTCACTTCTCGCTTGAATGGACTGACACTTTTTATTTTTCTGTTTCTCGGGCCGCCACAATGCCACGGACTCGGGGGCACAAAAGAATACCGGGAAAAGGGAGGGGGTGGGGAGAAAAATATAAGACACGGGGCAGGAGATGTGCAGCATTAACGTAGCGGAGTTAGGGACCTTTTTTTTTTAAATGTGTATCATACGAAGTACGATGGGATTGGATGGAATAGATAGACGCTGAGACGTCCAAGTGTTCGGATGCCAGGTGTCGGGTCTGGGGGTCCTACAATATGGCATGTCAACTGCTCTGGTGTCGTTATGGAGTCCTGTACAACTTGCCCGTCATTCTGTGTTCGAGTGTGCTTGTATGTGTGTCTTATCTTATCTTATAAAATACAGATTTTACTTTTAAAAAATAGAAGATGACTACTTCCTAGCTACTACCTAGCATGACTTAAACTCTGACAAGTCATTGGTTTCCCAGGCTGAATCAGGCATTCCATTCCAGGCTCTAAAAGCACTAGCTCTACCTCTTCGTATGTATATGTCTAATATGTCCCATTGTTTATGCATGAGTCTGTGCGTATATGAAGTCTGTGTGTCTGTGTTGCATTTGATACCTTATGTTTATTACATCTTCACATCATAGGGGGTTAAATCCGTTGATCCAAAGTCCAAAGAACATCGGGGACTCTTTCTTTAGATGTAAAGATGACAGAATTCTTCTTTACGAAAAAAAACACTTTAATTCTTCCATTATAAATCATGAAAAGATTTAATACACATTATTAACACGCAACTTAGTTTCAATAATAGATTTATAAAATAAGACTTGAAATGAAACTTGAAGTTCTCAAATTAATAAATACAATTGCCTTCCCTTGTATTTGTATTCTCTCTAAAAGTAGATTCTCCAACAGATAAGGAAGAACAAAAACATTCTGTTGAAAATACCTCTGCTTATTTTGAACTCCATTCGACTATATTTAATTATGTTGGAAAATTACTGTTTTTTCTCGAAATGTAAATAAGCTTAGCTTTGATCTGGTCTTGTGTTCCCGGGTATATACCCTGCCATCCCCCGTCATCCTGCGAGAGATTTGGACTAGGAAATAGATTATCTTCAACTCTGAAAGAACATTTTAAAATTTAGTGTGTTCGCGGATGAATAAAACAAAGTGGTCATATCATTATCTTCATCATTACAATGAAGGCTTTCTCCTCCTAATTCTAATTCACACTGTTTTGAATTTCATTCTAAATATTTTGACACTATTGAGCAGGGGGAGCGGTGGATCAGAGGTAAAGCGCTTAACTTCCGAACCGGGGTTCTTGGGTTCGAATCCCGGTGAAGACTGGGAATTTTAATTTCGGGATCCTTGAGCGCCTCTAAGTCCGCCCAGCTCTACTGTCTACCTGGCATTAGTTGAGGGAAAGCTATGGCAGTTGGTCGTTGTATTGGCCACATGACACTCTCGTTAACCGTGGGCCACAGAAACAGATTATCTTTATATCATCTGCCTCATAAATAGCAAGGTTTGAAAAAGAAACTTTACTTATATTTTAGGAAATTAAATCAATTGTTTTGAATCAATTATGTAAATACTATTTCATGGCTGAAAATTTAACAAAATACTCGCAATATCATTTAGGTTTGTTGTCAAAAAAGGATATACCATTTGGTTTATCAGCTGACCTTGTCTTATGGAGTGCGATCCAGAGCACTATTGAATATTGTCAACTCTGTGTATGCATTTTGTTAATTAATGGTATTTTTGCTTGATCTTTATTTTGGATGGGAATTGTTTAACGCAACTTTCATGCTTATAAGATACTCAGTGCGTTGTGGTCACATTTGTGGACAGGTATGGGAGGTATCTGGGAAGTATCTGGGAGGTATCTGGAAGGTATCTGGGAGGTATCTAAAAGGTATCTGGAAGGTATCTGGGAGGTATCTGGTTAAAAGTTTTCGTGGTGCCTTTTCAAAAGCAATTTTACTGGATTATTACTCTATTTTTAGCGGCCCCGGAAGGGGAAAATACTCTATTAGTTTTGTGGGGAATGTCTGTCGGTCCGTCCCGTTAAGATCTTGTAAACTAGAAAAAGATAGGGAAAATCCGACATCATAATATTTTAGACCATTTAAAGTTCTGATGCAACGGCTACTTTTTTATTTTCTGAAATCCAAAAATCTAATTTTTTTTTTTTTTTTTTTTTTTTTTTAAATTTGTATTGCTAAGTTAGGTAAGTTCTGTTATATTAACAACTAGATTTACACACAAAAAATATTTCCTTTCTTTTCAAAGTTTATATAATAATGTAGTATGCATATAAGTTGGACATAATTTAAAGCAACAATTAATAAGTAGTTTTTCATATTATCGAGTGAACTACCCTGGACAGCATTTGCAATAAAACACTGAACTAAATGAAATTTTATTTTTTTTTACGTAAATGTTTTTTTTTTCCTGAGGAATAAGAGATTGTCCGTTTACAAAACAATTAGAGCAATTATATATTCATTATAATACATTAGTAAGGCCAGATTCAAATCTAGCTTCACATTCACTTTCACGGTGGCTTTCACCTCTCCTCTGTCTGTGGACGGCTGGGGCACCACACAAGATCCGTCAACCTTCTTTCTCCATTCTTCTCTGTCGTTTGTCTTTGATAGAATTTCATTCTGATGTTCTTTCTGAAAATATTGAAACCTTTTTACCTGCCAGGGTGGACTACTTCGGGGGCCGATTTTGAGTTTGTAACCTCTTTGTAACCTTGTTAGTGTATGGGTCGCCAGCCTCCTATTATTATTAAATAAAAATTAATTAATGATTACTAATTAACTAACTGAATGTTTTATTTTTTGATAGATTTATGCGAAAAGTTTTAACTTGTTTCGAGAAAGGAAAGTGGACAATTAAGGTGTACATGCTTACACCCAGACAGTCTGACAAGGCGAGTTTATATAAGCTCAATAATTACACATTGGGGGTCGCGATGGCTGAGTGGTTAAGGGCTTTGTTACGTCTTCATATTTGATGAGACTCGTTAGACATGAAAACGACAAATCACAGTTTATAAATACTTTAATCTTTATTAACACTGAAAACACTTTCTTTTTCATATTCCTCCATTTTTGGTTTTCTTCCCCTTTCAACACGCAATCGCACCATTTCACATTTACACTAAGATGCGCACGTAACAGGCTTGTCTTCCGAACCTGGGATCCTGGGTAAGAATTTCAGTGAAGACTGTGATTTGAATTTCGGTATTTTTATGGACGCCCTTGAGTCCACCCAACTCTAATGGTACCTGGCTTTAGTTGGGGAAAGTAAAGGCGGTTGGTAGTTGTGCTGGCCACATGACACCCTGCTCGCCTGCTCGTTAACCGTTGGCCAAAGATTCAGATGACCTTTACATCATCTTCTCTATAGATCGCAAGGTCTGAAAGGGGAACTTTACTTTTAGGCCTAATTACACATTTTTACATCACGCTTTGTAATCAGCCTTTTAAATTTATATTAAATTATTAAATACTATAAATGGTCAGCAGTTGTTTGTTTTTTTTCCAATCTCTAGGAGACATGCTCTATAGTTCTTAAACAGAAAATTTAACATAACCGGATGACCCTTTCATAAGGCTGTATCAAGATGTGCGGTGTTTGCCGAAAAAGCTCTTTGAGAGGGTAAACAAAAGAAATAGAAGCGAGGACTTCATAATACAAGTTGTGGCAATGTCACTTTTATTTCTGGACCCAAGCGATGGACACGCCTGGTCACTCCGGCCCTTTGAGCCCTCACCAATATCTCGAGACGGGATCACAATGCATCTAATTTTGGAACAACAAAAGGAAGGGGAGATAACTCTTCACACTTGGGTTAGCACCCCTTCTCTTTCAGTTGACAATAGCAACATTGGGGTTGGGTCGAACTGTTTAGATCCCGGCAACTTATCTCCATGAAGGCTAAATAGAGAAGGCGTATACACAGGGGTGGCAATAGTGCGCACCGACATCAGAATTGAATTCTAGATGGGCAGGTAGTGTGGTGTAGACATTTGCATTCCGCCCACTTCCGACTGTATCAAACAAATTCATTAGGCGAGTAGGGCGTTAAAAGGATGGGTGCCGAGGTTCTAAATATCCGTTGATTTGGGAGGGAGTTTCCAAAGAGTCGTAGTGCGGGACATTCAATTTGTACCCTGTCACAAATACTGACCTTTTCTTTGGCCACTACAAACCTTTTAGGTGGCCGTGACACCTTAGGACCAAGTGATGGGTAAAGGAGTGCTAAAAAAGAAAAAAAAAGGGGAGGGGGTAGTATCAAGCCAATAGTAGATAAAAATAATTCGCAAGTATTTACCCCTAGATTGAAAAAAAAGGGTTGGGGGACGTTTTACTGCGAGATTTTAAAAAATAGCTCATTTATACACGAGAATAAAAAATTTTGTACAGAGTTTATTTTTTTTAATCGAGGGTCTGGAATTTCTTTCTTTCTCACTTTTACTATTGAAGATTCAAACTCAAGACCTATTGGTTCGGAAACCAAGCACCTTATCACTCAGCCACTTCGCCCCAATCTGGTAGATGTCGAGTTTAATGGTGCCAATACATAGGCAAAAGGCCAAACATGAGTCACAAATGTATCGTTACAGTGGTCTTTGTTTTATCAATTTGTTCAGTAATGTACATTTTTAAGAAATCAATGGGTTTTTTTTTAACTTTTCATCCATCTTGTCATCCCTTGGCAGCAAGGACGCCAAGACATCAAGACTTTTCAAAGTTGATCAAGACAGCAAATAAAAATAATTAAAACTAGAACTAACTATACCAATATAACTATACCCACTCAGTTCTCCCAGGGACCCCAAAAGAAATTTACCACATCTTGCAGAATATTACATATAGCGACTCTTTAAAAAAAAAAAAATCTATGACATATATCACTACGTAGAGGCAGATCTACAAAAGCTAAAAGTCCGGGCATGCAGACGTAACTATCAGAATGGAGAGACATGCTAAAGCAGGCCAAAGACCCCCATGGGTTGTTGTGCCACTGGATGGCTGGATATCACTATTGGAATTGATTGATTCATTGCATTCAAGAAAATATCGAAACAGATGGTCAGATGTATTTTCAGATTTTTGTTGTTCTCTCTATTTAATTATTTTTTTTGTAGTTTATTTGAAAATAATCTCCTCGGTAGAACATTTAGTACTTTGCCTAAAGGCAAAGAAAGAAGATGGGAAGTTTTTAGTTACTTTGAATATTAACGCCAGACATTCTATAGAATGAGCACAAATCTATCATTCGCTCTTTTATTTAGAAATCAATTTTTTGGTTTTAGAGAATCACTGGTCCATTCGTGTTGGATTGAAATTTTTAAAAAATTGGCATGCACTTTTCCTTCTAATATTGGTAAATGTTCTTTAATCTTAATTCTCGTATGTAACTTTTGAAGGTAGTCTGCACTGGCGTTATATGAAGTAGGTTCATGTTTCAAACTAACCACTGTGGGTGTTATATTAGTATTGCTTTTTACAAAGCTTATCTCAACTCACTCTGTCTGGTAAAAAGATTGTACACGTTATTTCTCCGACACCCAATCTCTGATTGTGAGGAAACACATGAATCAATAAAAAAAATTGATAATTATTATTGCTAATTAATTATTTTGTTTGATATCTCAAACAAGGGAAAGAAGTTGTACTTGACTGAAGTTGTGATATAACATGAATTAGTCCCCTTTATAGGTCGCCGCTATAAATTGCAATAAACACTATATAACTATACACTTTCCTCCACTCATTAAGTACCTCACTAGCACATCGTCCCGGGGAGACGCTAGCCACGAGCTTGAATTCCGGTCGTTCTCTCCCTTTTTAAAGTTCTTTTAAAAACCAATGACTGTTAAATCCATCCAGATATCCTTTCTTTCCCACCCCCATGTTCCCAACTCGTCCAGACAAGTGATAGAATCATAGCGCATTGAGAAAGTGATAGAATCATAGCGCATTGAGAAAGTGATAGAATCATAGCGCATTGAGAAAGTGATAGAATCATAGCGCATTGAGAAAGTGATAGAATCATAGAGCATTGAGAAAGTGATAGAATTATAGCGCATTGAGAAAGTGAAAGAATCATAGCGCATTGAGAAAGTGATAGAATCATAGTGCATTGAGAAAGTGATAGAATCATAGCGCATTGAGAAAGTGATAGAATCATAGCGCATTGAGAAAGTGATAGAATCATAGCGCATTGAGAAAGTGATAGAATCATAGCGCATTGAGAAAGTGATAGAATCATAGCGCATTGAGAAAGTGATAGAATCATAGCGCATTGAGAAAGTGATAGAATCATAGCGCATTGAGAAAGTGATAGAATCATAGCGCATTGAGAAAGTGATAGAATCATAGCGCATTGAGAAAGCTAAAAGCATAAATAAACGCTTAACAAAAACAATGGGTACAAATATTTCTAATCGAACAGATTTATTGTTGTTGGTCTAGATCTATTACAAATTTAACTACATGGCTGCGTCCAAACTACTTGATACAATTACACTTTATAAAAGCTTTGTATTTTTTAAAGTATTTTTATATATATATTTATTTATTTTTTTTTTTTTTCAGTGGTTCGATATGATTTTAAGATTATAACAGCTTACCGCAAACCTTCCGCAAGACGGCAGGAGATGAAGGCGGACAGGGTTTGAACCTGCCACATCGAGACGCACGAATCGACAACCCAGTGCGCATACCATCCAACCATTCTACAAGTAATTCAGCGGTTAAAAGGTTACAAGAAATGATTGTATAATTATAGAATAGAAAGAGCTTAGTTGGTAAGCCTAATTTCATTGGATAATAAGACACAAAGACCTTGTCATAGTATGCGGTGACGTTGTACGAGGTTTTCCATTCATCATTGACGTCATATTCTTAAACGAAAAAAAAAAACCACGAAATATTGAAAATAAGGTTTAAATTTATAGAGAGAATATGACAATACATCTTTAACCGGAGAAAAAAATAGTGCTAACAGACGCCATTATAAACTTGTCAGAGGGACAGATGGAAGGCTCAGTGGTTCGTTGGTTCCGGTTTTGTCTTCAGCTAGGGGAAGACAATTATTTTGCGGGTCAAAAGAAAATTCATAGGATAGGAGTCAAGGAGGCGTTAATAACTTGGGTTGGTCATCTTTAACGTCTCTCTCTGTCTGTCTGTGTGTGTCTGCGCGTGCGCGTGTGTGTGTGTATGTAGATGAGAGAAAGAGGAAGGGTGTTCGCTATCATTATTACTATTAGAAACTATAAAAAAATGTTAAAAAGATATTCTCAAAAACGTTAATCTCGATTATAATAAGCTAGCAACAAATGACTTATATTCATAAAGACAATCCAACACACATTAGTCACTTCTCCGAAAGGGTCAAAATTGTGTCCATCCTGGGGCGCAATAAAAAAAAAGGATGATCCTTTACACGTTTTTACGCATCTTGTTAACTCACTAAAAGGTTGTTGGTATGTTGCCGGGAGGCCAACCCGAATTTTTGGGGGCTCATATATTCTGGGGGGGGGGGGGGGTATGGCCCGCAACCTTAGTCCCTGTAGACATTGAGAACGTGTTTTTGTCTCCATCTATTGTACTGGTCCATTTATTTGTACAGGGAGTCTGAATCTCGACCTTCTCTTACAACACAGGGCGCTCTGAAGGAGACCGACGCAAGACAAAAAATAAACATGCCATCCAAGATCCCCATTAAAAATTATGGGATCAACTTTTGCGTTAAAAACGTTTTGGTAAATAGTCATTGTCGTAGTTTAACGTTTCTCAAACTGTATGGAGTGCCACCTAGAGGGTTGCGATGTGCAGAAAATAATCAGGAAGGCGAGTCTTGTTTTCCACGACCATTTATCCGTGGCACTTGCATTGTAGTTATAATTCCACATTTCAGTATTACTCAAGTAAAGACATCATTATAACCAATGTTTTCAATTAAAAAACTTATTAAATTAAGTGATGTCGTTTCGTTTTTTAAGTAGATCCTTTGAAACTGGTTAAAAAAATGAGTCGTCTGCATCAAGATCTATCCAAAAGGTTTAATACCAAACGTCTAATCCAATGCGATTCTAGAGTCTTTTTTTCTTACCTTAGAGCTGCCAAATTAGTCAATTTTCTATCGTTCTGGTGACGTCCTTTGCGTAAATAAAACTAAACAAGACAGAAGAATACATTTCATAAAACCAGCGCTCTACAAGACTCGCTAGCTTGTAAAGGGAACGAGAGTATTTCGGTTTGTTCTAGAGAATTTATCGCTAGAACAACTTGTAGTTTATAGTCTAGATGCAAAAGAGGTATAGGGGTTTAGGTATATGTGTCTTATCTGAGTTTATGAGAGATATAGGGAGAGAAAGAGAAAGAGAGAGAGAGAGGGGGGGGGGTAGAGTAATATGTTCAATCTTAAATTCAGATTTGACTGCGGCTCTAATCCGCTTATAACTGCAAGACGGCTAGACGCGACTGCAACGAATTCCTTTCGTTGGGGCACTTCCTGCTCATTTTAGTCACGGGAGGTGGCTGCCAGCACCTCTTCCTCGTATTCAGGCGCGACGCCTAGGCAGGAAAGTGCTGCGTTTTTTCTGGCGCCGCTTTTGGGGGGTTTAAGCTTTAGTCCGCTGTTGGCTATTCACATTCACATCTACAGAACAATATTTTTTTTAAAGAGTACCTACTCACAACATTTTTTTTCCTACATATTTTTTTCTTTTTTTACCTTAATCCTGTGAGCTCTACGCTTCAGTTCTTTTTTTCGGGTTCGCAACAAATTTGTTTTTTGTTTATTCTTTTCTTGAGCGAAAGGGAAAACTAAAGTAAGTGTGTGTGTGTGTGTGTTCAAGTTGGGGCATCGTCTTACCCCCCGGGTGGCCCCAAGATTAGCTACGCTGTCTGTATTTTTTCTCTTTTCAGGAAAGTGAACCGCGCTCTCTCGTTCCCTCCCGTGGCGTCTTTAAAGTAACGAAAGACAACCCCAGTAAGCATGGCGTCGCCTCGCAGAATTAAGAGAAAGGGCTAAAAAAAAAAAAAAAGAGAATAAAAAGATTTAAGATTAAAATTGACATTTTTCGGAAAATAGTTAACGAGCAACAGGAACTAGCCCTCGGATTATCCTCGAGGTTCGAAGTGACACCTTTTGTCTGCCCTAACCCATGGCATATGTGTGTGTTTGTATGTGTGGTTGTGATTGTTGGTGTGGGTTTGTGTGATAGCCTGTCATAACTTAGACCTTTTTGTTGTGTGTTTTAAGGCCAAGACGGAAACGAGAATAATTGACGGTGACGTGAATGACGGCCGAGAAAGAAGACAACCTTTAACTCTTTCTCTCCGTAATTATTTACCACATTCTGGTGGAATCAACGTTGGTATCGTCTGTTAGGAGAGAAAGAGTTAAGATGGTGAAATCTTTTGAAAACAAACAACAAAACAACAACAAAAAGATTCCTTAATCCTTTTTGAATGTCTAAAGTTTTTCAATGAGAATTTTTTTTCTCTGTCATTCCAATTAAAAAATTAAGTTTTCTAAAAAGTTTAGAAGTGAATAACGAAAATTAAAAAAAAGCGGAAGTTGAAAACGAAACAATTTTGTTTGTCGACAGAGAATTTTTCGTTTAAAGTAAAGAAATAGTTTTTTAAAAAGTAATAATAATTAAGACATACATATAAAATGATGTGGAGTGGGAACGGGGGTTATCGAGTGGTCTAGCGCTTGACTTCCAAACAAGGGAGTTGAGAGTTCAAACGCTGATGTGGAATGGGAATCAGAACTTCGTGGGTACCTGACGTGAATTGGGCGGTTGGCCGTTGTGCTGGCTACATGGCACCCTAGTTAACCTTCGACCATAGAAGCTCTTTCCATCACCTGCCCCATAGATCAGAAGGTATGCCAGGGACCTACTAGCTACTAAACAACACCTCCTCTTTTCACTGCCGCCAAAGTTGTACTTATTATGGTTTTGTCTCCCTGTAAAGACGTTCTCTGCTACCCTATGCCCCCCACACACACCTCAAACACACAACAAATTTCTACTCTCAACTAAAACACATTGATTGCTACCACCTCCACCCTTACCAGATACATACAAACTCACTGATTGATACCAGACCCCACCACACATAAATCCCACACACTTACTGCTACCACCTACCACCCTCACCACACACTGATTACTACCACCCCAACCCTACACACACCCCAAACATACTGATTGCTACCTCACCCCCACACATACACCATATCCACACACACTGATCGCTACCATCCTACCCCCCACCCCAACAACATACACATACATCAGTTGCTACCACCCCCACCCATGTTCACATGTTGTGCATTTAATCCTGTCAAGAATTGCTGGCTAGTTTAACAAGGCATCAAGTGTGTGGATAAACCACAGATACAAAACTCTATGCACAATAGATTCCACCTTGGTGAATGTCACCGAGCGCTAGAGCGAGGGGAGAAATGGGAACATTTCAGTAACGTGGGGAGGAAGCTATTCAAGGGGAGGGGAGGACTCCCACCCATACATCGAGAAATATCTAAATATTAATAAAATTTGAAAAGGGAGATTATCGCCATGAATGAATTCGCTCGTCTTCTTGTGACTTTCACAAGGTGTCGTTCATACTCCATTTTGTTTCACCTCCCCTTTTTATGTCCCCCACCACATCCCCCACTCCCAACTGACTCTTTTTTTTTTTCAATAGCCACTAATCCTTTTTTTTCTTTCGCCTCCTATAAAATAAAATATGGCTTTGTGCAGACTCGCTTGGGAGGAAAGGACAAATGATTCCAAATTGTCGAGACCGCTGAGCCATGTTTATGAGTCCTTTCACGCGAGTCAGTTAGTCAGACAAGTTCCAAGCTTTGTCCAGAGTCGCTTGGCGAGTCCATGTGAAGGAATAGTTTATTAAAGCTCCCAAAACAAGAATCGCGACAGAAAAGAAGGTATAATAGCCGTAAACCTTGCGCGCAAAGACGGAAGAACTCAGACTGCCAAGCTTGCAAGTATTTTTTTAAATTTTATTTCAGAGCTAACACCGACAAAGTTAAGGGAAACGCGGAAGACATTGTATGTTGGACACAATTCAAAATTGGTAAAGGCCTTCTGCGATGCTAGTCAAATGAATGAAGTAGGGCAGATGACAATATATTCATGTGGATGGTTGCCTTTTCGCGGTATGCGCCCTGGACTGTAGTTCGATCGTCTCGATGGCCCGTGCTTTATACCTTGCCCACTGCCTTCCCGCGTCGTCCTGAAGGATTTTTGGATTAGGAAGTAGTTTATCTTCAACTCCGAAGGAACATCTTAAGCAAGCAATACATTTACAACACATTTACAACACATATGTGTTTCTATGACAATTGTATGTTGCTAGTACAACGACCAGCTACCATCACTTGATTTAGCCAGGCACCCGTTTAGAGCTGGTTGAACTCAATGACTTTACTCCAGTCACTGGAGGCCGGCGAGTCATATCGATATTTAGTTCTAATCATGATTAGACTATTCAGTTCCTTTGCGAGGACTTAAAACCGAGACATTCAGGTTAAAACCTCAGTGTAACTATTTGAGATAAACTAACTATATAGTTAAGTGTACAACGCAGGAAAACTAATTGAAAAATTTAAGTTCATGAAAATCTGATAAAATTAGCAGAGGCCTGTGTGTAGCTGTAGAGCTATGCTTGGCTGAATAATAATAATAATAATAATAATATAATAATAATAATAATAATAATAGTAATGCTTGTCTTCGACTTCAAAGATTAATGTGGAGAGCAGCGATCTACCTATTTGGCGACATCCAGCGCAGACATAACGGTTTAACTGAATAGCCGTGCAGCTGTAAGCATAGATTTAGCCATAAGTTTCACCCTAAATGTAGCTGGAGCTTTACGAGTTAGCTCAATATGTAGCTCTAAATCTTTATTTAGTTTTAAGACTATGTGTAGCTCTAAGTCTTTGTGTAGCTTTAAGTCTACGTGAAGCTCTAAGTCTAAGTGTAGGTCTTAGTCTAAGTCTACATGTAGCTCTAAGTCTCTGAGTAGCTCTAAGTGTAGCTCTAAGTCTTTATATAGTTCAAAGTGTATATATATATTTTTTTGTAGGCCCTAAAGGTTGTATGTTAGATATATTTCATTCATTTCATTAACTGTATTCTAATTGTATTATAATGGAAAATATCTAACCCATAAACAACGAAATACAATATCTTATCGTATAAGAACAAACTAATTTGAGTAAGTCACATAGGCTCATGTTGTATGTATGAAGCACTCCTTGACGCCCCTGTAATTTAAAAAAGATCTTTTTAAATCAGTGAGGTCATTGGCGTGACAAACTATTTTGAAGTACAGACTTGAGCAGAAATTTTAAAAAGCGATCAGTTTTCTCTCTGTCTGTCCGTCTGTTCCTCTCCAACACATGGCGAATAGGACAAGAACTCATCACGGCAGACGAGGCATCTCGTAATGGGATGTTTTCGTGACCCACCACCGCCCATTCAATGCCCCTCGTGGTTGGTTAATTATCTCCGGTGTCAAATTTAATAACATACCCATTTTGACTTTGGTCGGGGGTCCAAAGCGCTCGGTACAGCCTTGCGTGCATCAAGTTATGAAGGAATGATGCGATTGTACTTTGAAAATGGGAAAATATTTAGACGGAGCAGAAGTTGAAGAAAAAGAGGAGACAAAATGTTACAATATGAAGGACTGGAGGAGAGAAATAGAATAGGCAGACACGGACAGACTAAAGGACGGACAGAGAAACACAGACATATGGAGAGGCAAAGACAGAAAGACGATGAGGGAAAGAGAGAGAAAGGGACAGAGAGACAAACAGAGAAAAAGACAGAAAGACAGAGAGACTGGTCGACAAGAGACAGAGTTAGAGAGAGATACAGAGAGTGAACAGACAAAGAGACGGAAAGATAGAGAGAGAGAGAGAGGGGGGGGGGGGAGAGGGAGAGAGGGAATCCTCATTGCATCTTTAAAAAATCATGAAGTGACGCCAAGTCGTAGCGTCAACTTTGGAAAAAAAAATTATTAGCCATTTTATTTTAAATAATGAATATTGACTTATCAAATGTCAAATTCTTAATTACTGATGACATGAATAAACGTTTCTGTGCATAGCTTCGCTTCTATTCAAACAGCTGTTTGAACGAGATCAATCGCTATAAGCCTAAACCCTGACCTGAGACGTCTCTACTTGTAGGCAGTGAAGACAAATAGCTCGTTGCCGCGTCACGGGTCTGACGTCACTACCTGTGACGTGGCATGTCGGTGTTGAGGCTTACTGTGACGATTGGTCTCAGTTTGAATACACACTTTAATTTGCTGTATTTATTGTATGCATAGTAGGCAGGTGATTTTAGGCTTTTTTCAGTACTGTCCAACTGGAAACGAGGATATATTGTGACTTGTGTGGATATAGTGTGTGGATATATTGTATGGATAGCACTTTATGACTTTCTCCCCCACCCCTTTTAGTCTTCGTCCTGGTGATGTCGTGACTATATATTAGTAAGTATCGAAAGCAGACCTGGTGTAGAGAGCTGGATGAGTCGTTGGATAACATATAGGGAGGAAGATCTTTATTTTAATTTGGTTTTCATTGACTATCCCCTCCTTTTACTTTAATTTCTATCCAAAGACAGTTGACAAACGTTTGTGAAGATAGATAAGTAAACAAAAAAATAAGCTCGTAAATCGTCTTTTAAAACAAGCAAAATATTAAAATTTATTTTAAAAAATACTCATCTAAAAGTAAGAACCCCACATTAACAATTATATATCTCAACAATGTAGAATTTATTTCTCTTTTTCAATATCAAACAAAATAATTAACAATAATTAATTGACTAGTTGGTTATTTATTATTTTTTAAATTTATTTATGTTTTGTTAAGTACAATAAATAATTGTGGATATTTTCAATTTGATTCAAGACTCGGCGTGGGAGAAATATCTTCAAAATTTGTAGCAGACAAACAGACAAAGTGAGCTGATATAAGCTTTGTAAAAGTCGCGTGACTTCAGCTTAGAATTCAAACCCTAAACCTTCTGGTTAGAAGATTCATACCCAATCGATGAATACCTAATAAACAAAGAGAGAACAGACCCAATGTTTCTGAAAAACACACACACACACACGCAATAACAAAAGACAAACACAAAGTTAAAAATGTCATCAGAGTTCATGTAAGGGGCACTAACATTAAAACGCATTCAAATGTGGCCGTGCTTATCTTCGATCTCCAAGGAAACCTTCCTCTTCCTCGTCCAATACAACCATCCATACCCGAGTGTCTCTGTCTCTCTCTTTTACCTCGCTGATGGCGGCAATAAAAATCAAAGAACAATTGCAACAGCGGTAACGTTCCGGGGAACGCGTGGCGAGATGCGCTGAGGCCACCTTCAATTATTGAGTCTTCGCTCAAGGGGAGGCTGGGGGATATGGGTGAGTGTGAGATCGTGTTGAGGTGAGCGGATGTGGTTCAGCTTTGCTCTAGGTCTGGGGTAAAGGGATGAGACCAGGACAGACATGGTTTCTCGTTTAAAGCCCCCGCGTTGATGGTCACGCAACAAACTCCCTCCAGTTGTTTCTCTCGTCATTCTGACCAAGTCCAGTACAGAGTATCGCTCTTTAACCTACCCCGCTGTCATCTACGCTCGTGCAGTAATTAGTACCAGTCATAGGCGTAGATAACTCTAGTAATGCCAAAGTTTATCAGATTGTGATACTCTCCACCTTTCCCAGTTTTCACAAGAACTAAATAGGTCTCCAGAAATTTGATTTTCACGATAACTTTATTTTTATTCCTAACAATGTCATGGACGCTTTTTTTTTTTAAAGATCACTGCTGCCAACTAAATTATAAAATTTAGTTTGTACTACAAGCGAAAAAATTAAATTAAAAAAAAAATTAAATTTGGGTAGATAACTAGGCCTAGATTTAGATCAAACATAGATTTTGAAAGGACTATCGCGTTCTTGAAAGGACCATTGCGTTCAGGAATTTCCAAATGTAAAACTTTATTGATTCAAGAGTTTAATAAATTATTGTTCAGAAAAAGTGTGCGCATTGTCTTTTAAGTCTAGATGTAAAGGCCTAGCATTAGAATATTATCAGGTGTATAAGATCTATACGTTCGCTTAACCAGGATTCTTTCTCAGGGGGAAGAGGCGGGTACAAATGTTCCATTGATTTTTAATCAAACATTCATTAGTTATTAAAAGAAAAACAATCGCTCTATACCTTGTATAAAAGAAGTATTTTCAATGTTTTTCATGTTTAATCTATTTTATTTAGCTATTGTAGCAAGCGCTTGAAAGCAAACAAAAAAAAGAATTTTATATAAACGTAAAAGGCGTTTTGCTTATTCGCATATCTAGGATTATCGCATAAGCAGGACCTTGTCTAAAGATCAAGTGTATGTAGATGTAGAATATGAATATTTACATAACACGCAGTTTAAAACCAAACTGAACGCTACAGTTGTCCGCCATCTCGGCTCGGGTGTCAAAAGGATTCTTTTTTTTCCGTAGGTAAAAAACATTCGATGAAATTCAGTACTTCCAGAAAGCTCTGTCATTGGCGACTATCTCCTGGAACCAGCAGTGCAACATCGGACAAATACAGTCTGCTGGATCGATGTATGACTATCTCCTGGAACCAGCAGTGCAACATCGGACAAATACAGTCTGCTGGATCGATGTATGACTATCTCCTGGAACCAGCAGTGCAACATCGGACAAATACAGTCTGCTGGATCGATGTATCTGGTTTGAGGATCAAAACGTTTAAGCCGTTGCAATGTTAATCACTCGATAAATCGTTGCGACCAAATCACACTCGCTCATCATCAGAGCGATTATCTGCAAAATAAAAAAGAAAAAAATCTTTAAAAGAAAGAATACCGGTACATTTAGCCTCCTGAAATTGTCCCGCCCCCCTTTTCTCTTTCTGTCCTCTCTCTTCCTCTCTTTTTTTCTCTATCTGTCTCTTTTTTATCTCTCTTTTTTCTCTCCCTTTCTCTCTCTCTCTCTCTCTTTATTTCACAAATTCCCTCAGAGCTGTCCCCCAGGGAGTTTCCACAGTGGAAAAAGATCCGCGCCTGTACGCAGCCCATGCCATGATAGCATCTCATCTTGCAGCCTCATCTCTCCGGGTCTCTCGCCGTATCTCCCCCGTCCCGGCCTCGGCAGATTCACAGACAACAGTTTTAGGATTACGGGCCGGGGGATTTCCGTGGCACAAAGACCCATGGAGGTTATCGAGGGATTTGCCCTGTCTTTGGGACCTCCGGACAATTGGCAGCACTGGAAGGACAGAGATGGGTTGTTGATAGAGAGGAAGGCAGAGAGAGGGAGACTCTTACGAAGACTTGCGAGCCGTGATTATGAGTTGGATTGGAAAGGCGAAAAAAAAAAAGGTGGAGGAGGGGGGTGGGGAGGGTCTTTCCTTATGTGGTCTACTGCCCGTTACGTTTGTGTTCTTGTGTGTTTGTTCTGGCGTGTGTGTGTGTTTAAAGTTATATTTTAAACGTATGTAACTGCGTTAAGAAATGGGAGATAAGCATGCAACAGTTACCATGAGTGTGTTTTAATGTTTGTGTATGTGTTAATATATATGTTTGTGTGTGTGTTTCTGTATGTGGGTGAATGCGATGACGACGCCAGTTAACAGATAGTCTGGAAATAGAGGACGGTCTTCGTGCGAGTCTTATACTCCTAACCCAAACCTGGACATGTAGATCTATGCAGCCTAATGCGCAGGCTTATCACATAGCGTGAAGGAGGGGAATTTAAACATATGAGTGGATGAGGGACTTGAGCGGAGTCGGAGGGCAGTGTTGTCACAGAGGAAGGGGGGGGGGGGCTCCGCAAGTTTGGCGCTTATATTG
The DNA here is from genome assembly GCA_030265305.1 of Biomphalaria pfeifferi. Classification (NCBI taxonomy): domain Eukaryota; kingdom Metazoa; phylum Mollusca; class Gastropoda; family Planorbidae; genus Biomphalaria; species Biomphalaria pfeifferi. Next base: position 2,802,402 of record JASAOG010000080.1, on the reverse strand, counting down.
TATTGTGTTAAATTTCAAAGTTTAATGAATGATTTTTTTTGTTTTAAAATTATTTTTGGTTTTATTAATATATTAGAAAACGTGTTTAATAATAAAAAAAATAATACAAAAATAATAAAAAAACAACGCATTTTTTTAGAAACAACGCATTCATTGAGTGACATTGCATCACTTATTTTGAATCCATCAAGTAATATATTTTTAAGTAGATCTAGACTAATAATTATAAATGTGTGTGATTAGAAATATTTAGCATCCACAGTGCGCTATGTTCCAATCACTTTTGTGGACCAGTTTGGAGGAAGGAGGGGGGAGCGGGTACTTGAGAGAAGGTTTCCGTGCTGCACTTTCAAAAGCAATTAAAAAGCACACACACACACACGCACACACACACATACACACACACACGCTCACATAATTAAGTCTGAATGGGAACTCAAGTCGCCACAATAGATGGCCGACATGCTAGCCACTTAGCTATACAAGAAATTATAAAGATAGAAGAGTGTATAGTAAACTAAATATTTATTTATTTTTTTGTCGAAAATAAAGAAGAGGGGAAAAAATGTCTTTTACAGTATGAGGGAAAAAAATAGAACTAAATATTGCCTTCCTTTCTCTCTCTCTCTCTCTTTTACTTTTACTATTTATTTCTTATTTTATAGTTCAACAGACCGGTCCGTAGAACCCTGAAGCCTAATGAAACGGAAGAGCCTTTATGTCTTCAAGCCCATTATTCCACGGCCATCAGGGCCATGCATCGTTATCTAGCGTGGAGCAACTCGCTGCCGTGCTTGTGGCCAGTAGGGAGCAGACGAGATGCCTTCTAGAGAAACAGACGATGGGGAATCGATGAAACGGAAGCCGCGCTCTACGTCTGACCTAGTTATTCCACCAACAATGTTTATGGTACATAAAGTATGATAATTAAGATATCTGGCGTGGTCTTGTCGCACCTTCCCCTCTTTCGGAACATCCCCGTAATTTTCCCCCACCCCCACCCTGCGTGCTATAGTTACACACTAACAGTCCTATTTGTCCTTGCTAGTAACGCGGAGCGAATACTTAAAAAAAAATCGAGTAAGCATCCCATCGAATAGTGAATGGAAGTCAAATTCTATACGATTGAAATGTGATACATGTATTCGAACTATTTCCAATGTAGATAGCCTTCTATTTGCGAAATATGTTAGTGGCAATCTAGTGGGTGGCCAGTGATGCCCAGCGCCGTAGGGACCCCCGCGATAAAGAAAATCTTTTCTAACCGTACACATATTCGTAGCTCTGATACCAGCTCTAAGGCACTATGCCTAACAGCAGAGTTTCTCGCCAAGGCTCTACGGGAGGACTAATCCTTCCAGCCTTGATACCAATTGGACTTCATCTCAGGTGATGTGGCAGGTCTGCAGCAGTACCGCCATCTGATAGGCAACGAGAATCTTCTAAGGAATATTAAGGAAGGCCCTTGAAGGTATCTGTGAGGTCAGTTGTCAATATCTCCTCGGCTGATATAACAATGGGCTATAGTGTTATTTTAGATAATTTCCATAAACGTTTAATCTCCAAGCCTAGTTTACCATATTTTCTTTATTATATCTTAAATCGGTATTTAATGGGAAATGTTTTTAAATTGCTAGGAGTGTACTGTAACAACATACATTTGGCTGTTGGGGTTTAGTTTTCTTTTTGTTGCTCGGCTTCATTCCAAATTGGCATGCTCAGTGAGCCGTGTTCCTTTCTATTTGTGTGGAGGAACAAAATCTTGTCAACTGCTTCTTGCTGACTTGAGGAGATTAATAAATACAACTGTCGATTGGAGATTTGAACTCTGGTCTCTACGTTCAGGTAACAAAGCAGTTTATATTATTGAGGCACACGCCCCATTTCAAATTAACCTAGATGAAGATTCATATTTAGCCAGTAGCCGTGGGGAACTGCTTAGCTCCAAGTAGGACTGGGAATCCCCGAAGAAGTCTTCAGTAAACTGGTTACTCATTTCCGACCAGAAGCAGATCCACTTCAAACTAAACTCACTCGACCGCGCCATTCACACAGGGGATTGAATAATTCAACGATTCAGCTGATACATTTAAAACTGCTTTTTTATAGATGTCAACTATGTGATTTAAAAAAAATGCATTCTAGATCTTATGTGCTTTTTAAAAATACTTTTCAGAGAAGAATTGAATAAATTGATGCTAATAGTTTTCAAGTGATCGTATATAAATTGCCAACTCTTCAAATAATGTTGGGAATTTTTTTTTATACAAATCCGATATACGTCGGATACTTCAAAAATGGATATAGTGAAGTCACATGATTGCAATGGTAAAAAAAAGGTATTGGGTATTTGCATGTTTTTATCATAGAGACTTACATTTTCTTAACTTAATAAGTTTTAATTTTTGCTCAACAATTAGGTCTTACAATTTTAACTTCACTTAGAGAACTTTTTCACTTTTTTATCGGTGCTAGGGCTAGATATAGTCTCTTGGGCAATACATTTATATGAATTCAAGAAAAGCTTTAGCATCTGTGGTTGCCTCTAGTTGCTAAATATCGCTATTCGCTTCTTGCGGCTAAATATCGTTATTAGCCTCTATTGAAACACATTATAAAGCAGTAAGGGTTTAGCTGAACATATTTTTTTTCAAAGAGAACAAGGGTCTATAAAGTTCCCCTTTCTGATCTGGCAATGATACGTGATGTAAAAGTGGCCTACGGTTAACGAGTGTCATGTGGCCAGCACAACGACCAACCGCCTTTACTTTTCCCCTTTTATTGTCAGGTACCCATTAGAGCTGGGTGGACTCGGAAACGCCCAAAAATCATGAAAAAAAGAATCCAAGCTTCACCAGGATTCGAACCCGGTGCGATAGCCAAGCGCTTTACCACTCATAAGGATTGTGACAAGAGGGACAATAAGGGTGGCTATTTTTTTATGAGAGTTAGCCCCCTTTATTACTTGATTTAAGTCCCTGTCAGCTGTTTACAATGGCCACTTCCTCTTCAGTCTCTGAGCTGACCACTGTACATTATTGTGAACTAAATCTCCATAATGTTTATATGATAGTTTTGATGTTCTGCTCTGACTGTGTTAATCAAGAGGAGTGTGCCACATTATGGGAAAGTATCTTTCACTAACGAGCTAAGTAGACTTCATTTATTTGTTGTTAATAAGTTGATTTATGTAAATATTATGTCTACTTAGTCTCTTATCCTTTCCTGTATGTGTTCTTTTTATAAGGACCAGATTTGGGTGGTATGTAAAAGACCAAATTTTGCCTTGAGAAGAGACAGTTGTGTATCTCATTGACTATTTTGATTCCTGTATTATATTATTGTTATCCATTGTTTGTTTTGAACTGAGATACTATTGGGCTTCGGTGATGGCAGTTCTATGATTATGTTGAACTGAACCGGCCCTACTATTTTGATTCCCGTATGATATTATTGTAACCCATTGTTTGTTTTGAGCTGAGAGACTATTGTGCCTCTGTGACGGCAGTTCTATGATTATGTTGAACTGAACAGGCCCTACTATTTTGACTTTTTCTTCATTATTTGACTTTTCCTCATTGGCCATTATACCCATTTTCTTTGAATTATTTTTCTTTTGTTCTTAATAAACTCTTTATTGGTTGTAATGAAATCTCAAAGTTATTACTTGTATGTCTTAGTAAGTTATATATCTAGAGGTTATAATTAATAGCCTGGGTAGTCTAATTTGGGACCACAAAATATCACTAGACTAACTTGCCAGTACAGCAGAAGTCACTGGTCTTATGACCTATTCTATTTATAGGTCACAAGGATTTATAGTCTTTTTTTATGAAAGAATTTCTGTATTTTATGAGTTAGTGGTATGGAGTGTGCTTGCGTGCGTGTGTGTGTAGCTGAGGTAATTTTGATAATGATTGACGGCGTGTGCACTCTTTAAAAGAGAAAAACAGACGCAAATTTTATGTGTCACTTCAGTGAGATAAAAACGCTGTACTTATCTATTATATATTTCAACATTGTCAGGCTACCATGAAGACAAAAGAACTCTTAAGGGTACGACAAGCATTACGCATAGGTAACGCTCATCATGGCAATAAAAGTACAGACTAGCCATATAAATAACGCAATACTTAAGACTCAAGAAGAGATGTATGAATGAAACGTGCCGGCTATTCACTAGTGGAACATTCCCCCTGCCCCCCCCCCCCCCCCATACTTTTATGGTGCTTATATCAAATGTAGACTACTAATTAAAGCAACGATCAACTTAATTAGCTGGCGAAAGTCTTCATGTAAAATGTAAACAACCAAAAAAAAACCACAAAAAAACAACAACAACAAAGCTTATCTAAACGGAAGAGAAACAAACATAATGTGTAATCTCTCAATAACGTAGAATTTATTTTCTTTTTTCGATAACAAGCAAAATAATTCATTGTTAATAATTAATTCTTTAATATGTTAATTTTCTAGTTGATTTCTGTTTTTTTGTTTTTTTTAGATACAATAAAAAATTGTGGGAAGTTTCAACTCGATCTGAGACTAGGTGTGGGAGAAATAATGTGTACAATTATCTAAGGTGACCAAACCCTACATATCACTTAATACTGAAGGATTAAATTCCCTTGTTGGTATGAAACAAAATATTTAATTATCAGTAATTAATTCACTAACCGGTTACTTTTTTATTTAATGTATTCATCTTTTAGGGCCAAAACTAAAATCAGAGCCACCCTCTTAAGAGAACGCTATTCGCGGATGACGCAGCGGTAGTGGCACACACGCAAGAGGAACTTCAGTCACTAATGTCCCGCTTGTCTCAGGCCTGTAAAGAATATGGCTTGACTATTAGCACGAAGAAAACAAATGTTATGGGACCACCTGCTACAGCACCACCCTCCATCCTCATAGACGATAACAAACGCATAGGGAAGGCTAGACTCAGACCAAGAGTTTGGGAAAACCATAAGCTAACTACGGTGACCAAAATGGAAGTCTACAAGGCATGCGATATGAGTACACTGCTGAATGGCATCAAAGCAAGAGAGAAAACTGAACTCATTCCATTTGAGATGTCCCCGTAGGATCTTGAATGTCACATGGAAAGAAAAAGTGTGCAATACTGAGATCCTTGCGCGATCAGGTATTCCCAGCATCTTTACAGCCCTCAGACAACGCCGTTTGCGCTGGCTTGGACATGTTCGCGGATGGAGGACAAGCGCATCCCGAAAGTCATCCTCTATGGTCAACTCGCGACTGGCACAAGAAAAACTGGTCGCCCCCACCTCCGTTACATAGATGTAATAAAACGTGACCTCAAATCAGTGAACATCAATACTGACCATTGGAAAGACATAGCTCTAGACCGCAACAGGTGGAGAGAGACAGTGACCAAGAAAGCTATGGACAGTGAAAGTACATGGGTCTCAGCTCAGGAAGAAAAACGGACAATCTGAAAAACGGCCAGCTCTTCTACCACCGAAGCAAAAGCCACCTTAACCTGCCCTATCTGTGGACGGGAGTGTCTCTCCAAAATAGGGCTCCACAGCCACATGAGGAAGTGTGCTCTGAGATGAACCATAGTCGTTCTACGACTGAAGAAGGCCAATGAATGAATGAGTACGCACAATAAATAATTAGGCAAAATTTCAACTTCATCCGACAATAGGAGCTGGGAGAAATAATGAGGTAAAAATTTTTACCAGACAGAGTGATTTGATATAATTTTTTTTTATAAAGTGTTAAATAACATATGAATTGAAGCGTTTTGAAAAGTATCCCTTTTTACATCCAAAATAGTCTACCTTGTGTGTGTAACGTATCGTAATTTTCTAAGCGTCATCTAGTTTTACATCATAAGTAATGAATCAGTTGGATCAGCGATTCTAGTGTTTCTTTCCAAGTTGTCGCCCTAACAACATCCTCTCGTTCATATTCTCGAGATAACACGAGAAGAAACAAGCAAGCTCAGAAATCTCCCCAAAATACTTTTTTTGTTGTTAACATTCGAAACTAAAGAGCTGAAAAAATCAAAAGAGCTTTACTAAAAAGAAATATCATCATGCAACTTAAAAGGATGCTCCCGCTGTGTCAACTTGAACATTTTTTGGTTCAACCATTTTTCTTTTTGGCTTCCTTCTTTTATTTCCCCCCCTTGCAGCATCCATCTTCATTCTCCTGACCGCCATGTTTTGGCGACGTCCTGTGGCTTTGCACGGAACTGGCCCACGGCGCGTACTTGATTACTTTTCGGAGGTGCACTAAACACACGACGGTGGGGAGCCGCCACAGGAAGGCGGAGGGATACAAGTACTCGAATAATGAACTGAGCAATTGGGGCCAGCGCGAGTCACCGAGAGTGAGTATTCCCATGCAAGTGAAAAAGGATGGGGAAGATCTGAGCAAGAGAACAATGAAAACACATGAGAGTCAGGCTGTTCATATTAACACAATAAGATCTAGGACATTGTCGAGGAGGCAGACATAATATATATATATAATAGGACACCGTCATCAACCTGCCGAATTATTCAGTCTTTGTTAGTGATGGTTATCAAATATCGAATAAGAATTCTGCATCAACTATAAAATAATTTAGCATAAAATGTGATAGAACTTACAAGCAAAAGTGAAAAAAAGAATTGAACAACATATGTAACAAGAAAAACATTTTAAAAAATATTTTTAAAAAAAGACAATGCCTTCTTTAAACATCTTATAGAGCAATGTTCTATAACTAATGAATGATAGATTTTATTGAAAGCATATCATTTTTTTTTTACTATGGCCCAGCTCCCTATCCACTTCCAGTCCAGAAACCGAGAAGCAAAACCCTGGTGAAGCGAATGTATCAATCTAATTAGACTTAATAGTATTCCAATAATAGACTGTTACATCAGGACTCAGTCGACGGTGCGCAAAATGTTCCTGAACATTTAGTTATTAAAGTCTTCAATGAGTAGGACCTACCTGCGAAGCTACCAGAAGATGCTTTGTATGTTCAAGATAAGTATTGTTCATTCCTCTAGCCAAATTTAAATAAGTTATTGTTTATACTTTTAAAAATGATGAAGGACAAACTAGAGTTTTCCCAATGTGGCCAACGAGCTAGTGATTCTTTTAACAACGTAAATTCAACGCCTATGAAATTTCTAGGAAAAACTTGAGAGCAGTTTTCAACAAAATTCTGAATGTGTGACTTGAATGAACGTATCTTGTAAAAAGAAAATTTTATTATGAAACGTCAGGAAACAAATTAACATCAAATATGTTCTTTGTTGGAAGCGTGGTCGAGAGGCTAAGTACTGTTGAATTTGGCTTGTCTACCTATGAAAGGAGCTCGAGGTTCGACACCCGACTCGAGCAGAGTTGTGTTTACTGTGCGCTTAAAGGCAGCACGGAAAAACCTTCTCCCAGATAACTCCTCCCCCCACTGGTTCACAAATGAGATTAAACCATAGCGCTATAAGCACGCTATAGGCCTAAGCATGAAAGCAGCGCTATTTTATAGCTATAATTTAATAAGTAATAATTCAATCTAAAATGACATTTTAACATTTAACGTTAAAGAAAAGGTAGCATTCAATGCAAAGAAAGAGTTCTAAGATCAAATGTAAAGTACTTTTTCAAATTTCCCGAAAACTTGGTCATATGTTCCTGGGCGCAGCCTTGACCTTACCAAAAACATCAACTTCAACAAAGAACATACAACTACAATGTGATTTAAAATAGTTTTAAGCTAGTAATAGAATAACCATCCTCTGTTTGGGACCCCCCCTCAACTCAAGAAAACACTAGGAAACTGGAACAGACACAAAATAGAGCAGTGAGATTCATAACTAAACGGATCTTTTCAGACAAATCGAGGCATCTCGCAATCGCTCCTTGCAATAATAATTTGAACTCATTAAAAATGTTTCAAACTGTAGCTTTGCTTTCTGTCAACCGTTGATAAGCAATTATTTATACTGTGACATTTAAAATGTTTGGAATCATCAGCAACATTTTTTAGTAATATATATAGTACCTGCCTATGAGAAAACTTACACATGTAATAAAAAGGAGAGATAAGTCCTATTTATTAGGCAACCCTTGGCTAATCGTCAAGAGGTTTGCGACCCCCAGGTTGAGAGCCGTTGTGAAATTTGTGTTTGAATCCAAGTTTGCAAGCTACACAAACACGGTATCATAAAAATGGATTTAAAAAAACATTTTTCTTCAAAACTTTTAAGTAGTTGACTCACTGACTTACAAGATCTTTTTCCCTTGGCATTGGTAATTAACTTTTACCGCAGACAAATCAAGTTTCTTGTTGAGTGCCCATATGGTACCTAAAACAAAGCGAGTTCCTATAAGACCTATATATTACCTGAAAAGTGATAGTATTAATGACCTAGATCAGCGAAACTACACATAGATGACTAGAGTGTCGTCGCGATTCGGAAGGTCGCCGGGGGTATAAGCTAATGCCGGATCGCTATACTGTAACTGTCAGGAATTTGCCATTCAATGTCAACTGGCAAAAGCTTAAGGATAGGTTTAGGGAGTTTGGTGTGTTTGGTTTTGTGGAGGTTTTAGAGGCGAATGGGAAGTCCATGGGTATTGGACATGTAAGGTTTAAGAACTTAGCAGACGTTGCAAAGGCTGTTAGGTACTTGGTCGAAATTAGGTAATAGAAGTATTGTGGTTGTCCCTCATTGTGTGAGCGCGAGAGGTTGACGCAATGATAGGGTTGATAATTGGGTCACAGCAGTAATTTGGTGCCGTGTTTTTGATAGGCTAGAACACACATGAAAGTATTGCGTTACTATTTGGTTGAATAATTGGTAGTAGAGTAAAATGTACATGATGAAGCTCAGGTAATGGAGCATATACTATTGTATAAGTACAATCTTATCCTATTTGAATTTAGCAATTGGGTTGTGTAATCTAGTTGCATTTTCTGTCGTATAGGATAAGGTAACTAATGACATGCAAAATTGTACTGCGGGTGGTATAATATTAACATTATCTCGTTCAAATGTTGTTTATTTTCAATGATATCTCGGTTGAAGGACTATTTACGGCTTAAGGTGGTCTGGAGGGTTGTAAAAATAAATACTTGTAATTGTTAATCGTGTCGGCGGTTTTGTACAGTAGTCGAGCCAAGGTAAGCGGAGTTGTTTCCCTTTACTAATTTACCACGTAGGGGTCGGTCTTTTAGAGTGCACTGGAGTCGTGAGTGCGCGGAGGCTTTGAGCAGGGTGCAGGCGTATCTGTGTAGGTACCCCATTCTTTGTTTGCCTAATCCTTCATTGCCATTTTTTCTTCAGGCCGATGCATCGGACAAAGGAATCTCCGGTATACTGAGCTAGTGCGTGAATGATGTTCTGCATCCCGTCAAGTGTGTGAGTCTTAAATTGTTGACTCGGGAGCAAAGGTATTCGATCATCAAAAAGAGGTTTGGCTATCGTGTTTGCCATACAAAAAATTAGACAAATACCTTTTTAAATCACATGGTTCTTGTAGCCTACATGTTCATAGCCACATGATATATATGACTCCTTCTGTCTCGGAAGACAGATGAGTCACTGGCTTTGATTACGTCATGAGATGGGACAGAATCTGGAGTGACTGATCAAGCCGATTCTGGAGCGGCAGAGTTTGCCACAGTTCGTGCATGTATATGCATCTGTCCTAGGGCTGGCTGACAGGGAGGCAGCTTTGTTCTTCTTTCTCTTGGCTGGTGCAGCTTCGTTTCTTTTGCACACGGCGAAGTTCGTACCAGCACGTACAGTCTGTCTCCATGCTGTCTGGTCTTGGGCTGTCTCCTCCCACATACTTTGGTCGATGCCCGTGGCTCTCATGTCTCGCTTACAGACATCTCTGTAGGTTAGTCTTGGGCGGCCCTTGGGTCTGACTCCCTCTGCGAGCTCAGCGTATAGGATGTCTATAGGGATTCTTTCATCTGGCATGCGAGTGACATGACCAAGCCTCTGTTGAAGAAGAGCCTTTTATTATATTTTATTAAATTTTGTTTTCATTTGTTAAGTTTGATATCAAAACAAAGGAGGGAAAGTGAAATGATTTTATGCTGAAAACCGATTGTTTATAAAAATGGACATTGGATTGGAGATATTTGAAAGAAGCCAATCTTACGATTGATTCAATATTTACTTGCCAGACAACGTAAGACAAGCTTAGAATATATTATGGTCCTCTGATGAGCCAAGCTGAGAGCATGAGTCAAACATCGTTCATTATTTCTTCTATATTAGATTGTCTATTGGTTCCAACTACAGACATTTCATACAAACTCAATGTCAGGGTCATATCCGGCCAGTTACAAATCAACAAAACATACGAAATAGAAAATGGATAGAAGGCCCACTAAGCGAAGATATATTTCATAATTTAAGCCTCAAAATTTAGTATGAAAAAAAAAAAATGCTATGTTACCCATAGGTCGTTGTGTGCCTGGTGAGTTTCTGTGTGTGTTCGCATGCGCGACACGCACGTGAGTTAAAACTATAATTAAATTGTTAAGTACAGGAAAAGTTATAAAAAAGAGCATAAAACATATCTTCAACCAGGGGCAGAGACACCCCCCTTCCTTCCCTCCCCCCCCCCCCCTCTTCAACTACTACCTAACACAAGTCCCTGTTCTCCTTTCCTTGACGTTACAGAAAAGGGCCAGGCTATATTCTCTAGATATTTAAAATAGATTTTATAACTAGCTTGCTGGCAGGAGGCTATCTTGTCAAATACGACCGGGGACGGGTGTTGGGGGAGGTCCCTTCGTGTACCTCCTGAAAGATGAAATACGATCAAAGGAAACGCCGCGGGAACCATTTCGACAGCTCCCGCGAAATGTTCATGATCATAGCAGGTCGGCTAGTGGGGAGGGGGGGGGGAGCGCTGAGGGACAGATAACTCTTCGGTGCAGTCTGGGTGATATGATTTAAAAAATTTTTTTTATATTAAAACACACAAAAAAATGTCTACTGTATATTAAACTTAATATTACATAAAGGAGGTTAATCATGCAAAAACAAAATACTAGTGAAATATTCAGCGCAGAAAAGTTGAATCTTGCCCTTCTTTAAAGCTGTTATTAAAAACATAGACAATTATATATACATGTATGCACAGTTTCTAAGATCGTTTATTGCAAATAAGAAAGTATGTAATATTATACCATGCGATTATTGTGGCATAAGCTCATTTGATCCCATACCCCCAGCACAACATACATCAGCATACAACAGATACAGAGACATTGTGCAGACTTAGCGATCCAAACTCTTTACAGGTAACAATAACAGGCCCACTGAGAGTACCTTAAAAAGCTGCTTACCAGTGTTTGGAAAATATTACCTTCCTAAACATGAAAAATAAAAATATAAAAATCAAAATAAATATGTTCCATGACTAGCTGGTGGTGCGGTATACATTCTGGACTTCCGTGTCCATGGTCACGAGTTCGAATCCTACCCGCCACCATATCCCGTAATGTAGTAAGTAATCATTTTAAACTCCACAGGAACGTCAGATATTCGCTAAACAAAGTTAGTTGCCATAATTTATATAAGAAAGTGGTCCGCTCGGGCAGGTAAAAAGGCAGGTTTCAAAATGTCCAGATAGAGTATCAGAAACTATGAAGTACAAACTATCAGCAACTACAACCTTATCTCTGTAAATGCAAAAAGAAGGCACGTGTTCGTGTCGAAAGTGTTGCAGATGCTCTTGTATTGTTAGTTCGACTAACGACTTGATACCTCACGATACGGAGATTTATTAGTGTTATTATTATTTCATTGTTAATATTCATATGTATTCAATGAACTGATAGTTATGAAGATAAAGTTCCCATTTCAGGGGCCACTAAAAAGGTTTTTAAAAAATCCGTCTATATTAAGGATTATCTTCAAGTCCGAAGATGAAGTCCCAGCTACGACCTATATATTTTGCCACTCTAGCGCAGACATAACCAAACAAATCTCGACTCTTAATGAGTTTTTACATCATGTGGGTAAAAAAAAAAAAAAAACCTTTAAAATCCCCAAACACATGCACATCAGTTGGAGGACCAAGAGAATAAAAGATCTGCAATGTATTTGGTGTAACTTATGAACCATGGCTATTACTCAACGTGACTTTTTGTTCACCATCTACACAGAAATCACGTGTCAAACTCATACCCAACATTTGCTTCCAATAGTCCTTAGTTTAAAAAAAAATGCATCTCAATGGAAAATCTATTTTTTTCTGTTAATTCATCTTTATAAGGGCGTAAGCTTTTTATACTGAAACAAGAACGGGTACACTTTTGTCTACAGCCCAAGTAACATTTGGCCTTGGCTCAAAAGCGACAGTTGTATTGTTTCTTGCAATTAACAGGTTGTGTATACAGTATCTCAAAGGCTAAATTGAGCAAACACTAATATGGTTTTCAATTTAACATTACAAAATTTATAGACTTACTAAAACATTACTAGTAAAATTTAAAAAAAATATATTTTAAGAACCAAAATATGTGACAGTATTTATTCTTTTGAAATTATGTTAAACACAGAGATGCTAACATGCTAAAAGGGAAATGTGTATTCCCAGACCTGGAAATGTGTATTTTTAAGGGCAAATGTGTATTTTCCTAAATATCAAGAAATATACTCAGGAAAGACTCAAATTAAATCATTCAAGCACATAACATACACGAAATGCAGAAATCCTAAAGTTAACACAGCATAAAGTTATACAAGACATTTTGTACACAAGTCAAAATATTTACATTTTTAGTCTTTGCCTTAGACTTTTGTAGACTATGTTAGAATGATAACGTTCTTGTCACTTGGCAATGATCTTATGATCATAGTGCCTCTTGTGTACTTAACATTCCATAACAGCGGCAACAGAACATTTAGCTGGATCATTGACATCTAGTTTTATAAAAGTAATTCTGTTTATAGGCAACCTCTTTACAAGGTATCCAGACATTGGAAATATATTATATCACTCAAATTTTCTTCTTCCAGTCCTTTTTTTTTGCAGTGTTAGTACTGAAAGCTTTGGCCTCCTCTACAATCACTAATGACAAACATTTTAAATATTTGTTTTTCAGGCAGATAATCCTAATTAGTTTCCTAGCTAGTTTCTAAAACAAAAAAAGCTTGTCTATTGAGTCTGCCTTAAATGCCCCTGAGTTCATTTTTTTTTAAATTTAGGCCTTCATAAGTAATGGAACCTAGCTAGTCGCTAGTGACTATAACAAAAGCTACCACAGAAGAGACATTTTTAGGGCTCCCTCGAGTCCACCCAACTCTAATGGGTACCTGATTTTTGTTGGGGAAGTAAATGTGGTTGGTCTTTTGGCTGACCACATAACACCCTGCTCATTAGCCGTTGGCCACAGAAACAAATGACCCTAGCGTCATCTGCCCTATAGATCGCATGATCTGAAAGGGTAACATCCCCTTTTTTTTTTACTGTGAGAAAGCGCGAGGAAGAGAGAAAGAGAAAAAAGAGAGCGAGTGAAAAAGAGCAAATTAGAGAGAAGTCTACAAGGAAAGTGGGCAAAAGACAGAAACAAGAGTGAAAGAGAGATAGCGAGTGTTGGAAAAGAATGACAAATAGAAAGAAAGAGAGTGCTTGACCGTGTGTGTGTGTGTGTTGACCCAAGCATTTTGCTCAAACTCCTTATTGTATAGAACAAGACGCACGCCACACAAGGCTTAAAATATGTATTGGGATCAGGAGTAGTGAAAAGGGACATTCGATGGGCTCTAAGAAGATTTCAGAGTGGGGGAAGTTTAAACTCTTATTGGAAGAGAAAGATACCTTTATTTGAGGTGCTCTGATCTTTTACATTTTTTAAAACATCTTTAAGATCTTTTGTGATGGCTAGAGTAAGATAGTATGGGCCTACAGATCGTTAAAAGCATATCCACCACTAAGGAGCTCCAACAAAATTTCCATTCCTGTCCGTTCAAAATCCCGTCCTAGTTGTCAGACCAATCGTCATAGAAGGCATGAACACTCACCTGCAACATCAAACCTGTGGAGACCAATAAGTGACAATGTCCGTTCTTGTTCTTTCAAAATTCGTCCGTGTTTTTTTTTATATGTATATCTATATAAATACAGATATCACTCCACTCCTGAACAAGCGTCATAGAAGTCCTGAACACTGACCTGTAACGTTGCAACCTGTGGGCAGTGGAGACCAATAGCTCGTTGCCACGTGACAGGTCTGTATGACTTGGCAACCAGCTGTTTATCTCCACTGCCCAAAGGTAGCGACGTTGCAGGTCATTGTTGAGGTCAACTATAACGATTCGTCTCGTTTGGACACTCTCAAAGACAGGGACGTCCAATAGGTCAATAAAAAAAATTCTATACAGAAAATGTTAAAATAATCAACACGCAGAAATTATATTTCTAGAAGTTTGTTGTCACGTCTGCCCTCTTCACCCTCGATGTCAGCCATGGCTATGTGGGCGCCATACGTCACCGCTATTTATGGGCTCATTCTATTACACAAATTCTTGATATTGTGCTGCACTAAAGATCGATCCTTTGTGATACTCTTTAAAAAGGGACCTCACGTGTTGCGTTGGTGTTCTTCCGTTATCTGGTAGTCGGTGTAATACGAGAAAGTGTGACCATTTTGTTTAGAAAGAAAAAGACCTTCCGGCCGACTGGGATGTTCCGGCTGAAAAGGAAAAATATATATTTGTGAAGTCATTGTGGATTATGTTTTAGATTTGGTTGTGACCTCATTCCTTTCTCTCTTATCTCTGTCCAGTATCTCCACACTATTTTAACTCGCATCTCTATCAGTGCACTAGGTTCAGAATAGACTGTTTGGAACTGTCATTAGTGACTGAACACTTTTATTGTAAAAAATGTATTTTGTACCTTTTTCTTTATAGAGCATGTAAATAAAAAAAGTTTTTTTCCTTAATATATCTTTAATTAACTTCCGCTTTCTTTTTAAAATCTTGTTCTTCTCTGCAACTCTCTATCTCTCTCCTTCTGTCTCTCCCTCTCTCTCCTTCTCTCTCATCTCCCTTTCTCTTTCTTTCTAGCCTTCTTTCACTCCTTCTTTCACTCTTTCTCTAGCTTTCTTCTCTTTCTCTCTTCTTTTCTCTTTCTCTTCTTCTCTCGTACCTTTTCTCTCCTTCTCTCACTTTCTCATTCTCTCTCTCCATTCTCTCTTCTTCTATCATTCTCTCTCTCTCTCTGTCTCCCTATCTCTCTCTTTTTCTTTCTCTTCTCTCGTTCTCTCTCTTCTCTCCTTCATTCTCTCTCCTCCCTCTCTCCTTCTCTCTGACCTTCTCTCACTCTTCTCTCTTATTCGTCTCTCAGAATGCATTAGTACTTTTACTTCTTTCCCTTTCATTCTCTCTCTATCGCTGTAGTTTTTTTTTTTTGTAGTGTGCTTTAGTGTGTCAATCTCTCTCTCTCTTTCTCTTTCTTTCTCTCTCTCTCTTTCTCTTTCTTTCTCTCTCTCTCTCTATCTCTCTTATCATGTAGAAGCTTAAACAAATCTTACAGATGAGTAAACCAACAAACAAAAAAAAAAAGATCTGCAGCGAGGAAGTATTGTAAGTCAAGATTTAGCTCAAACTCCATCAAGTAGTTCTTCCACCACACACCCGCTTCCACAAAGAAACAGACATTGACTCTCCAGCACACCGCGCGCACACACACACACGTTCGACTCTTTTTTATATGCCAGTGTCTTTGCGACCTTTTGTGGCATCATTTCTGCCAAGGACTCTTGGACAATGGGACTAGCTCCTGAGCGAGTGGGTGAGTGACGTCTGCATTCTAGCCTCCGGTGTCCAGGAGAGATGAAGAGAGAACATAAAGGGGAAAGCAAGAGAGAGAGAAAGACAGAGAGAGAGAAAGAGAGAGAGAGAAACACTCGATTTTCAGAGCAAATACATTTCCCTGTCCTACCTCCCCCCCCTTCCCCAACATTCTCCAGCAAACATGGTCTTCTCCTCTCGCATCCCCTTCACCCTGCAGAACGCACACGCTCTTGCGTTGAATGGGCCGGGAGTCCCTTGAGGTCTGCGTCACCCAAAGCTGTTGACTCTCATGCTGGCTCAGGCTCGTCCTGCGGGACCCCCAGATTACAAGTGTACACACACCAACCTGCGTGCCGCTGAAAGTATTAATGAGCGAGAATCAAAATTCCATAAAGACTTTCCCCCCCTCATCTTTACAGAATTTCTTCCCAACCCCTCAAATACACATCCGCCCACCCCACCCCCACTTCAAGCGCTCAAAGATAGTTTGGAATATCCGGAAAACGTTTTGAGATTGTTTCTTTTTCGGCTCCTTTTGTGTGTGCTTCTCTTTTTTTTTGTTATTTCCCAAATCCCGTTAAGGTTTTTTATTTATTTTTTTTTTCGGCGATTATTTTCTGAAAAGTTTGGCGGGAAATGAAAATTTGTATATGATAATATTGACTCGCTCAACGTCTCGGCGTTAATTCGGTGTTAAAATATTCCACTTTTCAGTTAACGCTCGTTCAAGTATCTCATTTGGCTGGAACCTCTCAATGGATGGGATATCTTTTTTTTCACGACTTTTCACGAGTAAAATTTTTCTTTTTTTTTTTTTTTTTGTCGTCTGCAAAGAGGATAAAAGAATCATTTGGTTAAATTTTGGAAGAAATATTTAGAAAAAAGCAAAAAAAAATGTTCTCTTCCTTCTTGGGAGTTGGGTGTGACGAAAGAGGGACATTATAAAATCTTACTTTTTATGCATGACCTTGAAAGCCCAACATAGTCTTCAGGGTCACTTATTATAAGCTCTTAAAATAGATTTTGCATTTGTTCCTACAGGGCCGGTTTTAGGCCAATGCAACCTATGCGGCCACAGTGGACTCAGCACTTTCATAGACCCCGCGCGATTCGAATTCTAGGTGTAAATTATTAAATTAAACCATTTTAACTTATCATCAAAGGGTTCCTGGAATTCTGCTAAAATTATAAAATATAACAAAAAAAGTCATGAAAATCTCCTGAAATTATTAAAATCTTCTGAAAACTGATGCAAATCTTAAAACAGACAAAGTTGTCATTTCGGTGTGTCATTCAATATGGAAAACGCCAATCCTGCTCGCGATTAAAAAATAACTTCATTGTGTCAGCTTTCACTCAATAAAAATGTAATAATAAGCCGAATTTAAAACCAAAACAAGAAGTTCAAATACTTAATTTACTTCGATAGTCACTGGCATATAAATATAAATCTATCTCGACTTCTTAGAAACAAAACAACAAAAGCGATATTTTGCTAGTCGATAGTAAATCTAAAAAGCAGATCTGAATGTTTATCGGATTTTTGTTGGGAAAATAATATGTAATGTAAATGGCTCGTAATGTTAAAGCCTATAAAATATAAATAAGATGCAAAGACCAATTTCTTTTCTGATACAAAACCCTTATTTTTCACTTATTATCCTTAACACAACCCAAATTAGGCCCCCCATTTCGCATTGGCCCTGCAACCTGTAGGACCGGCCCTGTGTTCCTATATGTATTGTTGGCGGTGTTTCTTGGTTTTGTTGTTGTTTTTTCTTGCAATACAAAATGTTGTCAATTAATGTCTACATTAACAACTAATAACAAAGTAAAAATGTAGATGTCACGCGCAATGTTAGCAGAATGATTGCTTTTCAAAGTGTTAATACTAATATTCCATGTACCGGTATAATTAATTATAGCACGTGTGTTACATGATTCTGATTTTTACAAAGCTGATATCAACTTACTCTGTCTGTCTGTTTGTCTGTCTGGATGGTAAAAAGTTTGAACCTGTTTTTTCTGCCATTTCCCATTCTCAGATCAAGTTAAAATTTTGCATAATTATTTATTGAACCTGACAAGACGTCAATTTAAAAACATTAATTAATTAATTGTTGGTGATTACTTATTTTGTTTGATTTCGAAATAAGGGGAATAAATGCTAGTTAATGTGAGATGTGGATATAATGCATATATATATATATATATATATATATATATATATATATATATATATATTGATTTAGTCCCTTTTTAATTTTTGACGTTGTTTCAGCCACTTCCCATTCTTGGATCAAGTTGAGCTTTTGTATAATTATTCATAGTCGATAACAATACACGAATCAATCATTTCCCCCTTCAATGTGCTTTGGTTTTAAAGCGTTATCTTTAT
The DNA here is from genome assembly GCA_030265305.1 of Biomphalaria pfeifferi. Classification (NCBI taxonomy): domain Eukaryota; kingdom Metazoa; phylum Mollusca; class Gastropoda; family Planorbidae; genus Biomphalaria; species Biomphalaria pfeifferi. The sequence goes on along the minus strand of JASAOG010000080.1, from coordinate 2,784,207 downwards.
CTTTTTTTACGTTCCAAATAAATGAAATCATGTTAGTGATATTATTTGAATGCTAGAATACAATGTATAATGTAGGTTTATACTTTTTTGATTATAGTTTTATGATACTTTTTTATAAATACTATTCTGATTTTATTACCATTATAGTCCGCTCTAATCAGACCACTTCTGAATTGTATTAATTGTTATAATAACCGCTAACTATAAGTATGTATGCATATTCTACTAATATGATAAGGGCTTTGTCTGAGTTACATTAGAACACAATATATAGGTCACAGCTGGGTCTGCACTCTCTCCAGATATTCACATTGGAAGACCTTGCTATATGATCATTTCTGTAACTCGTGAGAGTGCTATATTCTGGCATCGAGAGTATCAGGAGCCGTGAATGGAAACAAAGTCTTTTGGAGTTTGTCCTGTGTTGGAGCCAGCATGAGGCATAAACCACCTGTCCTGTTGAAAATCCATGGCGCTGAACACCTTGAAAGAACCTGGTCACCCAACTCCATATTCTGCTACACTGATGGATCAATTCTGAAGGGCACCGTCGAAGCCGAGTACAGGACCCTGATAGAAAACCACGACACACCAGATCAGCAGTCAATCACGTGGAGGCCTTCCTGTATGAACGCTGTGAGGAACAGAGCTAAAGAAAATGCGATTTCTTTGCCATTGCATAATGGGGAGGACTAGACTTTTGGTGTTCGTCTCTGGCACTATTAGGATCAGGTGCGTGAGAGAATACCAAACTCGTTACCCACTTACTAGGTGACCTAAAAGGTATTTTATTATCATGGTGCCCATAAAGGTATTTTATTATCATGGTTCCCATAAAGGTGTTTTCTTATCATGGTGCACATAATATTGTTTTCTTATCATGGTGCCCATAAAGTCATTTTCTTATCATGGCGCCAATAATGATGTTTTCATATCCTGGTGCCCATAATGGTGTTTTCTTATTATGGTGCCCATAAAGTCATTTTCTTATCAAGGTGCCCACAATGGTGTTTTCCTATCATGGTGCCCATAGAGATATTTTCTTATTACGGTGCCCGTAAAGGTATTTTCTTATCATGGTTACAATAAATGTATTTTCTTATAATAGTGCCTATAATGGTGTTTTCTTATCATGGTGCCCATAAAGCTATTTTCTTATAAAGGTGCCCATAAAGGTATTTTCTTATCATGGTGCCCATAAAGGTATTTTCTTATCACGGTGCCCATAAAGGTATTTTCTTATCACGGTGCCCATAAAGGTATTTTCTTATCATGGCGTCCATAATGGTTTTTTCTTATCATGGTGCCCATAGAGATATTTTCTTATCACGGTGCCCATAAAGGTATTTTCTTATCATGGTTACAATAATTGTATTTTCTTATAATGGTGCCTATAATGGTGTTTTCTTATCATGGTGCCCATAAAGCTATATTCTTATAATGGTGCCCATAAAGGTATTTTCTTATCATGGTGCCCATAAATGTATTTTCTTATCACGGTGCCCATAAAGGTATTTTCTTATCACAATGCCCATTAAGGTATTTTCTTATCATGGTGCCCATAAAGGTATTTTCTTATCGTGGTGCCCATAAAGGTATTTTGTTATCATGGTGCTCATAAAGCTATTTCTTTATCATGGTGCCCATAATAGTGTTTTTTTTATCATGGTGCTCATTAAGCTATTTTCTTATCATGGTGCCCATAAAGCTATTTTCTTATCATGGTGCCCATAATGGTGTTTTCTTATCATGTGGCCTATAAAGCTATTTTACTTATCATGGTGCCAATAATGGTGTTGTCTTATTATGGTGCCCATAAATAAATTTTCTTATTGTGGTGCCCATAGTGGTGTTTTCTTATTATTGTACCCATAAAAGTATTTTCTTATCATGGTGCCCATAATGGTGTTTTCTTATCATGGCGCCCATAATGGTGTTTTCTTATCAAGGTGCCCATAAAAGTATTTTCTTATCATGGTGCCAATAATAGTGTTTTCTTATCAAGGTGCCCATAAAGATATTTTCCTATCATGAAGCCCATAAAGGTATGTCTTATCATGGTGCCCATAAAGGTATTTTCTTATCACGGTGCCCATAAAGGTATTTTCTTATCATGGCGTCCATAATGGTTTTTTCTTATCATGGTGCCCATAGAGATATTTTCTTATCACGGTGCCCATAAAGGTATTTTCTTATCATGGTTACAATAAATGTATTTTCTTATAATGGTGCCTATAATGGTGTTTTCTTATCTTGGTGCCCATAAAGCTATATTCTTATAATGGTGCCCATAAAGGTATTTTCTTATCATGGTGCCCATAAAGGTATTTTCTTTTCACAATGCCCATTAAGGTATTTTCTTTTCATGGTGCCCATAAAGGTATTTTCTGATCGTGGTGCCCATAATGGTATTTTGTTATCATGGTGCTCATAAGGTATTTCTTTATCATGGTGCCCATAATGGTGTTTTTTATCATGGTGCCCATAATAGTGTTTTCTTATCATGCGGCCTATAAAGCTATTTTACTTATCATGGTGCCAATAATGGTGTTTTCTTATTATGGTGCCCATAAATGTATTTTCTTATTGTGGTGCTCATAGTGGTGTTTTCTTATCACGGTGCCCATAAAGGCATTTTATTATCATGGTGCCCATAAAGGTTTTTTCTTATCGTGGTGCACATAATGGTGTTTTGTTATCATGGTGCCCATAAAGCTTTTTCTTTATCATGATGCCCATAATGGTATTTTCTTATAATGGCGTCTATAATGGTGTTTTCTTATCACGGTGCCCATAAAGGTATTTTCTTATCATGAAGCCCATAAATGTATTTTCTTATCACGGTGCCCATTAAGGTATTTGCTATCATGGTGCCCATAAAGGTATTTTCTTATCGTGGTGCCCATAATGGTATTTTCTTATCATGGTGCTCATAAAGGTATTTTTTTATCATGGTGCCCATAATGGTGTTTTGTAATCATGGTGCCCATAAAGCTATTTCTTTATCATGGTGCCCATAATGGTATTTTCTTATCATGACGCCCATAAATGTATTTTCTTATCATGGTGCCCATTAAGCTATTTTCTTATCATGGTGCCCATAAAGCTATTTTCTTATCATGATACGTATAAATGACAGTGCATGTGTACCAAGCTACCAAGATTCGTCTTTCCCGTATATGGCTTAGACAATCTCTGCAGGGCTTTGTCATTGAAGAGGTGGTGACGGTGGCAGAGCTCGGGGATCTGAACTGTACATCGATCGCAACTGATCACGTGTTTTTTAAATCATTTTTTTAGCTCGCGAGAGCACTATAGAAAACATCCTAACTCTAAGGCAGCCTCCCCCCGCCCCAGAAGGAATTTTATCTCCCCCCCCCCTCCCAATCATAAACCATGTCTCTCTAACAAGGACGTCCCCCAAGAGTCCGCAATACTTTAATACGAATTCCTCGTGGACGAAAATCACTGTCCGCAACCCGCGGAACCAAGAACAATAACTCCGTTACAGCTCAAACGCGTGTAAGGGAGGTAATCCAAGTAAAAATCTGTGTATTCGTCGGAAAAAAAATCTCTTTTTTTCTTTTTTTTTTTTCTCTCCCTCTTTCCATTTTTTATTCTTTCGATCTTTTTTTGAGCTGGTTTTCTGTGCAAAATCCCTGGAGGTACTCCTCGGCTATTTTCAATATTTGATTAGAGTACAATCGCTTTTTTGAGATCGTTTGGAAAATGACTTTGCCGCCAAATTCCCTGAAGAGTTCTCTCCCCCCCCCCCCCCCCCCCCATTCTTTATTTTCATTTTTTTTTTTTGTCTTCCACTTTTTTTTTTTTTACTTTCACTATTTTTGTTCAGCCCAATCACAGACTCCGACGCTGGTTAACATTTCTGTTAGAGCTCGTCTTTCGTATATTACTGCTAGGAACTCAAAGCCGGACCGCGGGCGGATGTCTCAAAGGGGCAGACGATAAAGACGGCAGAAACAAAAGAGTGACGATGATATACAACATAACGTGAAGGGATGCGGGGGGGGGGGGGGGGACGCTGATCTGGGAGGGGGGGAGTGTAATAAAAGGTAAGAGATGACGTGCAAGGGCCGAAGAGATGGGGGAAGGAGGGGAGGGGGGGGGTCTCTTTTGTCAAACGCCATGAGAGTGACTTCCCATAGAAAAACAGGTGAGAATGGTGGGAAGAATGATATTCGAAATGAAATGATGGCCGCCCGTTACGGGCGACGATAGATCGAAGAATAACTTTTTATTTTCAAACACAAAAGAAATCTAGCTAATGAAAATTGATCTTAGATTTGGATCTTTTGTTATGTTTGTTTTGTTTTTCTTTTTGTGGTCAGGTAGGTTGAGAGATTCACAAGAAATCAAACGTTCTGGATTGAGCCTTGAAAAACCGAAATATGATTATCTGTATGCAAGAATCAGGAATCTCAGAATAAAGAAACACCATTTGATAAGAAAACTCTATATAATTCTCTTTTTCTCGCCCTATGTCTTTCTTTCTCTCACCCCCCTCTCTCTCTTTCTCTGTGACTCTATTCTATTTCTCCCTCATCTCGCGCTCTCTTTCTTCTTTCTCTCTCCTACTCTGTCTCTCTTTTTCTGACTTTCTCTCGTTTCTCCCTCTTTCGCTCTCTCTCTCTCTCTTTCTCTCTCCCCTTCTCTTTCATTCTCTCTGTGTCTATCTTTCTCTTTCCTGCTCTTTTTTTCTCTCTTTCTTTCCGTTTATTTCTCCTCTTTCTCTCTATCTCTGGTTTCTCTCTATTTCGCCATTTCTCCCTCACTCCCTTTCTCTCTCTCTCTGTCTTTCTATCTCTTAAATACACGATTCTCTTTCTTGGATACGCAACAATCTTCCTTGGAGAAGGACTGCTTTTCAAAATATCGTATAAGTCAGAGATGATCCAAGAAATCGCCTTTACCTACACGTTTGGCTGGCTCTCTACTGAGACGAACGATTGGTCTCGGGATGTTTGCACTGTTCTGGCAAGTAACTGTATTGTTCGACAGTCTACCTCATAGTTCCCATGTAACAAAGTACTTTATAGTTCCTGTGTGACAAAGTAACTCATACTTCCCATGTGACAAAGTACTTTATAGTTCCCATGTGACAAAGTACTTTATAGTTTCCATGTGACAAAGTAACTCATACTTTCCATGTGACAAAGTACCTCATAGTTCCCATGGGACAACGTACTTTATAGTTTCCATGTGACAATATACCTCATAGTTCCCATGTGACAAAGTACTTTATAGTTCCTGTGTGACAAAGTAACTCATACTTCCCATGTGGCAAAGTACCTTATAGTTCACATGTGACAAAGTACTTTATAGTTCACTTGTGACAAAGTACCTCATTGTTATCATGCGACTAAAAACCTCAAAGAACCCATATGACACTCTTGTAGAACGACATTATGAAGACACATTTAGTTTCAGATCCCAGAAAGGAGATGTAGAACTAGAAGGTAGACCTCTATCAACTAAGCCAGTCACCTCTTCATCCTTGCCGATACCATAATGCAGTTTAGACTCAGTTGCTTCTTGAAGACTGCAAGGAACCTCATTCGTTGACAGATCCCAATCAAAATAAAGTGCCGAGAATGAAATGGCTTAGAAAACGAGACATTAAGGTGATGGTGAGGACCGGACATTCAAAGATGATGCTTCGCCGTTGTCTTGCATCTTGTTGTCTACTTGGCATAAGCTCCTCTACCTAAGCAGCATCTCTAATAGCAGGCGTCTCTAACAGCCTCGGGCCACTAGATTTCCTCGTGGCCCAAACGCTTAGTCAGTCGATAGTATTTTAAGCAAAAGAAATTGTGGCAAAGCAACAAAAAAACCCTAACCAGAAAGTTCAGCACCAGATAGAGGTCTTCTTAGTCTGAGCTGGACATTTACCTTTAAATTAAGAGAAATATGAATGCACTCTTCCTTGGCCAAACGGCTTCGGAAAACTAAATTTGGGAAAAGGAAAAGTAGAGGACGATTAGGTAGATAGTCTAGTTTGGCGTTAGACGAATCCTGCAGTATTGTTGATAGTTCGCGACATGGGCCGCTTTTGCTCCTTTAAATTGACTGTTATTTTGTGTGTGTCTGTGTGTGTGTGTTTCCGTATTGAGGAACTGAAATTGCTGCACGGTATTGCAGAAAATACTACAAAAAAGTTCTGCCAGTGCATCATTAGGAACCTTTTCAAAGAGAGAGTCATAGAACATAGTGCTGAAAAAGAGTCACCGGATTGGTCTTTTGAAAAGCGGTGAGACCAAAAGTGACTGTAATGTATTCACTGTACCCAAAGACTAATCACATACCTCAACGTCCTCCGTTCTAATTAAAAGTCCATATCCGAACAATACCCCCCCCCCCCTCTGCCCCTCCCCATCACCGCGCCGACCCTTCACCAATTATTCCCCTTCATTGAGCTGAACATTATGTCTTCTCAAGAAGTTTATGACCGTGTCATCCACTTTCACTTTTTCTTAACACCCCCCCCCCCCCACAAACACACACACAAAATATCCTCTTAGGTTTAAATCTTTCACCGTTAACTGCTCTGTGGACTCGTGGTCGTATGACGTCATTATGGACGCATGTCTCCGACTCTAACTCAATATCCGGTCAATACGGGGGACGAGCCTTGAAATTGGAAAATTTTCTCCCCACAAGCTTTTGGAGATTCGAATTTTTTTTTTCTTCTCTAAGTTTATCGATCTTTGAAGGACTCAGGGCTCGCTAAGCGTGAAATTAAAGACTTAGTTTCTAGGGTCTTCACCATCTCTGTCCGTCTTTCCTTCACTTTCCTGTTCTGTCCATCTATCTCCGCGTTTAAATGTGGAATAACTCGCAAACTGTAATTTGTTCCTGTTTTTCATTTGTTGATTGTTTAAAAAACACATTAAGGACTTTCAAAATCATTTCTATTTGAGATGTAGATGTGAAGATGTCTTGATGTTACTATAAGATTGCGTTTATTAGACAATGCGTTTCGGATGTTATAATTTAGTGTACATTTCTATTTAAACAATTACTGAACACTCAAATAATATCGATATATTGGATATTAAAATGTAAATTATTAATCCAAACAATGAACACTAAAAGTCAATAGACACTAAATAGTTTTATAATCTCGATATCAGTAGCAAAAAAAGTTGATCCGTTTGCTGGAAAAAATTCTTAAACTTGTGTTTCTCTTTAACGAAACTCGATTCTGGCAGTGCCAGAGAATTGATAGTCGTTCGTTACGAACATAATATAAATAATAATAATAATAGTAACAATTATTTAATTTATAACGCGCTGTTAACAAATATAATGTAGTCTTAGGACGCTTCTTTCCCCTATGTAAGCTTTGTTTTTTTAAAGTATTTGGCTAGATAAATACAAACACTAAAATCTAATAGTGAGGTATCAGTGATACCCGTCTGTTGACTTAGTTCTGAAAAAGCATTCATTCTAAATCCAAAAATCATGGGCGACAAACAAACTCCACTTGGATACGTGAAAAATTGAGTCAAGAAAGCTAAAAAGAAATTCTAGGTTAATATGTAGCTATAATTTTTTGGTATCTGTAATTTACTATTGTAAAAAAAAATACAATTCCTCATCAAAATAAATATATTATTATTTTAACGAAAAGAACTAACTTTCATTCTCTGGAACTGTCCGGGTCGAACTTCTTTCATTTTAGTCCATTGAGGAATTTTCCATTATTATTATTATTATTATTATGTTAGAAACGAACAAGTATTCATTCTCTGGCGCTGCCGTCACCGTCCCCCTTTCAAAGTCCATAGCGAATAATTATTATTGTTCTTCTTCTTATTATTATTATTATTATGTTAAAGACGAACTCATTTTCATTGCCAGAGTTGAACTTCCTTATGGAGAAACAAAATGAATTCCACCGAGACATGTTCAGGTGATGTGGCTGTTTTGCTGCAGTACCGCCCTCTGACAGGCAACGAGAATATTCTTAGGGACGTTAAGGACTTTGAATGTATCTGTGAGGTTAAATGTCATCAACCCCTTGGTTAATATAACAATGGGGTACATTGTTATTTTACACAACTTTCGTAATCGCTACATAAAGAGGCTTAGGGTTCCATTTTTTTTGTTTTTTACAAAGCTTGTATCAATTCACTCTGCCTGAGCCTGTCTGTCTATCTGTCTGTCTGGTAAAAGTGTGTATACGTTATTTCTCCCACCCCCATAAGTCAAAAAAAAATTTTTTTTTAATTAACAAATGAGTCAATTAGTTACTGGTAATTAATTATTTTGTTTTAAACCAACAAGGGAAACTAATTACACAGGCCTACAATGAAAAAATTGTTTAAAAACTAAATGCTGAATCTTATGTAACTTTGGTCGCTGATTTCAGTAAAAATAAGTAAAAAATTCCATCACCCTCAGATTTTTGCCACAATCAGCATTTGTCTTCTAAAAGGAGAAAATTGTCTTATACCGCTTCGCTAATAAAAAAATATTTTTTTTTGCATGCCATTATATCATATTCATTATTTTTCATTTTATTATTATAATTTAAAAATATATTAAACACTTAGCAGTATAAAAAGTTAAAAATCCATGCGAAAAAATTTGCCAAGTTGACATTGAACTCAACGTATTACATCATGCATAACATAATTTTGATGTTGTACATTTTTCAAGTCGGATATCATCTGAGTCTGATGTCATCTTAGTTGATGATATCATACTTATAATAAGTATTTAAAAGACAGCTTATAAACAAATCTAAGTTAATATAAGTTTAGCAAAAGTCTGAAGTACATATCGAGGAATAGTTTTTAAATTTCTTAGTCAAAATGGCTGCTAGAGGTTGTCGTGTTTCGCCTGATAGTTTCTGCTATATATGTGGCAGTTTTGTAGTGAAAAGATAAAAGCGAAATATTACAGATTTTGTAAAGAAAGTATATTTTGCTTATTTTGGTGTTAAATTAGGTGACCAAGACAAGTCATGGGCACCGCATAGAGTGTGTTCTATTTGTGTAGAAGAACTTCGTCAATGGTTTCAAGGTAAAAAGAAATTTTTTCGTTTTGGTATTCCTATGATCTGGAGAGAAGCACGAAATCATTCTGATGATTGTTATTTTTGTACATGCAATGTGGATGGTTACAATTTAAAAAACAAAAAAGAAATTTTCTATCCAAGTCTTCCAAGTGCTATTCGTCCTGTGCCTCATGGTCCAGATGTTCCTATACCTTCTGTTCCTGAATCACTAGACAACATTGTCATATCAGATGAAGAAAATAATATATCTGAAGAAGAGTTTAGTATTCCTAGCAATGAGCCTCAACAATTTTCACAACAGGAGTTAAATGATTTAGTCAGGGATTTAAATTTATCAAAAGAATCTGCCGAGTTGCTGGGTTCTAGACTGAAAGAGAAAAATCTTCTGGCTGCAAACACATCTTTCTGTTGGTACAGAAACCGCGAAAAAGACTTAGTCAGGATGAGGAATTAGTTTACTGTAACGATGTAGCAAAGTTGATGAACATGTTTAATATTGAATATGATTGCAGCAGCTGGCGGTTGTTTATTGATGCATCAAAAAGGAGTTTGAAGGGAGTGCTTCTTCATAATGGTAACAAGTTTGCATCACCACCAGTTGCCCACTCAGTCCGCTTAAAAGAGCGTTATGAAAATTTGGAAATGATATTGTCTAAAATCAAATACAATGAACATCAATGGACCGTTTGCGGAGATTTGAAAGTAATATCAATGCTATTAGGGCAACAAGGAGGGTATACAAAATATCCATGTTTTTTATGTGAGTGGGACAGTAGAGATAAAAACCAACATTGGGTTAAAAAAGAATGGCCAAGAAGAGAACTAGTGCCTGGTGTAAAAAATATTCTAAATGTAAATCTCATAGATCCGAAAAAAGTTCTTTTACCTCCACTTCACATTAAACTTGGAATTATGAAGCAGTTTGTTAAGGCATTGCCAAAAGATGGTCCTTGTTTTCAATACTTGGTAAAAAACTTCCCTAACTTATCTGAAGCAAAATTGAAAGAAGGAATTTGTGTAGGTCCAGATATTCGCAAGATGATGAAAGATACTACATTTGAAGCTACAATGAATGTTGCAGAAAAAGAGGCTTGGTTATCATTTAAAGAAGTGGTAGCAAAATTTCTTGGGAATTATAAGGATCCAAATTTCAAAGACATTGTTGAAAGCATGCTCAGAAAACTAAAAACATTGGGTTGCTCAATGAGTTTGAAACTCCATTTTCTCAGCTCCCACATTGATTTCTTTGAAGTAAACCTCGGAGCAGTAAGTGAAGAACAGGGTGAAAGGTTTCACCAGGATGTCAAGGAAATGGAAAGAAGATATCAAGGGCGTTGGAATGTCAACATGATTGCTGACTACTGCTGGATGTTGAAAAGGGAATTAACAGAAAAAGTTTATAAACGGAAATGTCAAAAAAGAAGTTTTGAAAAAAAGAGAACAAGACATAATGGAAAAGAAAAAAATAAATTTAAATTTTATTACATTTATTAATTGTTAAATCTATATTATGTGATTTTTATACACATTGAATGACGTGAAAACTATGATAAAATGCAAATATTTTTCATGACAATTTTTTAAATTTCTCATTTTCGTATCATTTTTTTTTCTTGTTTTGCAAAAAAATCTTACGTGATAGAAAAAAACGGGTTTCAATTTTGAAATCAGCACATTAAACTACATAATATTCAGCATTCAAAATTAAAACAATTTTCCAAAAGTTAAAAAATGCAGGCCTGTGTTATTCAGTATTCAGAGATATTGCTAATTTGCTGGGTTTAGTCCCCTTATATAATTGTAAACGCTATTTCTCCCTCGGGCATTTTCCAATCAATTAGATACTTTAAACAATTATTTATGAAACCTGACAAAACTTTAATCAATTTTATAAATACCCAATTAGTCAATTAATTATTGATAATTCATTATTTTTTTTAAATATCGAATAAGGGAAGTAACGTGTACATTATTGATAAATATAGTTTTAAGTGCGGAGTTCTGCCCCTTTAGGTAACCTTTTTCTTTTAATGTTTTTTTAATATATATTTTGCTTGTTTTGTTGTGGTTTTCCTTGTATTGTGGAATAGTGGTACGGAAATGTATATCATGTTATAGGATTTTTAAATTATAATTATTAAAATAATTATTATCTAAAGGCTTTCCGTAGACAAATTGAAATTAGATGAATTAGACTATATTAGTCTATATCTGGTGAACATTTAGAGGGGCCTTGATCAGACTTCCAGTACTTTTATCTTAAATGTATTATGGAGACATTGGCTTATTGACGTGTGTTTGATACATAATCTACTTGCACAAATTATACGGACTATATACGGGGTGGTCACTTCGTCTCTAAGATCTGCACCTCCATATATTTCTGCCCACTCATCTCCCACAGTTTGGTGCTTTCTACTTTGTCGTACCAAATGTTATCAATTTTTTTAATGGCATTTAAAAACCAAAAACAAGCAAAAAACCAAACCAAAACAAAACAAAACAACAACAAAACAACAACAAAACAACAACAAAACAAAACAACAACAAAACAAAACAACAACAAAGACACACAAAGATCTGGTTTCGTTTGTTTAGCGTACACTTTTATTTCACTTTGAAAAAAGTTTCCAAATGACTTGTACATTGTTTTCCTTCATACTTAATTATCTTTTTTTTTATTTTGACATCACACATCCATTTCTAATGACATCTTGAAATATCATCAATACCAATGTCATAATTACATCATTTTATTTTATAGTCTAGTGAAGCATGTTCAACATTCATGACATATACAATTAAAATATTTGTTGAACTACTCAACATTAAAAAAAAAACATAGAATAATAATAATAATAAAAAAAACTTGAAAATAACCAAGCTCTACCCATAATACATTCTCCAGTGACAGACTTCCTCTACAACATGGTTACTATGATACAAACACTAAAGCTCCATGGTTACCCGGCATAAAACTAAAATATCTCCAAACAAAGTCCAGAAACAAATAAAAATAAAATGGATTGTACATTTTCGTTTAAAACGAATTGGACACTGATTTGTTTAAAACAAATATATATATAGATAGATAGATAGATGTTTATAGAGTGACTATTTTCACATCCAATGTACACTATGTTATGTACACTTAGTCCGTAGGATAATTTCATCTGAAAGAAGGAAGTCAAAGACATACATGGAACACATTATTATGACGTGAACGAAAACGTCCAAAAGAAACATGGATTTTCATTAAATATAGATCACTATCACCCGAGGCCGACATTGCTATGTGAGGTACTCTTTCTCTTCATTTAGTCCTTTCATTCATTCGCCTTTCAGTCATAAGTCGTATAGTGTTAAAATCGAAAGTAGAAAAAAAATATTATGAAAGAAAAAAAATTTCGCATCACATTCGAAGCGAAAGCTGGAAAAAAAAAAAGGGGGGAGGGGTGAATAGTGTCAAATATGAATGGATTTGTGGCTAACATATGAACCAGGGTGCCGTGTGACCAACACAATGACCAACGACAAGGATGATAATTGATGAGGACTGGATTGTAGTTATTCTCTGGTAAATGACACTTGGTTTAGCGATCCTAGCGCCTTGTTGGAGGCAAACATTATTATATATCTGTTTGACATATTTCGGATTTTCCTTTAGAACTGAAGATTGTTACATCCAAGCCGAAACCTTCCACAGGACGAGGGGGAGGAGCGGAAATAGACAGGGTTCGAACCCGAACCATCGGCACGACAGTCCAGAGCGCATACCGTACGACTCTGCAGCCATCCATAACTTCAATGAATTTAAGTGTAGATCGGTATTGTAACATACACAAACCGGAGATGAGCACTTTATTGCAGAATGTTGGGTTATAGAATCTTGGTCTATGCGAGAATTTTTTTAGGGGCTTTTCCAGGTCTCTAAAAAGTAAACAACATTAGTTTATGAACGTCTAGATAGTATGTTGTTGCATTTGCCACACGATACCCTCGTGAACTTGAGCATAAACTATCGATCATGTGTTCCAAATATCTAAGGCTGTATGCCGGAAAATGTTCTAGATCTAGACATAAATGTGAAAGGTTGGACTATCAGTTTCTCAGCGGCATGAGTTAGCCATTGGTCAAGAACAGTGAAGAGTAATTAGGCAAACGTTCATCAATGTGTAAATAAAGGTTTAGAAAAAAAAAATGTTTAGTTACACTGGGCTTCAATCTTGTCAAAGTCGAAATAATCAGGTTTCTTTTCATTCTAGTACCACTATAGAGTTATTTTCTTACTTTGCTTCACCAGTTCAGACCTTGCGATCAATGAGGCAGATGATGTAAAGGTCATCTGTTTCTGTGACCCTACGGTTAACTAGGGGTGTCATGTGGCCAGTACAACGACCAACGTACCCAGTCGAGTTGGATGGACTCAGTGACCTACTAAATATCTCAAAACTCTATGTACCAGTCTTCGCCAATATTCGAACCCGAAATCCCACGGTTCGGAAACAAAGCCTGCTCAGTAGCCACGTCCGTTTTTTTGCTTAGTTTTTTAATTTCTTTGGGAACTGAAGAAAGAAAGAAAAAAAAATGCACGTTGCGGATAATCAACTTCCAGGTTGTTGTTGTTTTAATATCTTTTATTCACATCCTTTCTGATCCAGGAAAATAAAATGGTCATCAAAACATTCAAATATATTTTCAAGATAGCATTAAAAAAAAATAATTAAACTTTGAAAGTCTCAGAGGAAAGAGGAAACAAAGAAAAAAAAAATTAGAAGATTTAAAGAAGAAGAAAAAACAACCCCCCATATATATACAGAACTTTAAAAAGTTAAAATATGGGAGAAACGGAAGAAAACTGTACACCAGCTATTATGCCATTCGCAGAGAAAAAACACATAGTACAGCCTTCTGAAGTGTAATTATTGGACATTTATTATAATTTAATATCATTTGTATTTATATGTCTTGACAATTCCATTTCTTTGCGTGGTGAGCCGTTTGCTAACTTTAAAATGAAAGTGTACAGCTCATGCGAGATGCTACGACTTTCTAAGACTTTGCCATTCCTACCTATTGGAGAACCACATCAATAGCTTGATTTAAGTTATCACCAAATCATTCCATGACTTTGACTAGCTTAAATAGGCAAAACTTTTAGAAATAAAAATTTTTTAAAGTAAAATCTAATTCATTTATTTTCAAACAAAGAATTGAATGTCTTCCAATAAACCACTTTCATGGACTATGTCCCCCTGATTAGGAAATACCAAATTCGAGAAACTAGAATATCATCCAAATTAAGTGTAATTTAAATTGTATTTTTTCTAGTTCTATTCAAACCTAAACATGGACGGAAATGCTAAACACAAAAAAAAAACCAAAACCCAACCATCGCCGCATCAGTTGAACTACAGAGTAGATGGTAATAAATAATATGGAAAATATTATGCTCATAGGAAGAAAATGAAACTAGGCAAAGAAAAAAACATTTCATCACTAAATAAAAACTTTCCCTATGAGTTTGCGATTTTTCAAATCTTTCCAACTCTGATGTTAATGTTGTTTTTATTTATTTTATTTTTTCCCTCTCTTACAGACGTACCATCCAAAAAGCAGATATTTACCTCCTACAGGTGCCCAGGTGTACATTTCATTATGCGTATTCAATAGACGCTAACACTTTTCAAATCCTTTTGAGTAAATTACAAGATTAGGTGTAAATAATCTGTGTATTAGTATATTATGCGCTGTTACAATAGTCCGAAATATCTTTGAGACTACAACACAAGAAACTGTTTCAAAAAATTGACCATATTCTTATCTTGTAGCAGAGACAATGCCTACCCAAACCTAAACAGGGAAAGCACAGAGGGAAAAAAAAGAAAGAAGAAGACGATAGATTTTGAACGATTTTTTTTTCCTGTTCTGGAACTTTCTAATTCCTCGTTGTTGTCATCTCAACATTCAAACATCAGAATTCAAACCTCGACATTCCAATCGCGACATTTATATCTCGGCATGTATATCTTAACATGTACATTAAAAAAAAATCAGCCAAAACATGGATAAATGCACACACTAAAATATATTTTTTTTTGGTCACGTTAACATAGTCTTTTGAAAGTTGCTTCTTTAACAGAACTCCTGTGACCGAGCCTATTGAACTAAGTGTCCTTTACGTAAAGTGTTTTGACTTTATTGCTTTATTGCACTGTTACACAAACTCTCAACATATAGGGCCTACAAAACAACACATCTTTCTTTCTCACAGTGGCGTAGCTAGGGATGTGAGGGCCCGAGGGGGCTTGACCTATTTACGGACCGCTGCATTTTGACATTCGGCATCATGACATGAGATAATGGCGTAATATTTAATATAAAAACAAATTTCGGACACTCTTTTGGGGATCCTTCGAATTTTTCAAATTTGGACCCTCTCCACCCTAGCTACGCCACTGCCTTCTCAGACTATTAAACTTTAAAAAAAATATTTTTATTATATTTGTTAATGCAAAATTCTTTAAAAACCCCCAAAAATTGTTGAGAATACAAGAAACATGAAAACAATATTACACTTTTAATGTCATGTACACACTTTTTAGACATCTTACAGTATTTTTTCAGGCATACAATAAATAGTGATTGTTTCAACACAGTTTTTTTTCCTCCTTTTTATGATTACAGTAGAAGCTTTAATAATCGACCTTGATGCTGATAGTCTGATAAATACAACAAAATAAGCACATACCAGCGGAAACACAGATGTTTACTGTATCCATGTATCCTACTTCTGTCGTACAATACAGTAGCATCTTTAGAGGGTTTATCCCAGATCTGCCTCGCAGAAGTCAATATTATCTTGGGAAAAGTTATCCATCACTGTCTCATTGTGCTTCGCATGTTCGTAATATTCTTTTGTTATTATTTTCTTTATTTAAAATCATTATCCTTGTTACTCTATGAAACGTAAATAAGATTGACTTCAATTTGTTTTTTATACTTGATGTCGCAGAATTAGAGTATTCTCTTCCGTTGTTATGACCACAATATGAAATGATTGTCAACTCCAATATGATTGGCTCACGTGTTGTCATTCCTACGTATTGAGGCTCCACCTCCGCCAGCGAGTAGGAATTGATTTATGGCAAGTGAAGTGTGCTCAGGCTCACAATGCGCTGAAAAATAAAGTATCCAAATTTATGCCTTAGTTCTTGTTTAAAGTTCGTACCACATGCACCACGTTAGATAGTGAGTATAGGACTCAATGGCCGTTTACTTCACAATAGGCCTGTACGGGACTCGAACTCCAGCGCTTTTGCTTTAAACCTTGTCCTGATAGGTCAAATTTTGACTGATGTCATAAAAGTTGACATCAGATGCCGTTCCACTCTCATATTGTAGAAAAATTAGAGACGTCTTGAAACTTGTTTTAATGTCACACTAATGTAGTGTCTTTTCTTTGATATTCATATATTCATATTACTTGTTTTACAATACAAACGCTGTTTATTAATATCTTAAGGCTTAAACTTTCTATAATTGGAAAACTAATTGATTGTGCACCATTATCAATACGTTAAATAAAGCGAAGCTCTTTAGTTTGGTAATTACCAGTAAATAACAACTATAATACAATCTCTGTTGATATATTTACTCCTAGTACGCTTCATTGCTGGTATCAGATATAGCGCCTCAGAAGCACATGGAGTGGCGACGCCCCCGTTTTATAATGAATACAAATCACAAAGACTAGATACTCGAAGTAAGTACTCCAAACGCAGTACTATCATCTTTCTAAATGCAAACAAGTTTTTCTTTTTAAGTCAGAATTTTAGAAACATCTTTGGCTATTGGCTGTGGATATCAATGAAGAGGAGACTATCTTGTCCAACTGTAGAACCCGGCATGTTTTTTTTAATCTTCATTATGGTGTTTTCTTTATAATTTTTGGTCAAGCAGTAAGACCCCCCCCCCCCTTTAAAAAAAAAAAAAAACATTCCAGGAATAAAACAAAAGCTAACTTTGAATGCCAACCGACAATGACGAGCGACTGTAACACGGGGAGAGATGTCAGTGATATCCAGGCGTTAATATGTAACCATGGAAAGGTTCCGGTTAAATTTCGTTTTTGCTGTTAAAATAACAAAAAAGAAAAGAAAAAAGCTTCAGAACAGCTTGTCCTGACATTCATAATCTTGCCCAGTTGATAATTGTCACCAAACTTCTGACGTCATCTCGGACAGTTGTTGATGGTGTGGATGGTGCGGGTGGTGATGCGCCAACGAGGGCGAGAGAGAGGGGTTGAAGTGGTGGCCCATGCTCCTGGGAATGCCGAAGGGCTCGTGGGGGCCCAAGGGCTCTGGCGTAGACGAGGGTGGCATCATATCTCCGGGCATGAACTGACCGTCTGGACCAATACCTGGGGTGAAAAAAAGAGACGTATATTTCGTCATTGCATAGAAAAGGGAGGTAAAAAAAAAGTATGTGATGCAAATGCAAACATTCAATAGTTTTAATAATTTACATAGAATGTTTGATTTTATTGAATAGTTATGACTGTTATAATATTACTATTAGTATAGATGTACCGTTTCAATAAATTTCTTATGCTAAATAAAAAAGTTAAATTTTGAGTAATTTTTAAAATAAATTTTTAACGTAATTATTTCTCCATAATCCAAAGAAGTGCATACACATTGACAATGCCATAATAAATCTAGTATAATCCATAGTTATAAGAAGTCTAAAATAGTAATGGTAACTACGAATAGTAGGGAAGCAGGCTGCTAAAGACATTGAGATATGATAATATGGGGAAACTAGAGTTGTGTGGGAATAGTGAATTGTTGTAATTTATGTTTAATAATTACTTTCATTTGTAGCTTTGACTGGCTTTATGGCAAATCAAAAATACAATTGATAAATAGCTGCCCATCAAGTGGGGTGGGCGGAGGGGCTGAGTACGACTTGTCCTTGCTGAGCGCCCATAGGCAGCAAGGAAACCCCTTGCCAGAAGCACTCTCTCCAAAAGGTCTACGATAAGAGATTGGGCCAAATTACATTTAACATGCTTTAGCATAGGAAATAAAATAAAAACAAACAGAAAACTATTACATGTATAAACTTGTTCTGGGTATAATTTTGATAAAATAAGCAAATGAATAGAGAATCTTTCTGTGATTTCTCTACCCATAAGATTCATACAGCTTGACATATGGAGATTGAAAATACGTATACTTGGAAAGCATTATGTGTGATCCTCTGTTCAAAGCAATGCGCGAAACCTTCGAATCCTGACATGTGACCACTAGTGAGTACCATTGCATTCCCCTCACACTACTCAACGCTTGAAGAATTTCCGTTTTGGCTGAGACTGAGAATCCCGGTACCCTCAGTCTCTCGCCCCAACACACACGCAACTACCCACACTTGAACACCAACACACCACACACACACACGCAAGGTGATGCACACATTCGGTTCAGGTCTCGAGTTAATTAACCCACACCACGTGGAATGACCATGGCGTTGAATTTCATCGTCTCCCGCTGACCAGCGCCTCTACCGGGTGCCAATAACAACAGCCCGTGCGAAAGAGGATGCTTGGGTAGGAGAGGGGGGAGGGAGGGGAGAGTGGGTGTTGCGTTGGCTGGGGCCAGGCTTGGAAAGAAGTGGATATTATCTGACCATCACATTTCTACTGGACATCGCTTGCATAGTTCTGAGGCGGTGGAAGTTTGTTTTTATTGCGGTCATAAGAGAAACAGGAGCAGACGGCTTGACCACCGAGTCTGGGTGGCTAGAGACGTCAAGAGCGACTAAAAAAAAAAGGTTCCAAAAATATGTTGTATTTATAACACACACGCACGCTTGCACGCACACACACACGAGGAGTATATGAAGCGTAGAGCAAGGATTACTGGAAAGAGGGGGGAGCGTACAGAGCGGTAGACACCTCAGCGGTACTAACGGGTCCTCGGCCTATGTCAAAACTGACCTCAACGTGACCACGTAGTCAGCGCGAGTTCAGACAACCGGAGCATTACGCGCTGTAGAAATGAATCTCGGGATTGTTGGAATACCACAATCCGGGTCTTGGCATGATGTACGCCTGTACTCAACGTGGCGTGCATTTCAGTGTGGGCATCCCTTACTCTTTCGTGCCTTCAGACCATTTTTACTCGCCCTCCGCCACTCTCTATTCCATACTGACGTATGCCCCTTTTTCCTACCCGTCTCCTGTAATGGCGCCCCTCTCATGGAGACCCTACCCCTCCATTCGAAATTGTGTGTTTTTTTAGTCTATTTTTTTTGTTCATTGTCGGATCCAATATGAATGTCATGGGCGTGCCGAAAGAGTGGGGCTTTTTAATGATTACACTATGTACAGTAGTTCTCTATAAACACGGTCCGGGTAATTACCTCGCAATTCTCAAAATGTTATGATCTGTGATTTGGAAATGAGTGAATAGGCCCCTAGATTATATATTTTTAAAAAATATTATTTCCGATTTGTTTTTGGATGAACTTCTATTTGTAATGTGAATTTTTAAAACCCTCTTAGTAACTTAATTACACGGCTGGTTACACATTAATGATTTGTGGCCTATGTGGTATGCGCTTCGGACAGTTGCTACAATTTTTCTAGTTCCACCCTGCGTGTCGCTTTCTCGTGATAAAACTCTGGTATGTGAGACTAGATCTAGAACTTTCAAGTCTTGTTTAAAATAAAACTGAAAACTAGTCATTTGAGGTAATTAGGTGTAGACTTATTAAGGACTATTAGGCCTGGCGTTTATTTCTACATAGAGTTATAGCTAGCCCCTCTTATTTCTACATAGAGTTATAGCTAGCCCCTCTTATTTCTATATAGAGTTATAGCTAGCCCCCCCCCCTATTTATATATAGAGTTATAGCTAGCACCCCTTAATTCTATATAGAGTTATAGTTAGCCCTCCTAACATTGAGCTTGATGATGATGATTATTATAATAATGATGATGATGGTGATGGTAGTGGTGGTGGTGATGATGATGATGGTGATGGTGAAGATGAATGGTACAGTGACGTAAAATACACCTAAAAGGTCATCATTACTCTGATTATTGCCTAGCTTTGACCCTTTGGTTTTTATATATGAACATTAGCTTTCTCCTTCTATGGTTCTTAAGAAGACATTCAGCTTGAACTTTGCTTGTGTTAAAAAAAAACTATCGATTTTCACAACTAGATCCTCCTCAGAGAAAGCGTAAAATAAAACCCAAAGTGCTGTTTTTTTTTTTTCTTTTTTTTTTTTTTTTTTTGTGTTTTTATTATTCCCATCCCCTACAGATTAGTTCCATATTATGAACAATTCGCAACTTCATTATTCCCTTTTTCTGACGTTTTTTTAAAAATATTATTACATGTTAAAGTTTTCATGAGTTAAGAAAAAATTCACAGACAAATGATAACGTTGGTGCGAACCCCCAAACCCCCCCCCCCCCCCCCCAACACACAGAGAAAGAAAATCTAATCTATTGCCCTAGCGAAGACAAAGACAAAATCGTAATTTCCAAGGTGCAATTGACAATACACCACGTCATGTCAATATATTGGCTGCGATGGGGGGGGGGGGGGGATTCAATTAAATTAAGGGAATAGTCCTACATAGTCTTGGAATTAAACGAAACGCTTCGCAATTAAATTAAACATACAACCCTATCGTATCGCATCTTTGGTTATATGAAGACTAAAGCTTTTTAATTATACGAGCGAGCGCCTGATCACAAAACAATGGGAACAAAAGACTCAAAAGTGTACTCTCTTGCATCCGACAAGTATGTCATGAGGAACATCCTCTCTTTTTCTATTCCCCCCCCCCCCTTTTTTTTTCTTCTTTGTACCTCACCACCCCTCCCATTTCCCAAACGAATTCTCTAATAACCGACTCCAAGACGTGACGCGGTTCAGGAAAATGTTGTAGGCACTCTATGAGAATGGAAAAAAAGGGGGCGGGAAAGATGGATCCTTCACAACAAAAGGGATGAAATAAAACAATAAACCAACATAGCAGACAACAGGGATGTTTTTACTGCCAGCGTTCCCGCGGCCAGCGATCCCCAGCTGCCAGCAAACGAACCGTGGCCGTGCAACATTTTTTACGCATCATTTCATCTAGCAGCTCTTCCTCCCGCCTCCCTTTCGAGAACGGTGAATACCTCTACACTGTCAAACAGCGACACACACGCATACAAAAAAGTATAGTGCTTACTAAACTACCCGTACCCGTTTTCGTACTTATAGAACAAGAGAATCTTCCCGCCATTAACTAGACACTACAAATCACGTCCGTTTTTATAGGCGCGTGACGCACTCACTCGCACGGTAAATAGTAACATCAAGGGGGGAGAAAAAAAAATCCGCGCTTTAAATGTAGTCACGTCTTTCAGTATCTCGTTTTTCCTTTTTGTAGTTGGGGGGGGGGGGGGGAGGGAAGGGAGGTGAGTTTCTTCTTTATTACTCATGTTCATAAACCCCAAAGCGTTTCAGTCGCTACGTCATACATCTCCGCCATTGGTGTATGACGTTATGCTTGACGTCCCACGCAATGCGTGAACATTAGAGAAAACGCAAAAACAAGAAATAAAAAAATAAATCGGTGCGTAACTGCGCGGGGTACTTGTTTTACTCTCGCTTTGATTTCCAGGGGCGAATGTAAAAAACGTTAATTGCCTGAAAACACTTTGAACGCGTCGTGTTTACATTTTTACAATGGCTCAAACTGCAAACAGGGCGGTGAATTGGGTGAGAATAAGGTTTTTACAAACAAACAAAAAAAATAAAGGAAGGAGTTCTTCTCATTCAAATGCCGGCTACAATTAAAAAAAAAAAATTACATGTAAGTAGATATTCAAGTTTTTTTTTCAACTCGATAGAGGTAGAATCAACACCTTTAACTAGAAAACATAATGTAATTATGACTCAATTGTTCTAGCGTAAAGATATGAGCGCTGACGTCTATGGCTGTGAGTGTTGGAGTCTATGACTGTAAGTGCTGGAGTCTGTGGTTGTATGTGTTGAGCCTATGACTGTTAGTGTTGGAGTCGATATCTGAATGTGTTGGAGTATATTACTGCCAGTGCTGGAGTCTCTGGCTGTGAATGTTAGAGTCTCTGGCTGTATGTGTTGAAGTCTATGACTGTTAGTGTTGGTGCCTATGTCAATAGTTTGTTAAAAGTATTCTTGTAGTTCTTTTACTTTGGTTATTATCAGTTTGTGACTGCCCTAATTGTACTTTAACCCAAAACTCCGCAGCAAAAAGAACTCCACAATTTTCGGACAAAATCGTCCAGCCCCTTCCCCATTTGTTTTTATTGTACAGTACCTTCACCATTCAACCACCAGAAATGTACCTAAATGGTTGCTCCTTTATGGTTGCACTCGACAATCACCAACATCCACTTATAAACAGTTACATTACATCTCGAACGCTCACGTATTAGAATTGTATTCAGAAAATCGTCATAGTATCTCCCCCTTTTTTTAAAAAAAGTGTTTCACTAAAAGCACTCTCCCCCGTCCCCCCCCCCCTTCCCAAACCCGGCGATCTCATTGATTCCATTTCTAAAAGCCTACCTCAGAATTCCCTCCCCCCTCCTCCCCCCAAGATCGCTCTGGTGGATGACAGGAAACATTGACAGTGTTACGCGGTGAGCGTTTGTTCGTGTCGTTCAAAGTCCAGAGGCTCATTCGGTGCGCGTGCATTTTTACGTGTCTGCGAAGCGATGGTTAAGTGTGTGTGTGTGTTGAGCAGAGGTATGAGGGGGGAGTATGAGAATGATGGGGGGACGGGGGGGGGGTGGCTTCCACGTGCTCCAACGTGTCCATATGACAGGTACCCCCCCCCCTTTTTTTTCCTTTCCTCTCAAAGCCTCATCACATTCAGAGCTGACCAGAACCAGGTTACACATTTCTACCTTTTCACTCTTTCTCTCTTTTATCTCAAATTCTCTCTTCTACCATTCTCTCTCTCTCTCTCTCTCTTTTCTTCTCCATTCTCTATTTCTCTTTTTTCTCAATTTCTCCTGTTTATTCAATACAGGGCATTACAATCTAATGTCATTACATTTAAAACCTTTTTTTTTTCAGACGTCAAATAATCAGTAATTGGAGCACGGAGACTCTAAACGACTCAAGATTCTATCTAAGAATTTCACTGTGCATCAAAGCAGGAAAAAAGAAAAGGGAGAGATAACTTCTTTACTTCCTCGATATGAGTTCTCTGCGCTTGGTTAACGTGCCATCTTCATTTAAACCGGATCTAAAGGCGGGAAATTTTCTCCGTTTCTGCTTCTGAGATTCAGGGCTCCTCTTAATGGCCCGTTTCGTGGCATTCATGGATAGTTTTGAAACTGTCAGTGTTAATTATATTATAATATTAGTGCAGCCTTTTGTTTTGTTCTCTTCTACACAGTTCCTAATATATATATATGAGTGTGTTACCGACATAGTGCGAAATGCAGGCATTCTATAGATTTCCGTGCGTTTTTAGGCCAATTACGAAATGATTCTCTATAGAATGACAAGTTCTGTGTCAGGCAAAGTAATGTCTATTTAGAAATATAATAATATAAATATAAATAATTTTAAATATAAATATGTGAAAAAGACTACAAATAAACAACAGGATTTCTTACAACTAAAAATACTTTTGTAGGCCCATGTTTTTATACCCTATGCTAAGTGCAGTTTCAATTTTTAATAAAGATTTTTTTTAAATTTACAAATCACATTTTAAAAAATAATATACATATTCTATTTGTATGCGTTTTTATTGCATTTCCAAATTTTCCTTTGCTCTTTTTATCTTATGTTTAAAAAAAAAAAAAACCCGCCTTGAGACCCACTGAGGCTTACCAGACGCACACCACTCGATCAGGCAGACATTGTATTGGTTTTCTGTTGTCCGTCTGTGAATCACTTGATCTTGCATTTTTTTTGTTTCTTACGAAAATGTATGCAAATTATGTGCGCACATACGTAGAGACCTCAATTTGTAAATAAACATTTAGAAGGTCATTTGTTTTAAATTAGCGCTTTAACGAAACTGATTTGTTAAGGGACTGTATTCCATGCCTTTTATTGAGGAGCCTGCACTGGGATGTTGGACACAAAAAAAATTCGAAGGGAGAGAATCCCCCGGAGCCCCCACTTCAGAGGGGCCCCCAAATGAGTGTTTTTTACATTAAATATTAAATAATTACGCAAAATGCAGGACCTTCAAAGAGGTCAAGCCGCCGGGGCCCCCAAATGATGTAGCTACGCCACTGACCACTGCTCTCCAACCCACACTGACACTCCTTTAAAGAAAATGAAGGTTCTAAAAAAAAAAACCAGGATTTTCGACATCGGAAATTGGTCATTGTCAAAGCCTCGCAGTACTATGCCAAACAGACTGGATTCATTGAATAGCGATCCCCTACAGATCCCCAAGACCTACCGGTTGGAAAGTACACATTTTGTCAATTCACTTTGATCTTCACCACCTTCCACAAGTCCCATCGCCTCTACATCTTACACCAACGCGTTCACTACTTCGCCATCCGAATTCTAAAATGGACGCCATGAACTTATGAAAACCAAAAAAGAAAAGAAAAATGAACAAAACAAAAAATTACAGAATTCCCAACAGCACTGGTCTCAATAGTTTAGGGGAAAGGGAAAAAAAAAAACGTTTCAAGTAGACACCACGGGGCGCTGCCTTTGTAGACAACCCTCCTTCCCCTTCTGTAAATATAAAATGTAGATCTTTTTCAATTATTTCCGCACTCTCTGCATTCTTGTCTCTCACTATAAACACAGATTTGTGCCAATGGGAGTCTCCATCACATTATCGAGTATGGCTTGACTTCTTAAGAGAATTCTGAGGCAGACCCTGCGGAACATTTCTGTTTAAAGGTACATGATTTTGGTACTGACGATACTAAATATAAGGGAGGTAACAGAGAAAAGTTTCTAAGTCAACATGCAATTAAATATTGGGAGGGGGGGGGGGGAATGTGTTTACGGCGCCGTCTTCGAATTTTTATTTTTATTTTGCAACTTGTTTGTTCTCTAGGAGCAAGGTACTAGAAAGTTCAAGAACATTCACTTAAGGATGTAAATTATATTACCAGTGTTTACCTCGAATACCAGTATGTTTACCAAAAGTTAATGTTTCACAATCTTTCACTGATTATGTCCCCTATATTTCCATAGAATACATGTTGTCCAGCAAACTCCTTAATTGGCGGCGGCGTTATAAGTGGGGGCTAGGGGATTCGCCGTGTGTAGCAAAAAAAAAAACAAAAAACAAAACAAACAAAAAACAATTACTATCTTACAGTTCTAACTTTGAAAAAAAAATTACTTATAGACTAATTGTCCCCCTTCTTTCTACATGGCGGTTTTAACCAGAGTCTTTAGAATGAATCTATCGCTGCGCTAAATGCACATTCCTTAAGTTAAAGTATCTTTTATTTTTCAGAATACTTCGTTACTCTAAAATAAATACACCACTTCTATGAAAAATGCTAAATTTTTGTTGAAAAAATATTCTATTTCTATGCAGTACGTGAGCTGAATTTTTTTCCTTAAATATTTATGGCTAAACCGATTTGAGCGCTATTTTAGTGAGAACATTAAAGATGAAACAGGCAAGTGAGAGGCAGTATAGCTTTATATGTTCTTGGGCTCTTCCACTCTAATATCTGACAATTTTCAATTAAATATCAAAAGAAGCACGTGGGCCATTAAACCGCAAAGTGTTTGTCAGAAATGAAGAACTTGGTTTTTTGATTGTCCGCTAGACGCGATTTGTTGTTTTGAGTCTGAGAGAATCGGCACCTGTACGAAACGTAACGAACGCTATGAGTTACCCCTGTAAGGCATTCGAGTATGAAAGCGGCGCCCAAACTACATTCTGCGGGTTTTATCCGGCCCTGACGCAATGCTATCCGGCCCCACTCGAAACATCTGCCCACAGAGCACAGACTTGGTTCCATTAAACTCGACCTTAAGCAGCGATACGCGAGTGGAAAAGTGATACGGCTTCTATACCTAACAATATTTGTTACGATTCTAAATAAGGGCTGAGATATACCGAACAGGCTAGCTCCGTAAAATTCATTCTAGACATTCTAGACATAGTCAGCCTCCATCATTGCTCAGGGTTGAAACAGTAAATATTTAAAAATCCTTTTTTTTAAATAAAGCTTATCTAAAAATGAATTATTGGTAATGAATTATTTTGTTTCATATCAAAATAAGGAAAATAGCTTGTACATTATTGATAAATATAGTTTTAAAGGTAGAGTTCTTCCCCTTTAGAAAACCTTTTATTTAAGCTGATTTTAATATATATATAATATATATATATTGCTGCTTAATCTCACGTAGTGCTTATGGCAATATTATTACTACCACGAGAATAAGATTCTCTCAGACAGTTGAGCTTAACAGTTAACTAGTTAAAGAATGTCTGCAGTTTTCTAGTCAATTTAAAAACACATTCCTTTTATTATAAGCTTGTACAGTGTTTACTCAGAGATATTGGAGAATTCGAGTTCGTTTTCTTTAGATTTCTAATCGAGTACTTAGTGTGTGTGTGTGCTGATGGTGTGTGTGTGTGTGGAAAGGGGGAGGGGGGTGAGTCCGGATCAAGCGACGGAAAGGGAGGTGGGTCAATACTGAAGGATTAACTCTCTAAGTCCACGCCAAGATCAGCGAGGAGCTTTTGTAAAAACAGAGGCACGGAGAGTCTGTTTATGGGTCTCTTACTGGAGATCGAATTCTTGATCTGGGGAGAAGAAGGAATATGAAACAAGAAATCAAGTACAAAACTCCCTGGGAGTCATCGAATCTCTGTCAACTCGGCTCACCCCCCTCCTCCCTATTTTGCCCGACTCTCCTAGTCCCTCCCGACTCTCGGTGGTGAAGAGAGCTCGGGTCAAGCCCTTGGTATCAACTTACAATCTGTCTGCTCCAATGCGCGATGCGGGTGACCGACTCGCGAAATCAGTTTGACAGCTGCATAGTACCAGGACCGGCAAGGGGCTGAGACGGAAACCAGTGAGGCGCCCTCTCCCACCCCATATCAGCTCGAGAATTCTTCCCCCCCCCCCCTCGTCCATACAATTTTTTTCCTGATCCAGAGCCGTTCGGTTTCGCTAACCTAACCGGAAGCAGGGGACCGGATCTTACACCGTCGGCCATCGATTCTGACCCTCATGGCCCAAGTCTCGGCAGCCACACGGAGATTTAGATGTGACACGGGAACACTCGTTTCTCCCCCTTTCCCCCCCCCCCCCCCCGCCCACTCACAACCAGACACGCATACATACAATACAAACATAAACCCAAAAAACAAAAGGATATTCTCAAGACTTATACACAGACAAAAAAAGTATTCTAGCAAGAAACATTTTTTTAAAATTAAAATACAAAGATTATTGGAATCGATAGTTATCACGTGATTTTAAAAGATAGATTAAATGTTAAATATATATAAATTACAAGTCTTCTATTAGACTTATACTGATGTGTCCGATGCACACTGACGTTGGTTTATCATAGAGAAAACTGATTGTACAGAAATGACAAAGACTTAAACAAATGTTCCCAAACCTTTATAACTCTAGGGGTAGGGCAGATATTTACAATATTCCTGCACATTGGTCAAAGGCAGTGTCACATCCAAAAAAAAAAATAAAAACATTGTCAGGTACGGTCGTGAGATATGAGCTCTTTGACTGCCGTCTCGATAGTCCTAGTTCGAATCTAGCCTGCCCCCCATTTCCACCCACCGTCCGTGGCCTAGGATGTAATAATTTTCCATTCTGATGAAACATGTGAATTAAAACAAAGGGACCCTCTTCGAGTTCATCAGTCTTTGTGGGCTAACATTTGACAGAACAGAGTCGCGGGGCGGATATAGCCCACGGGTCGTAGGTTGGGCATCACTTTCTTAAGCTGTTGTGTTGCCAAACTATGCCGATACATCTAGCTAACATTCTAGATGTATGGAATGGTCACCTTAAAAGTGAACAGGTTCCCCTTTCAGACCTTGCGATCTACAGGGCAGATGATGTAAAGGTCAACTGTTTCTTTGGCCAATATTCACGAGCAGGGTGTCACGTGGCCAGCACAACGACCAACCGCCTTTACTAGTCCTAACTGAAGTCAGGTAACCATTAGAGTTTGGTTGGACTCAGGGGCAATTTAAAAATCCCAGTCTTCAACGAGATTTGAACCTAGGACTCATGTTCGAAAGCCAAGCGCTTAACCACTCAACCACCACACCCCCACATTTTATTTATTTGTTGGTTGTTTCTTTTTCATGAATTTGAAAAAAAAACAAAACAAAACCAGTGTATAGTGGTTGGCTCCCCCTCCCCCCCCAAGACCAATACGAAAACAATACGTTTTGTAGTAGTTGTACACAATGCTTTTATTATAGTCGAGTTGAAGTTCACAGCCGACTGTCAGCTCTCAGTGTACGGACTAACAGAGAGAGAGATTTAAGACAGAAAGGGGAACAACTGGAGTGAACGAAAAAAGAGGAGCTACACACAAAAATCCTTTAACATTCTAGAGTAGGCGCCCTGCTGTGATAAAACATTTCCATCCTGTTCTATTCATTGGGAATACGCCCCGGTCTTACGCTCTTTTCTAGACATCAAGCCCCCATCCATTTGGCGCCCCTTTCGTCTCTCTCCCCCTGCCCCCCTCCCCCCTCCCTACATTTCCCTCACTCACGCACAAACATGTTACATGTAGCATACTGCAGTATCGATATCCTTGTTAGTTGCCACAAGTATTCATACCTTGCCGGGCGCAGTTATCAACACCACCCGGTCGTTTGAACGTGACACTATCGATCTCGCCTCCCGTCACTTGGTATTCGGAGGTGTTGACAACTTTGGCCCTACACCAGAAGATCGGTGGCTTGAATGGACTTCAAAATCTACTTGTCTTCTCTCTCTATCGCTCTCTCTCTCTCTCTCTCTCTGTCTCTCCATTTCATCTCTATCTCCCTGCAAAATGTGTTTGGCTTATCCAGCCATAAAAATAAGATAAAACAATAAACCGACAGACAGACAGACAGACAGATAGATAGATAGATAGATAGATAGATAGATAGATAGATAGATAGATAGATAGATAGATAGATAGATAGATTACTGATTACTAAACGAGTACTAATATAACTGCCACTCAAATAATAGATATTAACAGTGGCCTAGCAAGGTACACGTGGGCCCGGTTGCAAAAATATAGTGATCCCCCCCCCCCCCCCAATCCTGTAGTTTGTGTGTAACAAAAACCACATTGACTCGTCCTGTAGATATCATTACATTTACAATAATACACATTCCAATGCACGTATTGCCTATAGTGCCTTAGTGTCATTATGCCTGTCAGTATTGACTTTGTACAAGTAGGCGTAAACCTGACATTATTTGATACATTTACATGCTTAGTGAAATTGTTTATTTATTTATTTATTTATTATTTTTCCTAGCTCTGTGGGAATGTGGAACACCAAAATCAGTCTGCTTCGCTCCCTGGTTATGGTTACATTCTTACATGCTTGCGAATCATGGACACTGACTGTAGAGCTAGAGAGGAGGATCCTAGCTATGGAATGGAGATGCTACAGAAGGATCTTAGGTAACACATACGAAGACCCCTTAAAAGACGAAGAGATTGGAGTCAGGATTAGTACAGCGATCGGACCAGACGATGATCTACTAGTTATTGTAAAAAAAAAACGCAAATTAAAACAATACGTACATATCACGGGTCCTCAGGGCTTGCAAAAAAAAAAAAAGAAACCTTCCTTCAGGGAACAGTACCAGGAAAAAGAAGAAGAGGCAGACAGAGAAAGCGATGGTAAGACAATATAATGAACGGATGGGCCAGTCATTGAAGGAGATTCTATCAAAGACAGAGAGGAATGGAGAAAGGCGGTCAGCTGATCTTGTGTCGTGCCCCATCGGTCCAACAGACTAAGAAATAGGTAAAGGTAAAGCTCTGTGGGCCCGTAGTGGTGATAGGCCCTGGTTTAATGTACAACATCGCGCCATGGTTGTTACAACACTGCGTGTAAGATGTGTCTAGTATCAATAGGCAGCCAAGAAGGTCTACGAAAAAGCTATCGTGAATGTATTCCAAACAAGAGATTAAAAGAGAGAGACAAAGTGACCTAGACATGAAAAAGATGCTTAGGCTAAAAAAACAAAAACAAATTCTTACAGGTACAATGAGCGAAGAGATCAAATGGAATCGTAACCATAATGCTGCAGGTAAAACTTCGCTTCAAAACAGTGAAGGGGAGACCGTACATTTCTAAATGAACTGATGATGTAGAGTTTATTTCAGTCTAGAACGTTGAAACAACAACTTATGACATGGCGTTGGAATTAAACGACCAGAGTTACCTTTTCTTTCACTGCCACCGGATGTGCTTCAAGTTACCGATTGAAAAAAAAAACAATAGAGAAAATATACGCGGTACTAACGAGTCTAACACATTGAAGTGCATTCTAATGTAACAAAGCTCAGTTTTAATTGGGTTCGGCTTAGTAACACGGACTGTAGAACACAGAGAGGGCAAATGAGTTTTTCCTGAAATCAACACATTTGCATAACGGCACTTCCTGGTTGCTATCATGCACACACACATTCACAAAGTATTTACCACAAAAAAACAACAACAACAATGCTATTTAGTGATTAAGATTTACACATACACACACAGACATAGCATCATTCTTCCTTCCTTTGACATTTCTTTCCTTCATAACATTCTTTCACTTTCTTTTGATCTCACTATCACCACTTTCTCTTGATCTCACTATCACCACGTTCTCTTGATCTCACTATCACCACTTTCTCTTGATCTCACTATCACCACGTTCTCTTGATCTCACTATCACCACTTTCTCTTGATCTCACTATCACCACGTTCTCTTGATCTCACTATCACCACTTTCTCTTGATCTCACTATCACCACTTTCTCTTGATCTCACTATCACCGCTTTCTCTTGATCTCACTATCACCACTTTCTCTTGATCTCACTATCACCACTTTCTCTTGATCACTATCACCACTTTCTCTTGATCTCACTATCACCACTTTCTCTTGATCTCACTATCACCACTTTCTCTTGATCTCACTATCACCACTTTCTCTTGATCTCACTATCACCACTTTCTCTTGATCTCACTATCACCGCTTTCTCTTGATCTCACTATCACCACTTTCTCTTGATCTCACTATCACCACTTTCTCTTGATCTCACTATCACCACTTTCTCTTGATCTCACTATCACCACTTTCTCTTGATCTCACTATCACCACTTTCTCTTGATCTCACTATCACCACTTTCTCTTGATCTCACTATCACCACTTTCTCTTTGTTACGCATTCTTTTGTACTATCATCTTTCCTCTTTCACACACTTCTCTTCTTCTCCCTTGACTCTCTAACTCTCTCCTCTGTCCTTCACCAAAAACTTTCTCACTCCCTTTCTCTCTCTTCTCCTCTCTCTCCTTTTCCTTCACTCTCTACCTCTCTTCTCTTCTCTCTCTCTCTCGTCTCTCTCCTCTTCTCTCTACTTCTCCCTTGACTCTCTCTCTTCTCTCTCTCCCCCTTTCCTTCACTCTCTCACTCTCTCTTCTCTTTCTCTTCTCTTTTCTCTCCTCTCTCCTTCTCCATTGACTATCTCACTTCCTCTGTCTCTTTTTCTCTTTCTCGCACTCATTCTAAAAGATATTCCGAATTCCAGCCTTAAACAAACATCAAGATTGAGTTATTAATTTGTATTGAGAGACTAAGACAGAAAAAAAAATGATGCTGAACAGAAAATAGTGCCAGGCATTTCTGTACCAAGCATTCAAAGGATTTACTCACAGACTAGGTCACCATCTCGCAAAGACTCACCCAGGGTTTGCGTACCCTGGCATGGCGAATTCCTGCTACGGGCCAAAGATCACACAACACGTAGAATAAGTGAGGGAATAAAACCATGGAGGGGAGGTGGAATGATGCACAGTACAGGAACACATTTTTTATTAGTTTTTTTTTTATTTATTTATTCTCCTTCCTGTGTGTGTTTTTTTTTTTTAAAGCCGTGAGTATAAATTAATAGCGCCATAAAATATAAAGACAGGAGTCTGTGCTAGCAACTACTTAAGAAGGGGTACATATGACGAATGGATTTGAACCTACTGCCCTTTCTATTTGACTTTTATTCTGTCATGTGTATCATATTTGTCTGACTGTCTGTTGCATTGATGTCTGTACTACTTGGCATTTGCTTGGTTCGCTTTCTGTATTGAAAGGGTTGAGTTTGTATGGCTATTTCTAGTGTTGTTCTGTTGTTCTACTGCTGTTCTAATGTTGTTCTAGTGTTGTTCTAGTGTTGTTCTAGTGTTGTTCTAATGTTGTTCTAGTGTTGTTCTAATGTTGTTCTAATGTTGTTCTAGTGTTGTTCTAATGTTGTTCTAGTGTTGTTCTAGTGTTGTTCTAATGTTGTTCTAGTGTTGTTCTAGTGTTATTCTAATTGAATAGAAGAAGAACAAGGGACAGATGGACACAATGTCGAGTATATATTAAAAGAAAGTCTTGGGCGCTTCCTGGTATTGATGGATTACACTGGTCACTGACTCCTCAGTAACACAAATCTTGCTATTGAGTGTGTGTTTGTGTTGGGGCGGGTATTATATACTATTATATACTTCACTTTTATACTCCAGTGGGCGCGGTGGCTAAGTACTTTAGCGCTTGCCCGGGGTCTTGGGTTCGAATCTTGGTGAACACTGGGATTTTTAACTTATTTTTATGGCGCCCCTGGGTCAATCTGATTCTAATGGGTACCTGACTTAAGTTGGGGAAAGTAAAGGCGGTTAGTCGTTGTGGCTGACCACTTGACACCCTGCTCGTTTACCGTTCGTCAGAGAAACAGACGACGTTAACATCATCTGCCTTTTTAGATCGCAATGTCTGAAAGGGGAAGTCTACATTCGTTAGCGTCCTGTAATGAGCTATTTTATATAATATAAAGATCGTAGTACACATTACCGTATTGTCATTATCGACTCTCTAAAAAAAAAAAAAATTTAAAAAATGAATATTTAAAATTGTAAAACCAAGTTCAACAAATCTCACAAGAAAACTCAATTTTTAAAGTCCCCCCCCCCCCCACACACACATTACCTTTTAACCTCCCCCCGTGCAAACGTAGAAATAAATAAAAAAAAACTACCAAAAAACCTAAACAAAATATTCTCTCCCCTGCTGCCTTGGCAATAACAGACAAGGACGGTGGGAAGGGACAAGGGGGTAGGAGGTATGGCTCGGGCGCCGAGTGGCATGTCAAGAGCCCCGTAAACGAAGACAAGGGAAACAACCAGAGCCAAGAGGTTCAACGAGGGTGAACCTCTTTGGGGTTCAGTCTCAGGCAATAGCGCGGTTCTTTCTAGCGTTGTAACTTCTTTAAGAGAGAAAAAAAAATCTCTCTGCAAAGACTTAGAAACCATAAATAAAAAGAATGCTTTGAAACTCCCCCCCCCCTCCACAAATTCTCGGCTTTGCCACCCCATCCCACCCCATCTATGCCACTCTCTGTTTTTATTTATTTATTTATTTTTTTTATTTTTTGCCGTTTTATTGGGTGTAACATCCTGGAAGTATCCTAGCAAATAGTTAAGTGTGTTAGGATAGCCTCCCCCCCCCCCTTTGGCAACTCCAATCCATCCTGCTCCCTCCCTAGCGCCTCTTACAGAATTAATGAAGGGTACAATGATAGCGATACGTACCCCTCGCCACCGCCGCTGAAGGAAAAAAAATGACGATAAAGGGTAAATAATGAACCTTTGATGGCGGGCGTAGAGGCGAATCATCGCCACACTCTCTCCAGCCCTGTAGATCTCCCCCCCCCCCTCCTGCATGTCAATCCTTTTCTATTTGTGTTCCTTTTTTTTTTTTTTTTATTTGTTCAGCATTAAAAAAATTGTTTGGGGAACAAGTTACCAAGTGTTAATGAAACAAAAAAAAAGTGTCCATGTTTTGGTGCAATGTTTCCTTACCGGCTACCCGAGGACTGAATTGAGCCACGACATTCGAAGGTAACAATAATAATGTATATGTACACTCGGGACTTTGTTTATTAAATACTACATACACATACATCCACTCTTTGTTTGCATTTCGATTTATTTAATTATCGGTTCTGCCTACTATTAGCAATAAATAACTTAGGAAAAGAAGAGAAATTAATATAGAGAAAGTAGAGGGAGATCTAATGGAACGTTAAGAAAACAAACAAACAATAAACACAACATGAAGCTTGGGAGATGTGTTAAGATTTATGGATAAACTAGAAACTATCATTGATGGCATACTGAGAGACTGCTGATGCTAAATAGTAATAATAACGTCTTTCTCGAAACCAAATAGCCTAGATTCTAGAAATTCAAGTGTACAATGCTCAAAAGGGAGAACAAAAATATATGCATATGATAGTATACCTTTTCAAATACATAGATTTTTAACACGTCCAGTAATCTGTACACCGTGAGCAAAGTTTGCGGCACACACTATTTATAGTTATCCCCCATAGATGGCTAGCTATCTATAGTAATCCGTCATAGATGAAAATGACCAAAGATTTATAAAAAAAAAAAATTTAAAGTCTCGTTTGATGTGTATGGTGTCGTTAAGCTGCAATGTCAGTAATTCTGCTCTAATAACTTTCCTATTTAATGGTTAAATATAATGCATTACCAGAAGACATTAAAACTATTACCATTAAAAGAAGGCGGGAAAAAAACATCATTACGTTTAATGTTTTCGGTATTTTAAAGCAAAAAAAAAAAGAAAAAAATTAACATTACGAGTGTAGTTTAAGGTATTTTACAGTTTTAAAAAAATCAGTGCAAGCATTCTTCGTGTAATTTATATAGGTCATGATGTTTAGAATGAACACGTATGTTAGCCTTAGTGCATCCGCCATATCGAAAAGCTCGAATTTATTTCTGCACGTATCAACTTTGTATCATTGTGTACTTATACTCCGATATATCGATGCACATATTAATGAATAATGTGCATCTGTGGAATTAAAGAATTTAAACTTTATCTCACCTAACGAGTACCTAGATCATGGTACTTCACGGATGGGCACCGTGCAAGAGATTAAACGGAAGCTAGACGTGACACAGACAACGTGACAGTGTAACAGTTTCTCATCCAGCGTGACAGTTTATACTATAATAAATAGTGTATGTTATCAGGGAAAAAACAACACTCCTTGAACTGCGGACAACATCACTCTTTGAACTGCGGACAAAACAACACTACTTGAACTGCGGACAAAACAAAACTACTTGAACTGCGGACAAAACAACGCTACTTGAACTGCGGACAAAACAACACTCCTTGAACTGCGGACAAAACAACACTATTTGAACTGCGGACAAAACAACACTCTTTGAACTGCGGACAAAACAACATTCTTTGAACTGCGGACAAAACAACACTCCTTGAACTGCGGACAAAACAGCACTACTTGAAATGCGGACAAAACAACAATCCTTGAACTGCGGACAAAACAACACTCTTTGAACTGCGGACAAAACAACACTACTTGAACTGCGGACAAAGAAACAAAACACAAATCTCAGAAATCCTGAAAACAAAACAAAACGTCCTGAAGAAGACGTTACTACCTCTTTCTCTCTGGAGATTTTGTTCTTCGTTCCAAGAATCCCCCGGCGTGGAACTGACCCGAGTCCATCACGATGACCTGAAGGTGCCAGCACGAGATGCGGGATGGAAAGCTGGGAGAAATAAAAAAAAAAGGGGGTTGGAGGGGGAGGAGATGGCTGAATTTCTTGTCACGCATAGACTTTCACACCAACTGCTCAGTTTACTAATGCGAATCTGCTAAGGGAGAGAGATGAGGGAAATGTCCATGGGTGACAGATGACGCCCCCACTTGCACGCACCAGACGGGCTCCCCTAGCACTGAGCTCCACCAAACGCTTTGCTACTTCCACCATGCAGGGTTTATATATTTACACGTGTTGGAAATGACTGATGGAAACGGGGAGATGGGCAGATGAGGAGCCTAGTTGTTTTGGGGTTGAGGCACCATGCTGTGGCCAAAATAGCAAAAGTCACAGATGCCGACGGGACACGGTTGGCTGGTCTCTAATGAGCTTTTTAAGGTCGCTTACAACAATGGAAGGGAAGTCACACCGAAAAATAGGCGCCGAGGTAAATTACATTTTTTTTTCATGATCTCGCGAGATAAATATGTAGGGGCGAGATTTGTAATGCACACATCTGCAGCAAGGTACGACATTGTGGCTTTTCAGCATATCTGATGACGTCAATCTAGAGCATAACGCGGCATGGCTTCATCCACGATATCTGATGACGTCAATCTGTACCACAACATGACATAGCGCCATCCGTGGTATCTAAGGACGCCAATCTGTAGGATTATTTGGCACTTAGATTTAGCTTTTACGTTATAAAGTATTTTTGCA
The DNA here is from genome assembly GCA_030265305.1 of Biomphalaria pfeifferi. NCBI lineage: Eukaryota > Metazoa > Mollusca > Gastropoda > Planorbidae > Biomphalaria > Biomphalaria pfeifferi. The sequence continues at coordinate 2,747,581 of JASAOG010000080.1, read as the reverse complement.
GTGGAGATACTTTTATATAGGCCATGACACAATGGTGACACATTTGTTTTTTTAAAATTTAGTAATAAAAAACAACCAAACGATAACAACTGTAAACAAACAACTATTCTAGTCTGCTGTCACTAGTTAGGGCGTTTCTAAAATAGTATGTGATCGTATATTTAAAGAGAGTACACCAGAGGGTTGGAGAGTATAGAAAAGAGTTGAAGAGTATAGAAGAGTGTTAGGGAGTATAGAAGAGTGTTGGAGAGTATAGAAGAGTGTTGGAGAGTATAGAAGAGTGTTGGAGATATAGAAGAGTGTTAGGGAGTATAGAAGAGTGTTGGAGAGTATAGAAGAGTGTTGGAGAGTATTGAAAAGCATTGGATTGTTAAAGAAACTAGAAGAGAGTACTCAGAATGATATGAAAGTATCGAGAGAGCTACACATTGGAATCTCAGAAAGTTCCAAACAGTTTTCTCATTTTGCCTTTATATTATGTGCATTTCAAATCAAAGACTAGAGTTCTCAATAGTTAATAAGATTCACAGTGCATTTCCTTCTATGAAAATAACAAGTACTTAAAATAAGACTTGTGTCAAATCGGAGTCAAATAATACTATAAGTTTAGCCCGTTCTAACTTTGGGTGGCGTCTCACGGCAATAGTGTGTTACTGTGCATGTAAGTCACATCACGCTCTAGCCTGTCAATACGAGATCGTAGATCTAGATCTATACTTTGTTCGCTTACTTCGCGTTACCTCCAATGAAAACAAGTCTAGGCCTGTGACATAAATCTGCCGCGTCGCCAGGAATCGAAAAAGAAAAAGAAAAAACTCCACGAGCAGTCAGTCTATCGTGTCATCCTGTCGCGAGGAGTTCGCTAAATATTTAGAGTCTTCTGAGTGGCGGAGTGACATGTCATAAACTGAAGGTCAGGTGAGGGGTGGGGAGGTCTGGGGACTGGGTGATACAGAGTCAGTCATGTAGAATTCTTTTATTTTGAACACGATTCTCAAACTTAAATCAAATCACACTTTTGACTTTCCATTGTTTAATGATTAAAATGTAGGCCTACAATTTGTTTCTGCTTGAAGTATCTAATTGTATTAAAATTTAACGGGAAAGACTTGTTTCTTTGATTATTATGTTTGTTAATAAAATATAATATTGTGTGGGTATTAATTTCTTATGTATTTATTAATTATATTTATGTTATCATTTAAAATATTAAAACAAGAAAATATACTAAAGTTAAAGTAATAAAAATAGTATATTAATAGTATGGTGCTGATCTACGCCAAACTTGTTTGAAGCCAAATAAAAAAATGAGAAGCACTTACTGCCCAATATCTATTTTAAAAAAGCTATTTAGGCCTCATTCACCCCCACCCCACCCCCAAGCCTCATTCACACATCAAAATGAAACACGGGAAACCAAAGTGTCCTTAAGTGGCGCTGATGGTTTAAATAGTGAGTGGCACATGTCTAGATTCAGGCAGGTATATCTTATGTACATTTTGGTGTCAGAAGCGAATGGACTAAAACTTCACTGCTCTGCTACTGTGCATGTACGTCACCTAATTTGTTCCTCTTTTTTTTTGGGGGGGGGGGGGGGGGGGGGGCGGGGGTTGAGGAGAATGGGAGGGGGGACAATTTTTTTTATTACACAATAATCAAGCAATTTCAATGTTTTTGGATCATGTCTGATTACATGAATAGAATGGTTCCATTCATCATGTATAGGCCGCGGTGTATAAATATAGTGTACTCTTGTTCGTCTTCGCACACCATAAACTTTGACACTTTCTCCGATTAAATTTGTCAATATCCAAGTTTGTTAAAACTTGAATAGAGAATAGATGTCACGACGGACGAGACGCAAACACTATAGCTACATGTAGCTTTGTAAGTTCACTGTAGCCATCTCGAAAAAAAAAATGTTATTTCTATCCAATACGCTAACGAACGAGATGACGATTAATTTGATAACAGCGCACCTATCTTTAAAAAGGTTATATTTACTCACTCCGTCTGTCTGTCCATCTGTCTGTCGGGTTCAAATATTTTAGACGCTGTTTCTCCCACTTCCCATTCGCAGACCAAGTTGAAACTTTGCACACAATCAAATCATAGTCCATGACAATACAATATTTTTTTTTAATTAGTCAGTCAATTAGTGGTAATTAATGTTATACTAAATAAAAATATATACGTAAAAAGGGAATTAAACCTTGCAAGATTGAGAGAACTGATAGTGAATTAGAGTGGTTCTTCCATTTAGATAAGCTTTTTTTAAAAAATTATTTTTTAAAAATATATTTTGTTTGTTTTATTTTAATATTCTCTTCAATTTGTCATAAAATTTAAAAAAAAATGTCAATAGATGTATCATAAAAAAATGTGTACTTCTGTTTCTCCCTCTCCATCCCTCTCTTTCAAAAAAAATGTGTACAAATGTGACAGAAAAAGAAAACAAAAAGTGTATAACTCATATAGAACGAGTTATAGTCTTAGTTTAAACCTAACAATTATCTGTTTCTCACTGAATGAGACTCTGCATCGTCTGTTGCATCCAAAAATAAATAAAAACAAGTGGTACACCCTCTACTCCCCTCTCCCCCCCCCCCCCCCAACCACCATGGGTCCGTTGGCAGTTGGCCAAAGCTGGGCAGTAGATCTATGTCACAGTGTCACAAGAGCTGTCTCTGCAGTGTCAGATGTCCAAGGCTGACAGGCTAGTGGGACGTAACCTAATCGGGTAACAGTCCCCCCTTCTAGCCGTCAGCCCTGCTGGGTTTATCTTTTTGCGGTCGCCATCTTCCCCTTTTTTTTCCCATGTCATCCTTTACCCCTCTCTACCCCCCTCCCCCACTCGTCTCTTTTTATACCCTCAACTCACTACCTCGCGTTTTCATCTTCTGTATCAACCCGTCGTCACCCCCCTCAAACCAATACAACTCTTATGCTTGCTTGAATCCGTCACCCGAACCAACGCCCCTGATAACAGACACACCTTGAAGCAAAGATTAGCATTAGGATTCTGAGATTAGGCCTATAGGTGGCAATGAATGAAGGAACAGAGATCGATATATTATGAAAGGACTAAAAATGGGAAAATGCGGATTCCGTGCTGCCTTCGCAAACACAACTCAGCTTGGAGTTAAATCTTAAATTGAATATTTGATGTCTCCATCGGGTTCCAACTGAAGTCCACTCGGTCACATAGAAAAGTTGTCATGACATTCAACCACACGCCACACCAACTGTGAAATCCTAATAAAAGCAACAACAGGAGCCATTCACCAGATATCAGATTCCGGGCTTCCACTTCAAAATGAGGAAGAAAAAACTAGTTTTCGAACTTTATTTCAAAATTTTCTTAGAAGAATTAGAAGAAGCAACAACGGCAACAACAGTAACAACAACAACACCAACAGCAGCCCCAGCAGCAAAACCACCACCACCACCAACAACAACAACAACAGCTGCAGCAACAATATCAGCAATAGTAACAACAACATTAAAATGTGCAGAACCGAAGAGAGGAGAGGAAAAACTAGGAAGTGTAAATTAGGCGCTCTTGGCTGGGGAGGGGAGTTTGGGTGGCGTGCCCCCCCCCCCCCCCACCTCATCCTCCATGTTCAGGCACGAGGAAAGAAGCGCTTGTCGACAGACGCTATTTTAACCTTTTCGATTACCAGGGGTTTAAAGGAGGGTTCTTGGTGTGGATCGATGCTTTTCTAATTGAGTAGGAAGCAAGTGATAACACACAGGAGTGAACGGGGCCGGCTTTAGACCGATTTGAGGCTCAGATAGAAAAGATAACGGGTAAATATCTTCCCATCCTGCTGGCTGGATCCTTTGGCATTAAGGGGGAGTTTAAGAGATGAGGAATAGAGAGAGAGTGAGGGGGTCGAGGAAGAAAGTAAAGCCGATTCATCTTTTCTCAATCCATCCTTCTAGTTCTCAGTTCATCCCTAGTTTCTTTCGCTCTTTCATCCTCCTCAATATGTTTTTTTTTCCATAGTCCCTCAATTTTTTTAGCTACGATTTCTTTTAATTTTTCTAGGACCAGTTTTCTTTCTTTGACTCTATACAGTGACATGTAAGTATTACAGTAAGCCAGTAGTGCATTGGCTTAGATTATGTAAATCTAGGCAATGTTTGTTATATTATTAATAATAATGATAACAATAATAATAATAAAATAAAGTTAAAAACAGAAATCTGAAAATAAAAGAAAAACAAATCTACGAGTGTTAATTTCACAACTATTGGATATTTAGATAAACTAAACCATCCCAAGGACACATAATGAAACGTCGCTGTTGAGAGATTAAATGGAAAAGATTTGAGCTCTAAATTTAACAACATCTCATTGCCTTGGCTGTGGATCTTTGTATCGAGATTCCTCCATTGGCGCTAGTTAGTTGCCCTTTTGTATTGAGGGAAAATCTAATGCTTTCTCCTTATTGGAATTGTAATGTGTCACTAACAGAAGAGCTTAAAAAATGTAATTCTGTTGTGTTTGAAAATGATTTTTAAAAAATCATAAACTTTTTTTTTTTAAACAAACCTTATCAAACACTTCCTTTATTTTGTACACCGGATACACCAAAAAGCTGGCTATATATAGTTTTTTTGTTCAGCCATGTATGAACATTTCTAAAGGAAATTTAATAATGTAACATCATACTGTACTGTTCAATCAGCCAAAGGGATGGTGACAACGTATCTCACAGATATTTTCGAGGTCCTGAATAGACCTAAAAAGATCCTTATCATTCAAGGAATTTGTACTGCAGCTGACCTATCTATCAAATTATGAAGGAAAACATATTCTAATTGGGCACTACAATGAATTTAGTTTTTCTGTACTATGAACTTAATACCTCTTAATATTAAAAGAAATACAAATTGTAGAATGGATTAAGGAATAGTTAGTGTCGGTTTTTTATTGTAGCCCCTGGATCCTATTTATTGGCCCCTTTCAAAGGGTACTAGTAGTTATTAGTTTTGTGTTGTCTGTATGTCCGTCTGTCACGTTTACATGTTAAAAACTAAAAGCGATATTGAACATCCCAACATCCCGTGTCATCGTATACCGCAGTGTGATTTTAAAAAAATTAAAAAGAGCAAAGTCAATTTTAGCTCTCTAAAAAAAAATGAGCACAATTGTTTTTAAATTTCAATATGCAAACTTGTTTTTTTTTTCTTTTTGGGATAATAAAAACTTTAAACTTTAATGTAGTATTTAGATCTACTATAATATTTGTAGCATTACACTATATAATAGAAATAGTGTGTGTCCGTGATTCCATTGTCTAGTTCGTTACTGGGTGTCCCGATAAGTTAGAGCAGTGCGGAGAAGCGGGCGACACAAAGGTCTAGGGGGGCTACTAATGACATATGTTACCGAAGCTCGTAAGGTACTAACACCAACAAGTAATCTGATAGGAATAATCAGCTTTCCTGTCTCGTGTTTCCCCCCCCCCCCCTTCTGTTCTTTTTTTTTTCCTCGATGTTACATATATCATATATACAGAGACAGGGGTGGGGGTAGGGAGAGACAGAGTGCACGAGATATTTTGTGTGAGAGGGTAGGACAGTGAAAGAGAGAGAGAGAGAGAGAGAAAGGCAGAGAGTTAGTGAGAAAAAGTAACAAACAGAACCATGAAGATAGAATTAGAAAAATTAAAAGATTTCAAGTAAAGACAATGTAGTTTTTTGACTGTCAGATTTAAAAAAAATTTTTTACATGAAATTATAAATTTAGATAAATAAAACATTAAAAAAACAAACATTTTGTGAAGTAATTGCAAATCTTTCAAAACCGCGCTCTGAGGCTGAAGTAACGAACCAAAAACGAAAGTCGAGGTCTCTGAACATGAATTCCACACAACGATCATCGATCAGCAATACAAGAAGAATTTTTTTATAAGTCTCTTCGCGATGAAAAGCGGCTCTGTGGAAGTGAGTGATCCAAAACAGTTAACATGGGCCGTGACAAGGGCGAGGGGGCGTAGAAACAGATGATTATACAACTAAAGACGTCAAAGCAGACTCTCAGCGCCCTTAAGTCCCCGCCCCCGTCTTTCTTTGCCACCAGACAATCCAACGTTTCTTGTTATAGTTTTTATATTCTTTACATCCCCCCCCCCCCCGCCCTATCCCTTTTGCTCCCGCTTGTCGCTGGACTTTAAATATAAAAAAAAAAAAAAAATCGCAGATGGCGCGATGAAGGAAATCAATGTGGACTTTGTCCCCAAGGGCGAGACTCGAGTTGCCGAGGAGATTTTCTAAAATAACTTTCCCCTCTTCCCATACGCACTCTCTCTCTCTCTCTCTCTCTCACACACACTCACAAATAGACACACACGCGACCTGGCCTTCTCATCTACCATGCCTTCACCCCTCAGCCACGGTGATAGATGATCGGGAAGAGCGCCCCACAACTCCCCGGGTATCTCCGGCCCCGGCCGTGGGGGGAACGGCTTTCCACGAGATGAAGAAGCGAGACAAAGTTTCCTCCAGGAAGAGGAGAGCTCCGAGAAATCTCTTTCGTCAATCTCAGGACTCTTCTTTATTTCCTCCATCATTTCTCTTCGAGTCTCTCCATTTTGTTTTTTTTATAAATAATTTTGTGTGTGTGTCTTTCTAGCTTCAACATCCTCCGTATTACCATTTTCTTCATTATCTCTCTCTTCCTCGCTTTCTATTCTTTGTACTAGTAATATGTCTTGAAGAATTGTTGGGTTTTTTTTTTGTCCCTTAAACCTGGTCTCAAATCAAGCATAAACTGAATATTCCATGTTTCAATAACTACATCTATTCTTTCAATGTCCATCATTTGGGGTAGAAGAAAAAAATTAAATTAAAATGCGCACGCTGGTACAACATTTAATTTAGCAATGAAATAAGTTTGATCCAAATTAATGACTTTGCAATAAACTATGCAAAAACATCAAAACCAACAGAATAATAATGACATTAAATTTTTTTTAAAAATGCGACAAACTCTATGCAGACTTTACAACCTATATTAAAATGTAATACTTAATAATATTTAAACAAGAAAAACTTAAACATTTCAAAGATCCACAGTGGCTATAATAAGACTATCATTTATGAATTAGTAGGTAATACAGCTTGACTAAACAATACTAAATCTGTGCGATTAGAAATATTTTTACCAATTATTTTTGTTTAGCGCTATTTCATGCTGGTAGCTTTCTCAATGCATTATGACCTTATCACTTATCTGGACCAGTTGGAAAGGAGGAGGGGTAGGAAAAAGGGGTATCTGGTTGTTAGCTTTTTAAATGCATTATAAAAAAATGAATGAATGTTTTATAGTTATCTATTGTTAGTCTCAAGCTTTCATTCGCTACAAAGTATAAAGGGGATTAAATCAACATACACCATTTTATCCGTCAAGTACAATTTCTTTCCCTTGTTCGAGATAATCAAAATAATTAATCACCAATAGTTAATTAAATAAACAGTTTTTTAATGTATTAAATGTATTAGTCATGTAAAAGAAAGAATTGCGCAAAATTTCAGCTTGATCCGAAATTGGGGGTGAGAAAAATAATACGCACAAACCTTTTACCAGACAGACAGAGTTGATATAAGCTTAGTAAAAACAGAAAACAAACGATTCATAAGCATTACAAGATAATCATATTACAATCATCCAATAATGCATCTGAAGTAAACATTCAATGCTCAGGTCCTTCTATGTAAGACAGATATATGTGTTAGTTACATGCTTTACAAATAAAAGCATAAGTGAAGCAAAGTTCCCCTTTCAGACCTTGCAATCGATAGGGCAGATGATAGTAAGGACATCTGCTTCTTTGGTCAACGGTTAACAAGCAGGGTGTCATGTGGTCTGCACAACGACCAACCGCCGTTACTTTAATTTAAGTCAGGCACTCATTAGAGTTGGGTAGACTTAGAGGCGCCCTAAAAATCCCTAAATTAAAAATCCTAGTCTTTACCAAGATTTGAACCCAGGTCCCCAGGTTCGGAAGCCAAGCACTTAACCACTCAACCTTTAGAGTAAAAAAAAACAAACTATATCGTAAGTGGAAGGTTAAAAAAAATGTTCATCCGATATCTTCGTCGTTTTTCTACACTGACAAGACCTTTGACCCGGAAACAAAGTTTTAGGCTTAACAGTTTATTACCTACTTAAAGAGGTTTTTTTTAAAATTTTATTTTATTATAAAAACAAAAAATCTTTTGTTAAATGGCTAAAGAATAAAATGTTTGTTTTGAAAAGAACAAATTTAGACAAGTGAGAGAGAGAGAGAGGAAGAGGGAGAGAGAGGTAGAGGAGAGGACAGAGAAAAAGAGAGAGAGAGAGAAAGAGATAGAAATAGTGAGAAAGAGAGAGAGAGAGAAAGAGAGATAAAAAGAGAACGAGATAGAAAGGATGAGAGGGAGAGAAAGAGCGATAGGGGAGAGACAGAGACAGACAGAAAGAGAGCAGAAAAAAGAGAGAAAAACTGAGGGACATGACGTGACAGAAAAAAAGAAATATAGATACAGAATGAGAACGAGGGGAAAAGTGTGTGTGTGAGAGAGAGAGGGAGAGAGAGAGAGAGAGATGAGATAAATTTTAGTCAAGCAAAAGTAATTCATCTTTTCATTTTTCCCCCGCCAATCTTGATCACATCGTCCTCAACCGATTTATCCCCTTCCCCCTTCAAACTTCTCTACCCTTTTCCTTGCCATTTCCCGCCCTAACTATCGTTGGAGACCATCTATGCAAACGACCATATTCCAGTGATTTGTGACTTTCAGGATAGCAAGGATCGGACGGAGCTTTTCCCGCCCTTTCTCCCGCTCTCGTCTGCTCGGTCTTCCCATCGTCTGCCGGAATGCGCTTTCTTAGCCAGAGGCTTGAGATAAAAATCCTCCAGCGCCCCCAAGGAGACGCGCAGTGCGCCCCGTTGGACATTTCCCGGCTCACATATGACAGTCTCATCTCCAGCACGAGCAGTTTGGCAGATCCCCAAACGCCCCCCCCCCCCACCCATCACTCCCTCTCCTACGCCTCCTCCCAGAACATTGCCTTCTCAATCTTGGGCCACCGAGAAACGACCATCCATTTACATTAGCTTTTCTACATTTAACCAAAGACAAAAAAAAAAAAAAAAAAAGAACAAGAGAGAGAGAGAGAGAGAGGAAGTGGGACCGAAAGAATAAGAATAGAGAGAAAGTGAGAAAGAGAAAAATAGGAAGAGAGAAGGAAAAAAAAAAGGGCGAGTCGATCGCTTCCTCTCTGGAGTATGAGTGGTGAAGTGAGGGGTTGGCTCACACCGGAAGACCAGGACGCCCAGGGAAGATTATCAGCGTCTGCACGAAACAGATATCATATCCCCTTTACGCCATAAAACTAATCACACCCTCCCGCCCGCCCTTACGCCTCTCTGCCCCACAAAGCCCATACCAATGTTTCTTTTTTTTTTTTTGTTTTGTTTTGTCTTAAATAAACGACACGGGGTTGTAAAATTGAGAGATGTATTTGTGCTTGTGTGTGTGTGTGTATATGAGTGGGCCCTAAGCCCCCGTTAGCAGGCACTTTGTTTGAAAATCTCAATTCTGCTTTTTGTTTTGTTTGTTGTTTGTAGTGTTCATCGTGTTTGTTTGTTTGTTTGTTTGTTTGTTTAAATTTTTGTTCGCATTAAAGTTGCACATTTTAAACCAGTATACCAAAGCACTCTGAATCAGCATATCAATAGTTTGGCTATATCTTGACCCGCTCAAGGCTGAACACAGATGCTAATGGACACTTCATTTTAAAAGTCTCCTGGTAGAGGTATTTTTTTTTCCTAGGGTGTGAAAAGCAACAACAGAGCTTGACAGGCCTTAGAGTGGATCCCCCAAGGACCCAAGACGTAGAGGAAGACCAAGATGAACGTGGCGACGCAGTATACTAGATGAAGCCGAAAGGACAGGAAAGAGCTGGGAAGCCATTAAAAAACTAGCAAGAGATCGTGGAGAGTGGCGTGTTTTTAATAAGGCCCTATGTTCCACGAGGGACGCAAAGGAAAGATGATGATGATGGTGAATGTAGATCTATATTTCT